>JAOTBA010000001.1:10849751-10870997 GCA_025629845.1 Erythroxylum squamatum | reverse complement strand
GAAACATAATGGCTGTTGTGACCAGAGTAGCCATCGATCAGAGCTTAAAGCTCAACGAGTGAAAATGAGCTTCGAGCTCAAAAGTGAATCAGAGCCTCAGCCTCAACGTTTAATGAGCCTTGTATCCCTCAAGAGGATAAGGTACAGTTATCAATGAGCCCTATATGGGACAGTTCAGGCACTCGGTCACAACACAGTAACAAATGGAAAGTGAGTCTCATGCCCATTGCATATGCATAATATGAATGATTAAATGTATTGAATGTGAAGTGTAAAATTGAATATGAAATTAAATGTTAAATGTTGTGAATGTGAAATATGTGTTATGTGACTGGGTGAGCCATCAATGATGGTTACTCACTGAGTTCAGAAAACTCACCCAAAATTTGCAAATATTTTTCAGGATCAGAAGAATACCCCATTAGGCAAACGGGAGTATCCCTACAGTATTCAAGTGAAGAATAGAGGTCAGGATCAGTTCACGTCTGCATTGTAGTTCTTATTTTCGTACTGAATTGTATTTTCTGAAAATTTTGTATTAAGGAATGTATTTTGAAATTATTGTACAATGTGTATGCGAATGTAATCATGTTGTATTGATGTTATGATTGTGAGTGTTTTGTTTCTGGAATGGGCCCTAGTGATTAACTAAATTATGATGATTTGACAAATGTTTGCAGAATAAAATGGGCCCTTTTGAGAATTTATTTCCGCATATTATGTTTGTGGTTTAAAAAAATATATATTTACCAATTTTTAACTGAATGAGTGTTTTAGTACGCGAACCTCACGAGACACGGACTTGGATATCACCCATAGATGTCGGGCACGTGTCTTGCGGGAGTGGGGTGCTACACTAATCTAATACGAAAGATAAATAACTTAAGATTGAAAATCATAGGTTGCCTCCTATGCAGCACTTTGTTTATCGTCACTAGCTTGACGTTCTTTATTTGCTTATGGTAGTTCAAATGGTTCATGTAATGGTAGTGCCATTATAACTTTCATGAATTGTTGTCGAGCTAATGGACTATGATTCTTACCACCTTTATTTTTTGTTTTCTTGTTCTTTCAATTCTTTTCTAGTTTTGTGGTCATTCTAACGAGTCCTGACAAGTATAACTTTGCTCAACTTCTTCCTAAGATTCATTACTCTTTATCACATCCACATATTTGAGAGAATTGCTTTTAACATTAGACGCTTTAAGTGACACCTTGTCATCCCCCACTCTCAGAGTCAATATTCCCCCATCAATTTCTATAATAGATTGGGTGGTGACTAAAAATGGTCTCCCTAAGATAATAGGTGTCTCCACATCTTCTTCTATGTCTAAGATTATAAAATCGGTGAGAAAAGTGACTTGTAGACCCTAACTAGAACATCCTTGACTACACCTCTAGGATGGTGGATTGATATATTAGCTGTTTAAACTCGTATCTTGTTGGGTGTTATTTCTCCTAACTCCATTTTCTTATACAAGGTATAAGTCATCATACTTATACTAGCTCGTAGATCTGGAAATGCCTTATTGTTATGTCTAGTTTCTATTGCTGTTAATTGCCTTCATATCTTGATTTTGGTTACAAATCTTTTTGTTTTGATCCAAATATGAGATAAATTGAGTGGAAATGGTGTGACTATTGCATGAATGTTAACCGGATTATTTTCTAAATTTTGAATAAGGGTTGAAGGGAAAGTTAACGTAAATTTGCATGAAAGGAAAAGAAGAAATCAAAGAAAGGCGGTGACTAAAGGTGTCATGACCATGACAAAGCTTGTTACGGTGGTGACTAACATATCACGGTCACCACCGTGACACGTTAAGTCGTGGTGGTGACTTAACTTGTCACCACTGTGATAAGTTAGTCACGGTGGTGACTAAACATGTCACCATTGTGACCATGACTGCACGAGGTGACAATGAGTCACAGCTGTGACTGTCATACTCACCTTCGTGCAAATTCTTATATTAATCCATCTGTATTATGTGGCAACTGTAGGATGAAGGGATATCAAAACCTAAACCTAGAGGAGGTTACAAATAGAAAGGATAGGAGGGTGACGGCAACATCTATCATTCATTCCATTCCACTCTTCATTCTTCATTCTCTACACTAAGAGAAACTTTGGGAGGCAGATAGAGAGAAAGAAGGGAAGACAAGAAGAGAAATAGTGAGAGTCAGTGAAGAACAAAGAAACATAGTAGAGAGCTGGAAGCAGAGAAAGCCTTCGACCATTTGGTGAGAACAAACTGAAGCAGAAAGCGAGAGCTAATGTGGGAAGCTAGAGAGGGGCGAGAGACCTCTACCTTGACACTCACCTAATGCTTGTTTGCTTATTCTAGTTTTCATCTTTTGCTTAGTTTCTTGTTTATTTACTGAACTTATTACTTGTTAGTCTAACCAATTGTTATTTGTTTTCTTTTCATAGTTCATCTTTAGTATTCATTCTGTTAATTGCTTTTACATTTTTCGGTTGACAGTAACATGCAATTAAAGTGTATGGAGATAATGAATTGTGTTTATGCTCTGATGGGCTTTTTTCCTGATGATTAATGTAGCTATTTTAGTCAAATATGCATGATTGAGGGATTGTGTGGTTGTCTTATATTTTCTATAGTTTCTAAACTGAATGGATGTAATAGCATGACCAAACTTTACATCATTTTAGTATTAAACGATTGTCTTATTTTTTCTATAGTTTCTAAACTGAATGGATGTAATAGCATGACCAAAATTTGCATCATTTTAGTATTAAACAAATGACTGAGAGGAGAAGTTTAATATGGAACTAGAAACTATAGACACTTAGGTTATGAATTAGAAATATATTAACTTAAGTGGTAATTAGTAGTCAGGTTTTCCATAATTAATTCGGATAATAACTTGTCAAATGAAAAAGCTAGATGTAGTCTATTATTTAAGTTAATCTTAGAATCCGACTGTTAATTTTAGTAAGACAATTAACTAATCATTTCCTTTAATCATGCATAGGAGATTAAATTAGTGAAATAATTCTCAAGAGTCTTCCATTTCGATTAATCTATTCGTCTTTGCTTCTAGTTGAATAATTTTCTTTTCAAACTAATTGGTGATTTTCTTTTAAAACCTTCACCCAACAATTGGGATAGAATGATTATGATTGCCTTTATCTTTGTTTTTTTGTTCAAAATTAATTTAAGTGAACCAATTTCACCTCCATGGGAGACAACTCTGGGTAATCAACTACAACTACCTCGTATACTTGCGACTAGTATGGCCTGGGTCTTTTTAGAACTTTTTGGAAACAATAAGGGGCTATTTGTTTATGTTTTTTTTTTCATTTTTTTGCCATTTTTATAAAATGAAAAACAGGAAAGTAAAATTTGTTTGGCTTACTCTGTTGCGATTTTTTGTTTCTGAAAATAAAAAAACCACAATGGCTTTACAGAAACCAGAAAACATTGTTTCTCTGAATTTTGACAGCATGTTTTCTTCGACAGAAAACCAACAAATCCCTATTTTCTATCTCGATTATTGTCTTTACTATTTAGTATAACTCTATACCTAACACAACATCCAACAAATTTTTACGAGACCCAAGCTTTGACTCTCTCTGCCACACATAGATGAGGCAGCTCCGACGGTAGCAACGAGGGCTAAAGATTGAAAGAGATGTCAGAATCTTTAAGAAAACCAGTAGTAGAACCTCATCGGAGAGGAGGGAAGTAAAATCTGGTGTAGGTAAGTCTTTGAAGTTGTCATGATGAGGACAAGATGAAGAAGAGATATGAAAACCGTGAAAGGATGATAAAGAACCAACACAAAACCTTAATATGTTAAGCAGAACACGACACAGAGGAACCTAACATTCAGCTCTTCAATTTTTGTTTCACCTAAACATAATGACGACATCATCTTATTGCTTATAAAGAACCAACACTGTGAACAGCTATCAACTAATATATATAAACAACACCGTGAATAACTATAATTTGAAATCTGAGACAGCTATACGTGATTTCTTCTTCCTCACGTTTTGTAGCTGAATTCTTGGACTTCACGTTATTCTCTCTCCTTTTTCTTCTCATCACCGCATCTTTAGCACTATTTTGTCTTCACACCATTTAATGCTATTTAACAGAAACTTCATCCTTACAAAGCCTCTTTACTTCTAATCTTCGTGTCTTTAACATGGAGCCTATCTTCTTACAAAACCTACTCTTTACTTTTGTCTTTACATCATTTAATGCTATTTAATGTAGCAGAGACTTTATCCTTCTTCATTTCTCATCCTCGTGTCTTTAGCATGGAGCCTATCTTCTTACAAAGCCTAGTCTTCACTTTGTCTTCACATCATTTCATGTTATTTAATGTAGCACTTTATCCAAGCCTTTTCTTCACGTCATGGCGTAGGCTTTATCAAAGGTAAAGCCTAATCTTCACTTGATTTATTGTATTCGTAATAGTTTTAAGTTTGCTAATCTTCACATCATTTAATGTGGCAAAGGCTTTGAAGCCATAGTTGAAGCTATTCTTATCTTAACACAATAGCTTATTGTGAAAAACTTAAACATTAAATTTGATATATATTAAAAAATAAAAACATAATAATAAAATCAAACATATTTTTGTTTTCAGTTTTCTATTAGAAATCTCAACCAAACAGAATTTTGTTTTAAGTTTTTATATTACAAATCTCATCCAAACAGGTTTTCATTTTTTTAGAAAAAAACATAAACTAAAAACAGGAAACAAAAACCAAAAATAACAACAGAAAAATAGAAGTGGAACCAAACGACCCCTAAGTTTTTGGCGTCGTTGCCTGGGAGGAGTTTAGTTTTTTGAACATGAAATAATTTTGATTGTTTTTGTTTGGTAAAGTGATTTTAATTGTTTTATCAATTGTTTTGTCTATTCATGCATACATTTTTGGCATGTTATTTCATTGAATTGTTTTAGTAATTTTCATATTAATTCACTGTTGTTTTTATTTGGTTTATGCGAGGAAGGTGGTCTCAAGAAGGTGAACTTGCTCTCTTTATTGACAACGTACATCAAATAAGAGGACCTCCAAGGTAGATAGCGAGAAAGATGGGAAGACAAGAAGAGAAACAGAAAGAGTCAGTGAAGAAGAGAGAAACATAGCAGAGAGTTAGAAGCAGAGCAAGCCTTCGACCATCTGGTGAGAACAAGCTGAAGCAGAAGGCGAAAGCTAATGCGGGAAGCTTGAGAGGTGTAGGAGACCACCGCCTTCACACTCACTCGATCGTTGTTTTCTTATTCTATTTTTCATCTGTTGCTTAATTTCTTGTTTATTTATTGAACTTATTACTTGTTAGCCTAACTAACTGTTATTTGTTTTCTTTTTATAGTTCATCTTTAGTATTCATTCTATTCATCACTTTTACATTTTCCGGTTGACAGTAACATGCAATTCAGGTGTATGGAGATGATGAAATGTGTTTATGCTATGATAGGCTGATATATTTTTCTTGAGGATTAATGTAGCTATTTTAGTCAAATATGCATAATTGAGGGATTGTGTTGTTGTCTTATGTTTGTTATAGTTTTTGAACTTAATTGATGTAATAGCATGACCAAACTATGCATTGTTTTAGTATTAAATGAAGGACCGAGAGGAGAAGTTTAATATGGAACTAAAAACTATAGATGCTTAGGTTATGAATTAGAATATATTAACTTAAGTGGTAATTAGTAGTCAGGTTTTCATAATTAATTCAGATAATAACTTATCAAATGCGAAAGCTAGATTTAGTCCATTATTTGAGTTGATCTTATAATCTAACTGTTAATTTTAATAAGACAATTAACCAATCATTCCCTTAATCATGCATAGGAGATTAAATTAGTGAAATTAATTCTCAAGAGTCTTCCATTTGGATTAATCTACAATTCTTTGCTTCCGATTGAATCGTTTACTTTTTAGACTAATTGGTGATTTTCTTTTAAAGCCTTCACTTAACAATTAGGATAGAAAGTTTAGGATCGCCTTTATTTTTGTTTTTGTCCTAAATTAATTTAAGTGAACCAATTTCACCTTCGCGGGAGATGACCCTAAGTAATCAACTACAACTACCTCGTATACTTGCGAGTAGGATGACCAAAGTCTTTTTAGAACTTTTTGGGCACAAAAACTTATCCATTCTAACATTACCAATAGTGCATAGGATGTAAAAATCTCCCTGATCATCTCGCTTTTGTGGTAGTGTTATTGTAACATACCACTCCCATTATGAATAGGCCCGAACATACCTGAGGATATTCGAGAACATACTTTATGAAAATGGTACATTAGGTTAATCAAACTAACTCATTAAAGGCATCAATCATATCATAAGCATTGTAAATGTTCATATCTTCCCATTTCATTCACAAACATAAAAGTCACATGTGTCATTACAATTAAGATTCCACATAAACATTACACAACATTGTTATGAGTTCAACTCTCAGTATAAAAAATATAACATGAAATGGGATGCTAATACACAAGACATCTATCTAGACTCCTTAGATTTAGCTTATCAGACCTTTGAGTCATTCTCATCCCCAAAATGCAAGTACTAAACTTCTACTATAACACCTTAGTAGTTAGAACTCTTCTGAACCTGAAAAACAACGTTGCAATTTTGATGAGTTTCTGAACTTAGTGAATGAGCCATCATTGATGTATTCACTCAAGTCAGATAACAAAAATAAGTATATCATATCATCCAGTATTGAATACCACATCACATTTCATCATCCTTTAATAAGTACATCATGTAACCTAGCATTGCACATCACAACACATCCTCCTTTTACTTCAACTATATTTCACTATTTCAAAACAATTCAATAATTCATTTCAATTGAATCACATGATACATGTAGGTATGTCTATGCAAATGCACATATGTTTCCATTCTCATTTTTTAATTTTGTTGTGACTAAGTGTTTATCAACCTAATTTATTGTCCCAAATCCGTTGTGGATACCGAGATTATATATAAATCGTATCTATTATGGATATCGAGTCTATGCTATTTGAGCCTGAGGCTCTTTTCATTATTCTGAGCTCAAAGCTCTTTTCTCACATCGGTCACAACTCCTTTATCTGATCATGCATGTCGATGTGATGAGATGCATCATTTCATATGCCATACTTTCATTTCAATATAGTCATGCCGTCTATCAAGCTCCTCAGATCAAAGTCCGACATTTAACAATCAATTGTACACACATTTTAGATTATACATACAATTTATACCGAAGCACATATAAATGAATTTGCACATCTAAGTTAACTCACAGTATGGTCCAAAAAAGCTATTTCCTTGATGTTCCGACAATGTCTGGATGTTGATGATCACCTTGCGTGTCTATTGGCATGCAATACACACATAGTTCACAAATCACTAATTTGTTTAATCATATGAATATACAATCATGCATATGTATATGTGTCATTTTTCAATGCATGCTTAATTGACTTTCCAGGTATGTATTCTTATACAAATATCTTGACCATTCAAACAGTGCAACTTGTATACAATTAGTTTGAAATTAGGTTTATACCTTAAATAAGCTTAATTTATTCCAAATTTATCAATCATACATTTACCAAGCTTTTCTAGCAATATATATTTTCCCAATTTCCCAATTCTTAATTACTTCATGTTCTTTAATGCTCATTCATTCATTCCTAATACACATTACTTATATCCTTAAGATCATGTTTACATTCATAAGAACACATTTATTCCTTTATCACATCATAATTTCCAGATTTGGATGCATTGACATCAAAATAGTACATTCTTTAAGTTATGCCATCAATTAACAACTTAAACTTATTAAGCTCTTAACCAATTAATCAAGCAACAATCTAGGTTCATTCCAAGCCTTAATTAAGTCCAAATACACCAATTTAGAGTGACTTTTCCTCAGTTGGTCCAACAAGTACATAAAGTTGAAATTACCACTCTAGAACTAGGCCCACGATGGTGGGAGACCTTGCCATGATTGTGACAAAAGGTAAGTAAATAGGCCATGATCGTGCACTGAGGGCCACGGTCGTGCTTTGTCTTTCTTCCTCAATTCTCCATGAATTTCACATATATAGAGACATCAATACCACTTGAATTTTTCCAGAATTCATGTCCTATAAAGCTACTTCATTTCATGCTAGTCTAGCTTCCATATTGCCTACATTAAATCTCACAAAAGTTGACAATTTGTTACATTATCATTCACTTTATACCATTAAACATGCAGTCCTAACATTTCCATATTTGAGAACATTTCAATAACACCTATCTTTAGCATGACTTCATCATTAATTATACTTCATATTGTAACTTAAATCATCCATATAACAACCTATAAACTACTATTTTCATACATAAAAAACAAAACAAAAAAGTGACCAATTCATTCATCATTTTCCAATACAACGTCAACGTCAACACTACATTCAATCTATCCCTAATCAGTCATCATAAAACTCTGCTAACACATGCCACAATAGATCAGTACTTCACTTACTTGTTCAGTTCAAATGTCACCTCAATGTTTTAAGCTTGCTTTGCCTCATATGCATGCAAGATCATCTCAGGAACAAGGTGGGAGTAGGATGGTTTCAGCAAAGACAAGAAGATAATAGCAAATACAACAATGTTTTGCTTCTATAACTATCTTTATGAAGGATTTTTGCATGGATTTTAGTGTGGAAATTGAACAGAATTTAGGCAGAAACATAGAGATATGAGGGAGAAGTAAGTTTTGGCAGTGAGAGGAAGAAGAGGGAGAGAGTTTCAACATAAAATAACAAGTGAAGAGATTTTGCCATGTGTGTGTCATGCGGTGTGAGTGGAGGATGAATTTAAGGACACTCGTCAAATGTCTAGGACAGCTACATGTCCTCTCTTTAGGTTTCCAAATCTCCCTTAGTTCCTAGGCCATTTGACACTTAATTCTACTTCCATATGTCACTTAATTTATAGGCTTAGTCATCCTAAATTTTCACATGTCAACTTGTCTTGTTACTTGAAATTTTTCCTAGTCTAAATGTACGTATGAATTCATCAATCTCTTAATTGTGACAAACAACTCCAAATTACTAATTATAATCCATCAATTCTTTTTATTTGTAAAACAAAATAGAAGAAATTAGAAATGCACAATCATGTCATAATTATTTAGAAACTTTCATACCCCGGAACATGTCAATTGAGTGCAATTTTTCTAAATCAATTTTCATGTGTGTATGCTCATATTATGCATGTGAATGAAATCATAAAATCATATCCTAAATGCACCAAATTCATTCTAATATGATGTAATTCATGTGACTAAGTAATCTAACACTCTAACTCTCGGTAGTTTTGGAAACCGACTATAACACACAATACTCTAGTATAAATAATCAATGTCAATTCTTAATATTTAAACTAGAAAACATAACAATACATGAAAAATAACAAGTCAAATACACTGTGATTTGTAAAAGAATAGAAGAAACATATTTAAAAAATTAGAATCAAAATATTCAGATGAATGAGTTTTAATTAACATGTATGTTGAATCCCAATTAAACTAATATACAAAATACACCTAAAAGAATTAAACAAATCAAGGTTTGAGGGTCTTTTTACCTTAATCCCACTTATAATCTATGCTACTATTCAATAAAAAAAGTTAAAATCAATATACGGAGATGTTGTAGATGACACTATTGACAACTCTTTCTTGTTCAGATCTTCTTCTTTCCAAATTTTTTTCCAAGATAAAGGATTATAGTTGCTAGTAAAAGTTGATTTCAAACTTGAAGATATGTGGCAAGATTGAAGATGGGATGGTCTGGTTTGATTCAATTAGACTTTTTGCCTCACCATGTGAATTGATGATGCGTGATCCCATCTAATAACATAATTTGGACCATATAGGTTGTGTAGATCAAGTTTACATTTTAATGTAATATCATTAATCGGACAAAACTACATAAATCTACAAGCTTTAAAGTTAAAAGGCCAGAGGAATTCAGAGGACTAATTGTTGGGAAATTGGGATGAGATTCTATCCTGAATGCAGCAGAATAATTATGAAACTTGTTTCGTGTTTTGATTTCTTGAAAACTAATATCACTTTAATTCTACAAAATAATTAACATATAAATCATAATAAAGCATGACTCTTAATTCATACCTTATTCTGAAACTTGATCCTTTTCTTGTCGTATCCCACGAATTGTTTCCAAAATTGGTCCATCTCAACTACCATAGCCACATAAGTGTTTGGCCTCTAACAGTATCCACATAACAGGTTGAGAGAACTTTATAACTCTCACAAAGAGGGTTAAGCAAGAAGTGTTAACTCCATTAGAGTCTAATTATATTTATAATAAGTTTTGTAAATTTTAGTAATTTAATTGAAATTAAATTCTAATTTCAATTTTACTTTAATTAGAATTACTAATAATTTTAATTAAATGCCAATTATGCCTAAATAAGATTCAATATCTTATATTGATCCTTATTTATTAAATATCTCAAATTTAATCGTATAGTTTTTCAAACTTTACAATGATATCCAACATGATTAAAAATATCATTATGTACTCTTTTCAACCTGTTTTTATATGTGACCCATTAAATTTTCAAATATGTTGACAATGACTATAAATTATAATTGTGATTAATAATTAGAATTAGATAAATTAACTTTGCTATTGGAGTTGTAGACTTGTAGGTAATATCTTGATGGTTAGTTGGTTCACCTAGACAATGCTTTCCTGGATCCATCAAAATATTGACAAGCATAAGTTTGGTGCTTATTGGCGTCTGCATGTCTTGCATCCACTAGAAGTTTAACTTAATTAAGTTACATTGGCAAGTGGTCCTTTCATGAAAATCATCATAATTACTTGTTTTAAGGATACCATTATATTAGCCTCTAAGCTTTCGTTTAATTAGTAAGCTGATGAACAGAATGGAAGTCAGATGGTCGTGCATCCAAATGAATCAAGCCCTAAAAGGATGTAGCTGTGGTAATTTTTTTTAATCCCAATTAAAAACTCCTTATCGTTGAAACTGTTTCATAGCCGAATTGCAAACTGACAAGTTTGAACCTTAGGAATTTCAGGATTAAGGTCATGAAACATGGACTAAACAAATTAGCACGATACAACATTTTTTTATGTACAAGTGAAAAGAGAACTTCGTGTTTCATCATACAACCACTTCCTGTTACAGGGAAACCGAATCTTTCGATTTGGATAGATTACTTCTGGCGAAGCGAAGTCTAGCATTCTGAGGAGGTGAGGAACGTGTGACAAGAAAATGCAAGGCACCAACTTCTGGATTTCATGCAAAGATAAACAGAAATTCTGGATATATTAAATCATGTATCTTTTATTTCTTCCAATGAAATTTATGTTTTTCGTTTACTTTAAACTATGAACCTTAATCTTTATATATTGCAGGGATTAAGAGTTTTGCCGTTCAATCTTTCATGTGTCTTCTAGTCAATCAGCCCTTGTCGGGCTAACCCAGTAAACTTAAGATAAATTTGCAACCTGCAGCAGATGATCAACAATATGGTTTTTTCAGTCTTGCAGAAAATAAACCAGATTGTTTCTCTAGAATTTGTAAATATGTTATGGAGGACATAATGTGCTCTATTCCAATACTCACAGGTCCTTGAATCACGCAAGTTCAGCGAGTTCGGGGCATCAGTATGTCGAGGTTCAATGGAACACTGTATTATTGTTTGATGGCTTTTTCTTTGGCAATTATGCTGTCAATCGTTTATCAAAACCAGGTGTTCTATCTAATGGGATTGACCAAAGTTAAGCCCTTGATGGGAAGATCTTGGGTTTCTGCAAATTCGGAAGCAAGTAAGTCCATGGCATTGCTTAATTATACCAGGCATAGTTATTATTAACTCTTGTCACCCCGTGATGTTATGCTTTTTGTTTATATATCAACATAATTAGCTGCTAAAAGTCATGTAAAGAAAAACATGTGAATTTTTTAAGTTTTCAGTTGCTGATTATGAGGATTAACTGGTCCAAGCTTTGAAAAAATTCAGTTTGGATAGGTACTGCTGTGCTAAGCACAGAAGATAGACTTGGTTGTTTCTTTAAGGCCCTTTAAACAAAAACAATCTGCATATTGAACACGGCATTGTTTAAATTGATGTTCGAGTTTTACCATATCAACTTCTCTTGATCTTCATTTTATGTGCTAAGAATATTCTTTTCTTTGAATTAGACTCAGAAACTTACCCAATTGAATCTACCGGTGTGGCTGAAGACATGTTGCCTGGTGAAAGTTGGATCTCGGAAACAGATACAGGGTCTTGCTTAAGCAGGTTCCAGTCTGTCTTATACCGCAAAATCTCCCCTCAAAAGATTTCTCCAGATCTCCTTAATAAGATAAGAGATTATGAGGAGCACCATAAGCGATGTGCACCTTATACAGAAATGTATAATAGGACAATAAAAGGACTGGAATCTGGCAATGTTTCTGAACCGACAGGATGTCACTACGTTGTCTGGACAGCTCTTGAAGGGTTAGGAAACAGGATTCTGAGCATGGCTTCAGCGTTCCTATATGCTGTCATCACAGACCGAGTTTTTCTTGTCGAATTCGAAGCTGACATGATTGATCTATTTTGTGAGCCATTTCCAAATACATCATGGCTACTGCCTGCAGATTTTCCTTTAAAGAATCAGTTCAAACTATTTGATCAGATGTTTCCACATAGTTATGGAAACATGATGAAGACTAACACCATCAAGACGATGATGGAGCTGTCTCCGTTTTCCATGTATCTGTACCTGGCTCACGATGCTGACGATCGTGATACGCTATTTTTCTGCCAAGAGCACCAAGCTTTCCTTGGAAACATCCCTTGGCTAATTATAAAATCAGATCAGTACTTTACTCCATCACTCTTTCTGATCCCATCCTTTGACCAAAAACTAAACAAAATGTTCCCTAACAAAGAAATTGTCTTTCACAACTTGGCTCATTATCTTTTTCAACCCTCCAATAGGGCATGGGGACTTATCACGAGGTTTTACGAGTCCTATTTAGCTAAGGCAGATAAGAGGGTCGGTCTGCAAATAAGGATCTTTGATCATAAAGTTAGCCCATTTCATATTGTGATGGATCAAATTTTAGCTTGTACAATAAAGGAGAAGAAAATACTGGCAGGAGTAAACACACATAAACTTGTAGTTCCTCCATCTATAAACCTGACAACAAAGGCATTAGTAGTTACATCTCTATATTCAGAATACTATGAGCATATAAAGAATATGTACTGGATGGCTCCAACCGTGAATGGGGAGGTAGTCGGAGTTTACCAACCAAGCCATGAAGGAATTCAACTCTTTGGGGATCATATGCACAACATGAAGGCTTGGGTTGAAATGAATCTCCTAAGTTTATGTGATGAGTTGATCACTAGCTCTTGGTCTACCTTTGGCTATGTATCTCAAGGCCTTGGAGGCTTGAGGCCGTGGATTCTGGTCAAGCCAAAGAAAAGAATGACTCCTCATCCAGCTTGTGGTCGAGCCGAGTCCATGGAGCCTTGCTACCATTCTCCTCCAAGTTATGAGTGCAGGACAGGACCAAAAGTGAACGCTGATTTGGGTGCAATTGTTCCTCATGTAAACCACTGTGAGGATTATAATACTGGCTTAAAGCTTTTCAACAAAGATGCTTAATTCAGGACTAAAGCTTATGAATCAGAGAGAATTTTCTATTGCACTTCCAAAACTAGGAATATATTGCCCTATTTCATTAAGTAAGCTTCTTACGGTTGTACACAACTCAGTTCCCTGCTTTACATTCTCCCCTGCCATTTGATCTGCTTTGGGTAACAAGCAATTCTTAAACATTTCAACGGCTAAAAGCCTCAACATTTAACACTAAAAACTGACCATTTATTTCTTAAGTTCAGTTATTCATCAGTTATTTGTGATTATTATAACTTCCAGTGAACTAGGAGTTAAAAGTACTGGTTAATATGATATACTAAACTGACCGTGAGAAGGCAATTAAGCATGTTCTGTTATTACTTCATAACAAGACCATTGAATGATCAGGAGAGATGTAGAAGAGAATTTATATCCTTGATCAACTCTTATCCATTTTCACAAAGCCAAAAACATAGATCTCAAAATGTCTGTCGACATGTCTCAAAACAAAAAGCTTCACATAGCTATGTTCCCATATCTAGCCTTTGGTCACATGATCCCATATCTAGAGCTTGCGCAGTTCTTTTCTCAAAAGGGTCACCAGATCACCTTCATTTCTACCCCGAGAAACATTGATCGCCTCCCAATTGTCTCTCCAAACTCAATCTTTCCAATAAAGTTCGTCAAATTTACTCTGCCATCTCATAAGCACCTCCCTTCAGATGCAGAGGCCACTACTGATATACCATTATACAAGCATCAATACCTTAAAGAGGCATACGATGGATTACAGGAAGACTTGGCTTCTTTTCTTGAAAATTCTAAACCAGATTGGATCATTTATGATTTTGCTCCATACTGGTTGCCACCTATAGCTGCAAAACTTGGAGTTTCATGCGCCCACTTCAGCACACTAAATGCTTGGACTCTATGCTTCTTTGGGCCATCAACAAATGCCCTTATAAATGGTGATGAAGAAGATGCCAGGAATGAGCCGGAGCATTTCATCGTCCCTCCCAATTGGATTCCTTTTGAAACAAACCTTGCGTTTCACTTATATCAGGCAAAAGAAATTGCTGGTGGCATTAGGTTTAAGACCTCACGTGTGTCTGATTTGTATCGACTTGGTTCAGTTATTTCAGGTTCCGATGTTTTAGCTGTTCGAAGCTGCATGGAGCTCGAACCTGAATGGTTACAACTCGTTGGAGCACTTCACCAGAAGCCAGTTATTCCGGTGGGGCTATTGCCACCCTCTTTTCATAATAACGACGATGATCATTATTGGCATACGATCAACGAATGGCTGGAAACAAAGAGCAAAAGTTCGGTGGTTTTTGTAGCACTTGGAAGTGAAGTGAAACTATGTGAAGAAGACATAACAGAGCTTGCACTTGGTCTAGAGCTGTCAAAGTTGCCATTTTTATGGGCTCTATGGAAACAACAGGACAAGGTGGCATTGCCTAATGGCTTCGAGGATCGAACCAGAGGACATGGCCTTATTTGGACGAGTTGGGCGTCACAGATCAGGATATTAGCTCATGAATCGGTAGGCAGCTTCTTGACTCACTGTGGTTGGAGTTCAATCATAGAAGGGCTCCACTTTGGTCGACCGCTTGTGTTACTGCCGTTTTATTTAGACCAAGGCTTGAACGGGAAGGTCTTCGCAGAGAAGAAGGTTGGTGTGGAGATTCCTAGAAACGAAGAGGATGGTCGGTTTACGAGAAGCTCAGTTGCAGAGTCGTTGAAGCTGGTTATGGTTGATGAGAACAGACATGTTTACCTGGACAATGCCAAGAAGATGAGGGTTGTTTTTGGAGATAAGAACCTGCATGATGAGTATATGTATAATTTCGTCAAGTATCTTGAAAATCGTAACAGTCAGAAACAGAAAAACGCTAAAAATGAAATTTAATATTTAATATTTTTACTAGTTGAGCCTTTAAAATAAATCTTCATATTTTAAAAACGTTTGAAATAAATTTTAAGTGGGCGTGAATTTTAATAAAATTAAAATCTCATTTATTAAGTATTACATTATTATTGACGTATCATATATTTATAATTTTTAATTATTATTAATTTGCACAATTTCATATAATATATAATTGAGAACTAATTATTATTTAAAAATATAAATAAATAATAATTATTCTTATTATATCCTAATTTAAATAATATTAATTAAGTTAATTTTAATTAAAAATCCTAATCCCAAAAGTTAGAAACCTCAGCCCTAAAATAGACGCCTCTCTTTTATATCTTTCGTTTCTTTTAAGCTATGTTTAATTAGGTAGTTATTAATAAAATGGAATGAAATATTTTTTTATGATTTAGGAGGAGAGTTTTATAATAAAATGGAAATGAAATAATTAAAGGGAAGAGTTTCATATTACATCTCATTATATCCTAAACAGAAAAAATAAATAACCTCCAATTTGGAGGGTTTAGGTTGAAATGTAAAATAATAAAAAATATTTTATTATATTAAATTATATACTCTTCTTTCAAACAACATTTCACTATATTATATTACAAACTCTTCCATCCCTCCTGAATAACAAAATTTTAATATTATATTTCATATTATTATAAATACCTTGAAGCATGGTTTTTGTACAAGACACACAAAAAAACATCCAGAACAATCTTGCTTATGGGACGACTCTAGATAGGGACATGATCTTCTGTACCATTTATCCTGTCTCATTTCATTTCAACTATCTATTTATGTGAGACCTATAAAAATGAATGACTGAGATGAAATGAGACAGAATTAAGACAGGATAAATGGCACGGAACTAAGGAGTTCTAGAGAGCCTTGTTTCCATTTTCCCTCGACTTTTGACTATAAGCTGCCATTATAAGATACCAGCTTCGGGATTATGTTAGGCCTGGAGGAGACAGCAAAAGTTGATAGATATTTTTAGTCTAGGCTTCGTAAAGACAGAGAAGAAGCTGAGGAATATACAAGTTTTTTTTGTTGATACAAGGTAAATTGTATATTGCATCAAAAGTGTGGCATGTACATCCATCATTTGGGCATATCCCAAATTTCATGAAAGCCATAAATCAGCTCATGTCCAAAAATATTATCAAATTGGCCTGGAACGAAAGACAAATCTCCAAACCCATGACAGCAAAATATCAAAATATTGTCAAAAGAAGCAAACTGGCCTAGTCGGTCAGCTCACGTTGAAGTCAAAAATGAAAAAGGTAAAGTAAGCCTTATAAAATCATATCCATCGTGAGGCTAGCAGGAAAATCTTTGATTCAGCCCCTCCCCATATAATAGCGCAAAGTCACCAGCATCAGCCATACCACATCCAGCACTCCCTCATCACCTCGTCTAGCCCACAAGTCCTAGATGGAACCTAAGCCATGTAGCGCCATGCAGAGACTGTTGAAGGTGCGTTCGTCCGCAGGAAGACCATGTTATGAGCAGACCATCAGCCATCCAAGAGCAGTATCGCCTAGACCAAACTCAACTCAAGGTCAAAAGCATATAACTTCATCTGGGTAAAGTCGATATAGAATTTTATACACAATGGTTTTGATCTTAATCACAATATCAGGTGCTGTATAGGCTACACCGTCCATCCGTTTTTCATTTCTGATATTCCAAATGATGTATATGGTGCACAATAAGCCTAGGCGAGCAGCTTTGCGAGGAAGGAGAGCCCCTTTATAATCAGCCTTAATCTATTTGATAGCACTCGTCAGCGAGGACATATTGCGCAACATACCCAACCAATCTTTAATGCCTTTCCAGATTTGAGCAGTAAAGGAACATTTGAAAAATAAGTGATCCACCGATTCAGGTTCCACATCACATAGAACACACATACAATCTAATTCCAAAAACTGCAAATTATCAATAGTGGGAAGGCGATTCCTCAAGCTAAGCCATGCAATGAAGGAGTACTTAGGCGGAACATACTGTTTCCAAATAAAGGAGATCCAAGGCCTTCGGGGGTGGTGAGATCTGAGGACTTCATACATCTTGTGGGAAGAAATAACTCCATTTACACAAAGGCGCCGCATGCCGTGAACCACTTCATTACGTCCACCTAGTTTATCAAGTAATGTGTCCTGAATGGAGGCTAACTTTTTTACTAAGGAGGAGTCTCGACTGTGGGGTTGCCAATCCCAAATAGAAATCCCTCTTAAGTAGACAGAATGAATCCATCTTACTCACAAGGAATTTGCATCTTCATGTATATTCCAAAGGACTTTTGCCAATAAAGCGGCATTACATACCTTGAAATTTTTTAGGCCAAGCCCGCCCTCCTTACGGGGGTACAAATGGTATCCCATGCAACCCGAAAATGCTTACCTCCCTATAAGAAAAGTCGAGACATGGAGATTAATTTGTCAATGATTACCAAAGAATTGGAAATGCTTGGAACCAAAAAGACAACACACCTTGTGGGACCGAGTTCACCAACTCAAGACGCCCCGCATATGATAAACTCTTACCATTCCACGCCTGTATATATTTCTCCACCGAGTCTAATAGGACAGAAAATTGAGCCACTGAGACCTTCATGGGCGCTGGCAGGATCCCCAAGTAGCGTAAAGGAAACTCACCTAAGGGGAATTCCACAAGTTGTAAAATGGCATTGCGCTCCCATCCCCACACACCACCAAGAAAGATAGTGGATTTTGTGGGATGGACTTGTAATCCCGCCACCTCCCGAAGTGACCTTAAGCCATCTAATAAAATTTGAACCGAAGAAACACCCCCCCTAGAAAACAACATCAGGTCGTCAGCAAAAGCAAAGTGAGTAATGCCAAGTTGCTTACATTTTGGATGGAAATGAAATGGCTCGGCATTCGTCGTGTGTTTCACCACATCTATGGGATATTTCACCAAATAATTATGCAGTAAAGCGAAATCACGGTTCCTTCCTTCTCCCGTTTACATGTCCTTGTTCCTTTTCTACTCAATTCATCAGAAACGGCAGAAATTTGCCCATCAACGTGTAAGGTTTTATAAACAAGTCTGGAACATTATTTTAGAATTCAGTAAAAGGTGTTACAAGTTAGAACACCTAAGGTTCATTCTAAACATTTTACTAATTGGTAAAAGGTATAATAATTTGAGCTCCTGCTCACATATCTAGCTTATTCTTTCTGAATTTTCCAATATATGGAACATCTTAGTTTAATATAAAAAAATTCAGATACACCAACAATCTCTTCTAGTGGGTTGGTGTTTCATGGTGGGCTGCTGGTCTTCTGGTGCTAGGCAAATCAACAATCTCAAAAGGGATCATGCTTTTGAAGCATAACGAGGCAACGGGGAATTAGAAAGATTTGCTAGCATCTAAGTACAGACGGTAAGAAAAGTAAGACATGCAATGAACTGGAGAAAGAGTCATGTAAAGCCAGAACTAGTAAAAGCATTTACGACTGAAACAAGAGACAACAATCAACATCCAAACCGGCCTCAACCATTGCTTCAATTCTCCCGTTTCAAAGTCCTATCCTTTAGTCCTAAGAAGAGGTAACATAACGCCTAGGCAGACTAAAAATGTCCTTTTCTGCAAAAGGAGAGGTCCATTCATTCAGACTAGCTTGAGATGTTTCTTGTGACACTCCACCATCCCGTAATCCTGGTATGCATGACCCACTTGTATTGCTCATCCTCGGGGCAGAACTGTTACTCAACAGTGAAGATAGCCCCAGCCACAACCCACTTGACTTGGTCGCTAACAGGTTCGTATCCAAAGTCCAATCTATACTGGTGTAGTCTAAATCAGGTATCAAACCCCCTGTGTTCCAATCAACATGTGAAGATGAACCTGAAGTTCTTGCTGAGCCCCAGGCAGTAAATAGACCGCACGTTATAAAAGCGTAAAAATGTGCTTTTCGAGCATCTTTTTATCAAAGGGATGCTGAACTGAACAAAGATCGACTCAATCCACGGTCAATTCTGAAAGATCGGATTATGAAGTGATGATGGCACTGCAAGTGATGGTGAATTTGGAGTTACTGTACCATGTGAACCATGGGGATCTGAAGGAACTAAAAGAGATTTCCCCATCATGCCCCATGAACCTCCCAGCTTGGATGTCAAATCCACTGGGCTACTAGACATTACCTGTGTTCCTTTATATGATACTGGATGACAGAATTGCTCTGACTTCTGACTTCCACGGTTAAGGCTTCCAGTGCTTTGAAGTACTTTACCATTCACGATTATGCTTCACCCGAAACATTATTTGAATACCATCCAGGTGTTGGTACAGAAGGTAAGGAACTTATTCCAGGAAGTGGATTTTGCATGGGATTTACAGATTGTGGTCGCTGCATAATAACTATTGGTTCCCTCATCATCTGCTGAGTACTGTTCACTTCATCTCCAGTAAGACCATTCCGGGTCTCCAGTTTTGTTGATACAGGTGTTACTTGAAAAGGCTAGTCAACAGCTGTTGAGATCGAAGGGCTTGATCCTCTAGTAGCCCACCTCTTATCAGCCAGTGCCTTCCGCTGATTCAAAAGCTGCAGATGTCTGCATGCAGGTTCAGCATAATTTGGCAATATGCTTACTGTTCTCATATAATTGAAGTCTCTTTCATCCCTGCTCGGCTGTAACATAATTGAAGCAGTAGAGACAGGCTTCACTGGCGACTTGTTCAGCTTGTCGGCAACAGATGTTTCTTCTCGGATTGGAGTAGCAAGTACCTCTCTCTTTTGTGCTTGCAATGTCTTCTCTGCGTTCAGAAGATCCCCTTCAGAAGCAACAACAGCCCTTTCAACTTCTTGCTTTGAGCATTTGATACGCACCTCCATTTCCGACATCCGAGAAAGCTCCTCACTAATATCTATTTTTAAGTTACTACCACCTACGAACTTACTTTCGTTGCTATGAGCGTCCTCTTCATTTGCCTCGAAAAGCCAGTTGACTGATTCTTCCAATTTGCCATCGTTTACGATAAGGGCCACAGTTGACTTATCAGAGGAAAACCCCATTGCCACGAGTTGCTGTGACAATGCTTCTAGCTTTCTTGACATTAGATATCCAGTGCAACGTTCATGCAACTCTTGGGCCCGCCTCTCTTTCTGACGCTGGTGTTTCTTCTCATTTTTTAAACGAATCTTCTCACGGTTATCATTCTCTAGTCCAGGAACATTTTCTAAACTAGTAGAGTTTGTTAACTTCTCTTTTAGGTCTTCTGACTCACCAGAGCAGCTCCCATTGTTGGAAACTGAGTCATACTCAGGTACAGTTTCATGAGGGCTATTGGAATGCTCATCAGTGTCATCAATAATCCTGAAAGATCCACTATCATTTAAAGGAGTCCGGATTGTCTGTCTAATTATAGTCTGTCTTATTCTGTTGAAGAAAAGAATGACGTCGTTTTTGGATAAAAATTTGGCAGACGTTGCGACAGATGACAGGCGCCTGTGGGACCCACCTACAGGCGCCGTTTGCAAGCCAGAAGACAGGAGCTCAAATCCTCTGTCGAAGTTTCGGTGTCTTATAGTGTCTAATGGCCAAACGACGTCGTTTAGCCATTAAATTTGAGACAGAGTTGCGAAAATGTCAGGCG
>JAOTBA010000001.1:10805500-10844512 GCA_025629845.1 Erythroxylum squamatum | reverse complement strand
CCGAAAATGGACTCGTCTTGTTCACGGTATAAACTTCAGTTTATCCGTCCTGTTCCACGGAACTCTCGAGCCATTTGATGTGCATTGCATCTGTGAATTGTCAAGTTGATGCATTCATGTTTTGTAAGCTGTGAATTTTGTCTGCACGCCAAGAACTTTGAAAAATAAACATTTTATGATTTGCAAATGTGAAACTATTACGGTTTCGAAAATATGCAATGGCAATGAGTTTTTGAAAATAGTTTTGCTTGTTCCTTCGTTATCAACCTGTTCCCACGGAGCTTTAAGCTCACCCCCCTTTTCCTTCCCACCTTCAGGTTTTGAGCAAGAGATGGAGTGAAGCGAGTCAAGGAACCACGCTCACATATCACGGTATTTTTGTCAAGAGGTTGGATTCCGGAAACGGGGTCCAACAGCTACCCCCACCACAACCTTTCGAGAGAATTTCTTTTGTAAACATTCTACAATGGTGTAACTCGGAGCATAAGGGGAATAATAGATGCAACTACATGAGGGTCTTTGATGAGGAAAACCATTGATGCAGCTCATGACCTTTTGGAAGAGTTCACGAGTAATAGCTATATGTGGTCAAACGAAAGGAGTAGACAAGGGTCCAAAGAGCAAAAAGGAATGATTCCACTTGACTCGGTGACAGCCTTGCAAGCACAGATTACCGCTCTCACCAAGCAGTTTAGTAATATGCAAGGAGCTTCTTCATCCACTGTCAAAACCATGCAATTCAATGTGAGTTATGTGGGCAAGACAACCATGGCACAACTGAATGTTTCTTGCTAGGAGCAAGTGGTACAGAACAAGTAAATTACTTGGGTCAGTCGCAACGAGGTAACAATCCATACTCTAACACTTAAAAACCACCCAAATTTTTCGTGGAGTACTAACAATACAGGTGGCCAAGTGAGAGCACAAGGACCTCCTAGATTTTAGTAAGATCAACTTCGGTCTTTGGAGAACAAAATAGACAAGTTAATGGAGGTATTGGGTTCAAATTTTTCAAGCCAAGAGGAAGGTCAAAGAAGACAAGAAGAGAGTTAGAAGAGAATGGAGGCAAAGTTTGACCAAATTACGAAGAGCCACGCTTTATCCATCCATAACTTGGAAGTACAGGTAGGTCAACTTGATAATGCTTTGTCTTTTAGGAATACAGGAAGCTTATTAAGCAATATTGAGGCCAATACAAAGGAACAAATCAAGGCAATCACACTTAAGAGTGGCAAGTAATTGAAGGAGCCAAGTGTTCAAAAAGATGGCCAACAACAAGACAAGGTAGAAGACAAAGAAGAAAAGAAGCCAAATATACCACCACCACCCTACAAGCCTAAGATTCTATATCCACAGAGGGTGAGACAACATCAAGTCGACACTCAATTCTCCAAATTTTTGGAGAAGCCAAAGAAACTTTAGATTAATTTATCTTTGGTGGAGGCATTGGAGTGTATGCCCAAGTATGCAAAGTTTCTCAAGGACATATTGACACACAAACACTTGGGAGGATAATCAGATAGTAACCTTGATGAAGAACTGTAGTTCGATCATCACAAGCACAATGCCTTTAAAACTACAAGATCCAAGGAGTTTTAATATTCCATGGCTGGTGATTTTTTATTTTTCTAAATGCTTATATGATTTAAGCTTAAGTATTAACTTGATGCCTTTGTCTATTTTACGAAATTGGGCCTAGGAGAAGTCAAGACAACATCTATGCTTATCCAAATTGTGGATCAATCCATCAAGAGGCCATTCGGGGTAGAAGAAGATGTTCTGGTAAAAGTGGATAAATTTATAATTCCTATTGATTTTTTTGTGTTGGATTTTGAAGAAGATAGGAAATGTCCATTGATTTTGGGTAGGCCCTTTATGAATACTGGTAGGAAATTAGTTGATGTCTATGAAGGAAAACTGGTTTTGAGAATTGGTGATGAGCAAGTGAATTCAATATGACTAAATCTTTGAAGAAACCAGTGGATGGAAGTGCTTGTATGAAGATAGATGTTGTGGATGATTGTGTGAAGGAGGTTGAAAAGGAAATTGAAAAGGAAGTTGAGCAAGTTGTTGAAGTGCATAGGGATGAGAGTGTAAGTAAAGAGGAATTGTGTGAGGAGGGTGAGCAAGAGAAGTTAGAGAGAGCGGATGCACCCACACCACCTTCCATTGTAAAGCCTCCCACTGTAGAACTAAAACCCTTGCCTTCTCTCCTAAGATATACATTCCCTTACCCATCATCATTTCCAACCAATTGGATGATGAGCAAGAAGAGAAAGTGATAGAGTCTGTTAAGAAGAGGATGAGATCCATGGGGTGGCACATTTCTAATATTAGGGGGATTAGCCCCAATATGGTGATATATAGGATTACCTTGAATAAGGATGTAAAACAGTGAGAGAGAGGCCAAGAAGGTTAAATCCAAACATGTAAGAGGTTATGAAGAAGGAAGTGGTGAAGCTTTTAGATTTAGGTATTATATACTCAATTTCAGATAGCGAATGGGTTAGTCCGGTGCAATGCGTGCCTAAGAAGGGAGGCATGATAGTGATGGAAAATGAAAAAGATGAACGGATTTTCACTAGGACCATCACAGTTTGGAGAGTGTGAATGACTATAGGAACCTCAATTTTGTCACCAAGAAAGACCATTTCCCATTACCTTTTGTGGACCAAATGATTGAAAGGGTGGCTGGCTATGCTTTTTATTGTTTTCTTGATGGATATTCAGGATACAATCAGGTGTTCATATATCCACATGACCAAGAGAAAACCACTTTTACTTGTCCTTATAGGACTTTTTCTTACGGGAGGTTGCCTTTTGGTCTATGTAACGCACCAGCCACATTCCAAATGTGCATGATGGCCATCTTTGCATATATGAATGAGGACTTCATAAAGGTATTTATGGATGACTTCTCTGTTTTTTGAGACTCTTTTGATTTTTTGCTTGTTTAATTTGGATATAGTGTTACAAAAATTCAAGGAGTCTCATTTAGTCTTGAATTAGAAGAAGTGCCATTTCATGGTCTAAGAGGGAATTGTTTTGGTCCATAAGATCTCATGGAGGGGGATTGAGGTAGATCAAGCTAAGAATAAAGTGATTGTAAAGCTCCCACTTCCTACCAACATCAAGGGCATTCGAGCATTCCTTATTCATACAGGGTTCTACAGACGGTTCATCAAGGACTTTCCTCTTATTGTTATACCCTTAACTAATAAGACTAACTTGTTAGTTAAAGGCGTGTCTTTTGTGTTTGATTATGATTGTCTAGATGCTTTTAATAAGTTAAAGATGACACTTACAATAGCACCGATTTTGACATCACTAAACTGGTCACTTCCCTTTGAGATCATATGCGATGCAAGAGACCATGTCATAGGCTAGGTACTCGGACAACAGAAGGAGAAGAGGTTACTTGCAATTTATTATGCCAACAAGACCTTAACGGGAGCACAAGTGAACTATACCACCACTGAGAAGGAGTTGCTTGCAATGGTATTTGTATGTGAAAAATTACGTTCTTAACTTTTGGGCTCACAATTTATTGTTTTTACAGATCATGCAGCATGGTGTTTTCTCTTTGCAAAGAAGGATGCCAAGGCTAGGCTCATCTAATGGGTGCTCCTGCTCCAAGAATTCAACATTGAGTTAAGGATAAGAAAGGAGTAGAAAATGTTGTGGACGACCACCTATTTAAGAATTAAAGGGGAACAAAATGAAGAAGAAGAGGAAATTGAAGGACGTTTTCCTGACGAGGCTTTAATGATGGTAGAAAATCCTTTTCTTCCTGGGTTTGCAAATATTGCCAATTATCTCTCAGGTGGTATTCTTCCCCCTAATCTCTTACATCAACAATGGAAGCATTTCTTATTTTAGTGTTCTCACTATATTTGGGATGAACCTGTCTTATATAAAATACGTGCTAATAGTTTGATTCGCAGGTGTGTCCCTGAAGATGAAATACCTAAAGTTTTTACTCAGTGTCATAGTTCAGTTTATGTCTAACACTATGAAGTGAACAAAACGGTTGCTCACATTTTAGAGTGTCGATTCTATTGGCCAAACTTGTTCAAGGATGCCCGAGATTTTGTATTACGATGTGATAGGTGGCAAAAAGTGAGGAATATTTCGAAGAGAGATGAGATGCCACTTTCAAACATCATGGAGGTGGATATATTTGATGTGTGGGGCTTAGATTTCATGGTATCATTCCCATCTTCCCTAGGTAACTCTTATATATTGGTTGAAGTTGATTATGTGTCTACGTGGGTCAAAGCAATAGCTACTCCAACAAATGATGGCAAGGTGGTGCAACGATTCATCACGAAGATCTTTACTAGATTTGAGGTGCCTAGAGCTATCATAAGTGATGGAGGAAGCCACTTTTGCAGCAAGCCCTTTAAGGCTCTTTTGAGAATTTGTAATGTTCATCATAGAGTGGCAACCTGTTACCATCTGCAAATGAGTGGCCAAGTGGAGGTGGTGAATAAAGAGTTAAAGAAGATTTTAGAGAAGGTAGTGAGCATTGGGCTTTGAAGCTAGAAGATAAGTTATGGGTTTACAGGAAGGTTTTCAAAACTCCCATAGGTATAACACCATATCGACTTGTGTATGGCAAGGCTTGCCATTCACCATTGGAGTTGGAGCATAGAGCCTACTAGCAGGAGAGAAGAGATTGTTACAACTTGATGAATTGGAAGAGTTAAGTTATAATGCATATGAAAATACCAAGTTGTACAAGGAAAGGGTTAAGAAATGGCATGATGACCATATTAAGAAAAAGGAATTCAAGAGTGGGGACTTAGTGCTTTTATTCAATTCTTGACTTCGATTATTTCCCGGAAAGCTCAAGTCAAGATGGTCTCACGACCCGGACCACATCGAGCCCATGATAATCGCCGTATAACCGAGTTAAGGACACTCACGGTATCCTTAATCCGACTATGCAAGGCTAACTAAACATCTCTCCTTTTTTTGTTGAAGAATTTGGGCAATACAACGGCTGTATTTTAAAAATCCTAAAAACTCAATCAAATACCTGCAAACAATTTTAAACACACTTCTATATTCACATCAAAAAAATTTGCCACAACTTCAGGACTTTAAAGTCCACTCAAAGCAATCTCAATAGCAATATCCAAGTTCATACAAAAGGTCTTTTACAATAGTAAAATAGTCAAGAGTTAAATTTATAAAATCATAAAGCATAAAGCATATCAACATAACCAATCTAATAAAAACAATAAAACAGTTCATGAGCCACTATGCAACTAAAGTACCAAACAAAACTACCCACGTGCGGTAAAACCCCAAAAATGTCTAAAGACCGCACGATCTACTCAGAGTTTCAAGCTCACTAATTAACCTACATGGTTGGAAGGCGGAGGGGTTGAGTACACTATATACTCAAAGAGTAGGAAAAGCATATATCACAAATAGAACTCGATATACAGCAAGGCGATGTAAATAACCTATGAGATGAACGTACATTACATAGAAACACATAGGCCTAGCCTATGACTCAACATATATTGGTTAGGAACCATATAGGCCTTGCCTATAAATCACTCATCGAGTGAACATAGGCTCCAGTTCCAGTACACATAAGCAGAAGGACATCACATGTATAAATCAAATCTCGTCATAAAATAAATCCTAGAATAAGCTGAAACAATCATGTGTGGCACCACTAGTTGGCCAAACTAATGCGCACACCCACTGATTTTCGGTTTTGGCTCTACGTTCATCTGTGGTGAGTACGGACTACAGTCGTCAAGAGCGTCATGACCCTAGGTGATGACCTCATCGATGTCTAGACCCTAAGTGTGAAATCACCTGCAAGTCTTGTAGAAAGGTGTCGATAAGGGGACTCGACTTTCATGTACCAACATTAAGGGTACAGGGGTCGCTTAATCTGTTATGCCCAGCACACAATTAATCAATCGTTTCCTCACCAATCTCAAAAATCATATACGAAAATTAAGTAAAAAAATCAAGTAAGGCACTATGCCTTTATTTATCGGTCCAACTGATAAAATGAAACTGTGCCATGGCTCTAAGCCAAAAGAGAACAAGAACATACAGTATATATGATTCAATTATGCATATGTATTTGGAGGTAATTATCGAGTTGAGAGAATTGAATATGAGACTGAGACAATGGATATAAGTACTGAAAGACAATGATGGTACAAATGAGTATTTCCCAGTAAAGTTAGTGTTGTATCTAATACATTAAGCAAAAATCTAAATAGCGGTGAAGCACGAATTCAAATATTGAGGTTACCAAATCTAGTGCAAAAAGGAGCATAAAATTTGGAGTTGAATTTTAGGCAAATCAAAGTACTATTTGCTATGGAATTGAAGATCAGTTTCATATGAAAGGATTTACCAAAGCCCAAATTAAGGATTCAAAAATTGTGAACCTTACTAAAAAGTTGAAAATGAATATGAATTTTAAGTTTGAATGGGAAGAATGATACTCTGTGATTGAAATAAGAAGTATGTGTATCGATAAAGATGATTAAGTAAAGAGATTGTTAGATAAGCAGAAACAACAACCCATGAAATACATCCTAGTAGGAATGTGCCAAAACAACATTAGCGGCTAAGAATGTAGAATCAATTGACTAAATGTTTGAATTTGCCGACAGTCTTAACTGTCGAAGACATACTTAAAGCTTATATTTTGGCAGTTCATAAGAACATGAGATTAATGTATAGTTCTATTTTACTTTATGCATCACAATCATTATCATGGTGATTTCATTAGACTACTGTATGAGGAGTTAAATGACAAAAAAGAGTCGTCCACCTCTTTATTTGAATGAATAGGGCCCAAGATGGTCAAAAACTAGAATTGATTGGAGATGTTACTGATAAGTGAAATTGATCTATATTAGGAATTAAGTGATGCATGAAAAATGAATGAAATTGGTGGATCAACACCAAATACAGTGAGATAGACATAAGAGTAAAGTGTACTGATGCTATAAAGATGCGAACTATGAAGCGAAGGATGAAATGTTTATGAGAGTATCACCTTCCCAAGGTGTGCTTAGATTGAGTGCAAGATGTGCTTAGGTTAGGATAAAGAAGCAACTAAGCTTGGATTGTATTGGCCCATATAAAGTTATTAAGAATCAGACCATTGACTTATGAGTTAGTATTACTAACAAGGATGTCTCTTCTTCATAATGTGTTATATGCAAGTATGCTAAGAAATATCGATATGATCTGATATTAGTGTTATTGACGCAGGAAGTGGAAAAAATTGTGAGTAATCTGAAATATATTGAGGAAATAATTAAGATAGTGTGATATCTGAATAAGTCATGGAAGGATTGATTGAATCCGTTAACTAGGGTGATGTGAAAGAAATTATTCGAGTAATGAAGTTAAATGGAAAACGAAGGAGCATAAAAGGAAGCATACCCCTACCTCTTGATCAGTCAGATAAGAATTTCGAGGACGAAATTCTGTTAAGAGGGGGAGAAATGTTAGCCCCTAGAATTTTTTCTCTAATTAAACATGATTTAAATGAATTATGACATTTTGATGGATTTAATTTTTGGAGTTATTATTATGTTAATGTGAGTAAGATTATATGACATAGGTTAATTGTATTATAGTGTTAAGGTGGTAAGATTGCGTGAGGAGCAAAATTGGCAAGTCACTTAAGCATTTAAGTTACAAGGCATATAAGGAAGGGTAGAAGGGTCTTTGCACACTCATTAAGGGCATAATTGGAATAAAAGGTGTGGTCTTGTTTTTAAGAAGGGGAAAAACGTGATTGAAGAGAGATAGAGAAGAAACGAAAAGAAGAAGGAAGAAGAGAGGTTTCGGTGAAAGAGAGAAAAGAAAGAAAGCTAAGCTAGGTTTTGATTTTTGCTAGTCTTAAAGAGTGATTTTGAAGTTGGTCAAGAAGGGAAAAAGGAAGAGGGGGATTATAGCTTCCATTAAAGCCAACAATCTCACTATTTGGTGAAGATTCAAGGTAAGTTTGATTTTAATCTTTTGGATTTTTAAAAGGGTTTTGGTTCATAAAGCTTAAGAAATGTAAGGGTTTAAGAACTCTAGGATCAATTTTAGTGAATATGTCTTATGGGTTATCCAATTAGAATCCCTATTGAATGGGAGTTTTGTCTTTGATGAAGGAAATCAAGACAGGCAAGAGAAGCAAGTGGAGAGACATTTTTAGCAAATTTTAAGCAAAAAAATCAAGGTGGGTTATGGTTTTATAATTAAGTAATGGGCTATTAATGTTTTCTTTTAAATTATGGAAATAAATGATTTCAACTATTTTCAAGAACGTACTTTATGACTCCTTGAATGCTTTGAGAATGTGATATGTGTTTGGTATGTGCATATTGTGTTGATGAATTATGAAAAGATTGTGCAAATGATTTTTGAAAGGATACTATGCTTGAAAAATCAAGTTTAAAAAATGTGCCATTTTGGGCAACAAGTTTACAAGTTATGAGATACATGTTATGTGGGTTTGGTTTGGTCCATTCTGTATGTCAAGTGCACTTTGACTAAGGGCTTCTCCCGCCTGCCCGCTAGTGGCATGGAGCTCCTTCATGGACTCCCTTATGTTTACGACTACACAAAACCACTATGTGAGATTGTGTTAGTTCGTTCTGTTCACGACTACACAAGACCCTTTTTGAAAAATGTGCTAACTCGTTCTGTTTATGGACCTCCCAAACTATTTTGATGTGCTCATATGCTCATGATATGTTGACAAGTTTGATGCATACATAATTTATAATTGCTCATGAATTGTTTGACAAATTGAGAATTTTGATAAATAAGTGTCTGATGATTTTTACTGCGAAATTACTATGGTTACAAAAATGTACAATGGCAATGAGTTTTGAAAATGGTTTTTGCTTGTTTCTCAATTATAAATCTGTTACTCACGAGCTTTTAAGCTTACCCCCTTTTATTCCCATCTCCATGTGATGAGAAAGAGATCTGGTGAAAGAGAGTCAAGGAATTCGTTCGATTATGCATATTTTGTATTTTAAGTAAGATTGATGTAAAAACAAGACCTTAGACACATGTTGAGAATTATGGGGTCTTGTATCTTTGTATTTCAGATTTTTTATATTGATGATGCAATGTGGCTTGGAATGTCATTAAAGCTTTGTAAACTCTTATTTTATGATGTTAATGAAATATGGATTTGTGTATGGATGATTATTAATTTGAAATGTGAATTTGAGTTTGAATGATTGTTAAGATGAACTGTGAATTTGTATATGGATGAGATGGAGTTGAATGTTATGAGCCGTATGAATTGAGATTTGATAGTTTAATAAAATCAATTTGGTAGTTGAATTGTTATGAATGATGTAGAGGAACTGAATTTGGGAAAATTTTCAAGTCTTTCGTAAGGGTAAAAATTGTGTACTGATTTCAAGAGAAAAACTGTGTTGATCTAGGCTAAATTAGACAAAGTTGTCTTCTTCAAAGTTGTAGATCTTTCTTTTACCCTTCCAATAGTATATAGTATGAAATTTTTGGACATTGGAATTAAGAGATATGATCATTAGAAGTTTGTGATGCTGTATAGGATGAACATTCAGGACAACAACATTATTTTGAACTTTTGACCCTTTTAGATGCCAAATATCTTTTTGGAGTCTTCATTAAAGTTGTAGGTCTAGAAGTCTTCTTCAAAACAGTCTTTGAATAACCTTAATTCGATATTCCTAGTGAAAGTTATGCCCTTTTTACCAATACAGGTCAGAGGAAGAAAAGATAAGAAGAAGTCGCGATCGCGACTGCAGAAAGCGAAAATTTCGCACAAGTCACGATCGTGACAATGTAGCGCGCATGCGGAAGTTGCGACGCGCATTTGCACGATAACGACCCGCCGATCCTCCCCAAACCTGAACATGTTCCACTCTTTTGACCATAACTTTGTCATCCAACCTCCAAATGACCTGATTTTTTAAGCATTAGATTCCTAACACATTTCTCTATCTCTCCATGAAAATTTATAGCTTTTGGTATTAATTTGAAAAAGATTGATTGAATCAAAGTAAGGGTATCGATTGGAAGAGTATGAATTGGATATTTTGCTGAACATTCTTTGATATTTTGGTGATATCTTGATATGTAGGGCTCTAAATAAGATGATTCTTGTTTCTAAATAAACTAGAGACATAGAGCTACAAATGATTTGAAGGAATCAAATTTTAATTCAGTCTCTAAGACTTTCAATTTCTGGATGTAAGTTGAGTATAGTGTACTGTTTCAATATAACAATAGTACGAAAATATTTGGGCTATAACTTTTAGATTTCTGAACCAAATGGAATGAATTTGGTATCATTAGAAACTAAAGACAATGGGGAACAAATGTTTTGAAGAAGTCAAATTGAAATTCTGGTTTGAATTTTCCCAAAAGCTATCCTGAAATAGGCAAAACGGGTTTGATTATGATGAATGACTAGTGGGGGCACGCCACCGTGTGGGATGCGCGTTCGGATGTCACTTAGGACGTCGGGCACGTGTCTCGCGAGGATTGGATAATGTGTGATCTTGAAATGTTGGAATACCATTAGGGAATGAATGGTTGGTACCCAAGTACCAAAGGAGTCCGAATGTTGGGCTCCGGTAACCAAGAGTTGGGCTCCGAAAATACGGAGTAATGAAGAAGATCACGTTTTATGACTCCGAATGTTAGACTCCGAAATCAAGGTCCAACAACACCTCCAAACATAATCTTGCATATCCTATTCTCTCCATTTTGGCTATGAGGGAGTCCATACATAGAGGTTTACTCAGAGAATAAGCTATGTAGCTTAGTCCCTCTTTAGTCCAGTATTCTAAATGTAGATTGTGAAAATTAATCTATAATGAAATTCCCATGGTGTTATCTATCTCAAGTGACATTATAAGGTGCCATTTTAGTAGTAGAAGGGGTTTACCTGCAATATGTCAGGGACCTTGCTCAAGAATGCCCATTAGATTCACTCCCTTTGAGAATCAAAAAATGAAACAATTGTCATCTGTTAATAAGGACTTTTTCTAATCCTTCTTTAATCTATTTTGCATAGCCTATGCATTCACCTATGGGTAGGAGGCTCTCTTCTCAAAAAAAATCTAACAAATGTATCTAATCAAACATTTGCACTTCTAAATGGAGTAACCTGACTTGAAGTTAATGGGCTTAATTTAAGTTAACTAAGTTTTAAGATGACTTTATTTTTTAATTTCTGTTCCAAGTCAAATTTAGACTAAGGTTCTACCATTTGAATCCAACTTGAAATAAAATGTCTCTTATATAAAATGTTGTTCTTTTGTTACTTTTGAGGAACCTAAGTTATTTATTATCTTATGTCTACCTTTGCCTAAGTCCCAACCCCCTTTTCCACCAACCTATATCTCGATTTAGAGTTGGAAAATGATAAGAGCGAAAATGTTAAGATTAATAGGCATAGGTGCAAGCTATACTTTGGAGGGTCATTCTCATAAGAAAGGGAAGTACTTTCTTTCCTTTCACTGACTCTTTCATAATTACATATGGAATGGTTCAGCTAATGACCTTAACTTAGCATGTTTGTCTTTCATTTGCTTGTCTTCATGTTAGTGTTGTTTTGCTTTGATTTGATAGTGTTTAGTTTGGTTTTGATTGAGTTTTAACTTGTTTTGCCCTTCGATCTCTTGTTATTTAAGTACTTAATGATGTGTTTTGAGATGAAGGTTTGTTATGCACGTTTGATGTTAGCTAGTCTTGAATTTTGTTGTTGAAGTAGTTTGAATTCAATAAATATCCCGAAAGGATGGAGGATTATGGAAATTAGGGAAGCTATGAAGGTGAGTCATGAGGTACAAGGTGAAAATAATGTGTTGGGGGGATCTTGGAGGTAAAATGAGGTGAAAAGATGAAAAGTCAGTGAAGTGCAGGAAAGGCCATAGCCTGCGGCAAGGTAAATCTGTCCCACGCAACTTTTAACTTAATTTTACTATTTTCCTTCCTTGACATATATATTCATTTCTAACCTCATTTTTTCATTCACTTTCATTTTATTTTTATCTCTCTAAGTTTAGAACCTCCAAATACTCTCCCTTTGCTCTAACCAACCTTCAAACTTCCACCCTCTTCCAGCTTCCGCCTACTTGCAGTCCATTTTGTCGCGCATTAGGCAGTCAGTGAAGCGTAACTTATCATCGGGAAGAAATCAAGTCTTGAGCTGCGAGTGAAGGAACATGGCGGCAGATTTCGGAGCGCCCTTCCTAATCTACTCAGAGGAGGAGGTATTCAATTCCAATCCCTTAGTGTTAAGCAGATAATAGTCCTAAAATACTTCAATTTTGCTGCGCTAGATAGACTAGAATTGCGAGATATGGTCGAGAATTTGGTAGAAAGAATTTATTGGAGCAAATTTAAACACTTCCAATATCCTGTCTACCAGGAGCTCACCTACGAATTCTTTACTTCCCTTTAGTTCGAAACCAGTAACACTAAGGAAATGTGGTTTAGGTTACGGGAACAATCTTATGAACTGAACATTGAAATTATGTGTGATATTTGCAGTTTCCCTTAATCTTCCATTGTGGATCAGCACGATGACTTTCATACTTCATGCTATTAGAACGAGCTCACTGAGTTGGAGCAGTTTGACGCCAAGAATTCCCACAACAACATTATATGAAGCCATGAACACTTATTGTTACATAAATTCATGTGCCAAATGGTCTTTGACAAATCAAAAACCAACAAGTGATCAACGAAGGAACTTTTTCTATTATGTTACATGGATCACAACATCTCAGTGTGCACTTCACACATGTTGTGAATGTTATTGTTGCAACTCTACATAAGAGGAGCAACAATTTGGGCATAGGTTACTTGGTTTCCGCCAATGTTGAGTACTACAGTGTAGATTGTAGTGGTCTAACCATCCACTGCCCTGATTTTCTAAATCACCATCACTTATGGCATGTTGAAATCCTAAAGCCCATAATATGGAACTCCGAGACATCATCCAAAAATCTTATGTGAAGACCAGGGCCAATCCAGTGAGTTCTAGTGCAATGCCAGCTCAGCCGCCAGAAGAGGACTCGACTAGCGAGGAGTTCCAATAGGAAGAAGAAACAGAAGAACTTGGTTAGAAGAAGGTGCTCGATGCAATCTCCACCAACACCTAAACACTTACAGAAACACTTGCGGAAAACTCTAAGACGATGAAGGAGATGAACACAATGACGTCAGAGCTAGGATATACGTCGAATTCATTGGTACTTTAAAGCTCAAGGCATACAACTTCCACCTCCGGCACCATCCTCGCCTCAATCACCATGAGTTCATGTTCTAACTCATTTAGTTCCTGCTGTTGTTTTTTAATCATATATTGTGTTTGATTCCCCCCTTTTGTGTGTTTGTATGTCTCCTTCTCACATTGAGGATTCAGTGTAATTAATTAACATAATCGTTTTCCTTTGAGTGTGAACACTAAATCCTAATTAACTTGCATATTTTAGCAGAATAACCCAGATCACAAATTTTGCAGGCTAATGATTTTTCACAACCTAATAAATTATGTTCAAAATTGAATTGATTTCATTACATCTAGGCCATTGATACATTCACACAATTCACAATAAGCAACCTAAACACACTAATATAACAATAAGCAAAATTCACACTCAAAGGAAAACACACAACCCTCCTCACACTTGAACAACACATTTTCCTCAATGTGAGAAGGAGACATAGAAACACACAAAAGGGGGAAATCAAACTCAATATATGAAAAGCAAAAATAATAGGAGGAACTAAATAGGTTAAAACATGAACTCATAGTGATTGAGGCAGGGATGGTGTCGGAGGTAGCAGTTGTACGCCTTGAGCTTCAAAGTACTGATGAATCCGACGTATATCCCGGCTCTGAAGTCATGTGCGGGCCATCTCCTTCATCATCCTAAAGTTTTCCGCAAGTGTGTCTGTAAGTGTTTAGGTGTTGGCAGAGATTACATCGAACACCTTCTTCTAACTAGGTTCTTTTGTTTCTTCTTTCTCTTTGAACTCCTCGCTAGTTAAGTCCTCTTCTGGCTGCTGAGGTGGCGTTGCACTAAAACTGGACCTAGTCTTCACATCAGATTTTTGGCTGATATCTTAGAGTTTCATGTTATGGGACTTTAAGATTTCAGCACACCACAAGTGCTGGTGATTTATAAAATCAGGGTGGTGGTGGTTAAATCACTACAATCCACATCGTAGTACTCAACAATGGCAGAAACCAAGTAACCCATACCTAAATTGTTTCTCCTCTTACGTAGAGTCACAACAATAGCATTAATAACATATGTGAAGATGCACACTGAGATTTTTTTTGCACCATAATAGAAAAAGTTCCTTCATTGAGCACTTGTTGGTTTCTGATTTGTCAAATACCATTTGACACATGAATTTATGTAACAATAAGTGCTTATGGATTTTTATAATGTTGTTGTAGGCATTTTTAGTATCGAACTGCTCCAGCCCAGTGAGCTCGTTCCAATAGAGGGAAGCACGGAAGTCATCATGTTGATCCACAATGGAAGATTAAGGGAAACTGCAAATATCACACATAATTTCAAAGTTCAGCTCATAAAGTTATCCCCTCAAGCTAAACCACATTTCCTTAGAGTTACTGGTTTCGAACTAAAAGGAAGTAAGGAATTTGTGGTTGAGCTCCTGGTAGACAGAATTTTGAATGTGTATAAGTTTGCTCCGCTGAATCCTTTCTACTAAATTCTCGACCCTTTATCGCAATTCTAGCCTATCTAGCGTAGCAAAATCGAAGTATTTTGGAACTACTATCTGCTTAACACTAAGGGATTGGAATCAAATACCTTCCTCCTCTGAGTAGATTGGGAAGGGTGCTCCGAAATTTGCCGCTTTGTTCCTTCACTTGCTACTCGATACTTGATTTCTTCCTGATGGTTGGTTACACTTCACTAATTGCTTAATACGCAGCATAATGGACTACAAATAAGCGAAAGTTGGAAGAGGGTGTAAGTTTGAAGGTTGGTTAGAGAGATGGGAGAACATTCGAAGGTTCTAAATTTAGAGAAATAAAGTTAAAATGAAAGTGAATGAAAAAAATGAGGTTAGAAATGAATATATATGTGAAGCAATGGTAAATTAGTAAACAATTAAACTGAAAGTCGCATGGGACAGATTTACTCTATCGCAGGCCACAATTTTGGCCTGCTGGGACACGATCATGGCACTTACTAATGATGGTCATGATTGTAGAAGTGGCCTTTACTGCACTTCATTGACTTTTTTGTCTTTTCTCCCCATTTTACCTCCGAAGATCCTTCCCTAACACATTATTTTCACCATGTACCTCATGACTCACCTTCATAGCTTCCCTAATCCGTATAACCCTCCATCCTTTCAGGATATTTATTGAATTCAAACTACTCCAACAACAAAATTCAAAACTACCTAACATCGAACATGCACAAAAAACCTTTAAGTAACCTCAAAACATATCATTTAGCACCTAAACAACAAGAGATCGAAGGGAGAAACAAGTTAAACCCAATCAAAACCAAACTAAACACTATCAAATAAAGCAAAAGAACACTAACACAAAGACAAACATGCTAAGTTAAGGTCATTAGCTTGACCATTTCATATGCAATCATGAAAGAGTGAGTAAAAGGAAAGAAAGTACTTCCCTTTCTTGTGAGAATGATCCTCCAAAGTATAGCTTGCACCTATGCCTATTAATCTTAAAATTTTCACTCTTATCATTTTCCAACTCCAAATCGAGATAGAAGCAGGTGGAAAAGGGGGTAGGGACTTAGGCAAAGGTAGACATAAGATAATAAATAACTTAGGTTCTTAAAAAGTAACAAAAGAACAAGTAAGTGATTTTGATGATTTTTTAATGTTTGGGATTAAATGCATACACAAGTTGTGTTGGAAGAAGCAATTCGGTGATGAGTTATATGAATAGTAAGTGAAATTGCTATTGTGCAGAAAAGTGTGAATTAGGTTCTATTTTGGGATGATGTTTGATTATGAAAATGATGTTGAAATTCATGAAAAATTGAAGAATATATATATATATATATACTCTGTTCTGGTTTAGAGAAAAACGTATGTGGGTCTTATTACTGTGGCTATGCGTGAATGTGTTTGAGTATTTAGAAATGAATCACATAAGTTTGATGATGTTTGAATGATTGAAAATGAAATTTATGCATGAGGTGTGTAAGAAGGGTAGCTTCAGTGGTGTTCAGAATGAGTTAACTTAGAAATTAGTGAAGTGAATAGTGCAAGAAATGGAAAAAATGCAGAAACTAGAAACTGTATGAATGAATATACGAATTTTTGATGTTTATATTGAATCTTGGATTTTTGATTTGTTTGAGTTGTGATGAGTTAAAATGGAAGTAGAAGAGTTGGTTTAAGTGTCATATGTGTTAATTGAATAAGATCGAAGTGAGAAAATCTGGAAAAATGAAGAAGGAGAAAATTTGCGTTTTAGAGAGAGATGGGAAGAGGAGTTGCACCAAGGTTACTGTAGAGAGAGAGACTATTTTGAATATCTTTTATTCATTTTGTTATAACTTTGTCTCCTAACCTCCAAATGACTTGAAAATTGAACCAATACACTCCTAAGACATTGCTTTTCCTCTTCATAAAAATTCAGAGCCATCTAAATTGATTTGAAAAAGATTGGTTTGATAAAAGTGAGAAAATATGTTGGAATGTTATGAAGTGGAGAATGTTCATTGAACATGCTTCAGTATTTTGATTATATCTTGATATGTAGATTTCCAAATGAGTTTATTCTTAATTCATATTAAACTTGAGACATAAATATACAACTTTATTGAATAAGTCTAATTTTAATTCTGTCTATAAGACTTTCAAAAATGGAATGAAATTGAGTCTTTGCTTAGGCTGTAGCACTACCAGGGACAGAAATTATTTCCTGTTATTATTGAATCAACTGTATTGATATAGGCAGAATTAGACTAAGGTGTCTTCATGAAAGTTGTAGATTACTCTCTTAGCTTTAAATTGGTATAAATTTCGTAATTTTTGGATATTGTAATTGAGAGATATGGGTTGTACAACTTGAATGCATGATCATGCTCTAGCCAAAATTTCAAATGTACTCAGTCTGTGGTATTATGAGCATAACTCATAGAATAATGAACCAAATTGAATTATTTTGGTATCATTAGAAACTTAAGACATAGAAAAACAATTGTCTAGAAGAGAGTGTTACAGAAATACATCATTTTCTTGATCTTAGTGATTATGCAAAGTTGACCCGAATGGGATGCTTTCAGCAAAAGCTAGAATAGTGAATGAGTGTGTGAATTTTGGCACTATTGGAGTACATCAATTTGTTACAGAAATATACCCGAGAATTTGTCATTGTATATACATGATACATGATACATTTATACATGTGTTACTCAATTACATAAGCAGTACAGTAATTTGAAATTGTGTTAATCTATATAGGAGAGCAAGTAGCGCGACCATATCCTGATATTGCCAGAATGTCAAGACAATAGGCTTAAGGGAGAAATTGTAAGTAACCTAAGATGGTCTCACTTTAATTTGATCTGATATTATGATTTGAATTTGATATATGATGAATATGTACTGATTGTGTACTGGATTCTGGACAATACTTGTCTGAGGCGTTTAATGCATGTGAATATCATTGGAAGTGCTACTTGTATGTGAATGAGACTGCCTAAATGATTTTTAACTAAAAGTGATTGAATGTTATGAATGACTGTATTGACTGAGATAATGTAAATGAAAGTGATTGATTGTATTGAATGAATTGTAACATGCATTTCATTTCAATATATGTAATATAAAGGCGGTTGTGACTGGTGTTGCTACTGACTGAGACTGCTACTGAAAATAGCTTAAAGCTCAAACATATGTGGTTAGAGCCTAAGGCTCACTGTGATCAATGAGCCCGGTGATACGGGATACTAAAAAAAACACGATCACAACAATGTAAAAACGAATGTGAATCTCATACATATAGCATTCACATATGATTTGTAAAGCTGTAAGAATGTTATCTGTTTGAATATATGGTGTTAAACCAATGATTGCGCTTTATTCAAGTGTAATGAAGTGATAGTTTGATTAAATTGTTTGACTGAAATACAATTCGTTTGTGATAGAACTTGATGCTAATTAAGTTGATATGAGCTGTGTGACAATATGTTTATGATTGATTGTGTTTTATAACTTGAGTGAACCACTGAGGATGGTTACTCTACTAAGTTTGCAAAACTCATCAAAATTGCACCGTTGACAATTTCAGGTTCGAGAATGAGATGAACTAGCTTCTAAGATTCCATAGAAGCATATTTTATACAACTTTGACGATCAGATATGGCTCAAAGGTCAGTCAACTGGGCATTGAAGACATAGTTTGTTAATAACTATTGTGCATTCCTCATATTTGTAGCATACTGTGTAGACTGAGTTGTTTATGCTCATAGGACGATGTTGTATATATATGGATGATGTTGAACTTAAAGCTATAATGTTCATTATGGTTATGATATAAAATGAGGAAATTTTGGATTTTAGCATATGTGTGATTTTTTATTTTAATTACGATGCCATGTGATATAGTGAAAGTGAGATAGTTAACACGTCATTTTTTTCATAGTTAACACATCATTTTTGTCAGGCATGTGCATGTGTGACCGAAAGGTGCACGTGCATATGTCAGATGGGAGTGGGTTGTTACAACACACCTGCAAATCAAACTGTTAGCACATATTTTATATAACATAGGTTCATCCCAAATATAGCGAGAACACTGAAATAAGAAACACTTCCTTTATTGATGCAAGAGATTAGGAGGAAGAATACCACCTGAGAGAGAATTGGCAATATCTACAAACCAAGGAAGAAAAGGACTTTCTACCATCATTAAGGCCTCATCAAGAAAACACTCTTCAATTTTCTCTTCCTCTTCATTTTGTACCCCCTCAAGTCCCGATAGATAGTCCACTACAACATTTTCTGCTTATTTCTTATACTTAATCTCAATGTTGAATTCTTAGAGCAGAAGCACCCAACGGATAAGCCTAGCCTTGGCATCCTTCTTTGCAAAGAGATAACACAACGTGGCATGATCTGTAAAAAAAACTTATGAGCCCAAAAGATAAGAACAAAATTTTTTACATGCAAATATGACTACAAGCAACTCCTTCTCAGTAGTGGTGTAGTTCAATTGTGCTTCTACAAAAGTCGTTGGCGTAGTAAATTGTATGTAGCCTATTCTCCTTTCATTGTCCGAGTACACAACCAATGGCATGGTCACTTGCATCACACATGATCTCGAAAGGAAGTGCCCAATCTATCAAAATCAAAATGGGAATTGTTGTAAGTGCCTTCTTTAACCTATTAAAAGTATCTAAACAATCATCATCAAACACAAAAGACACATCTTTAACCAACAAGTGAGTCAAGAGTCTAGCAATAAGAGAAAAATCCTTGATGAACCGTCTTTAGAACCCTGCATGACCAAGAAATGCTCAGATGCCCTTGATGTTGGTAGGAGGTGAGAGCTTTGCAATCACTCTATTCTTAGCTCGAACTACATCAATCCCCTTGCATGAGATCTTATAACCCAAAACAACTCCCTCTTAGACCATGAAATGACACTTCTCTTAATTGGAGAATAAATGAGACTCCTCGCATCTTTGCAACACTTTATCCAAATTAAACAAGCAATGATCAAAAGAGTCTCCAAAAATAGAGAAGTCATCCATAAATATCTCCATGAAGTCATCATTCATATCCGCAAAGATGGCTATCATGCACTTTTAGAATGTGGTTGGTGCATTGTATAGAACAAAAGGAATCCTCTTGTAAGCAAAAATCCAGTAAGGACAAGTGAAGGTAGTCTTTTCTTGGCCCTATGGGTATATGAATACCTGATTGTACCCTGAATATCCATCACGTAGATAATAAAAAGCATGATCAGTCACCCTCTCAATCATTTGGTCCACAAAAGGTAATAAGAAATGGTCTTTCTTGGTGACCAAATTGAGTTTCCTATAGTCAATGCACACTCTCTAACCTGTGATTCTCCTAGTGGAAATCCTTCCACCTTTTTCTGTAACACCCCTTCCCTTATACAGAACCTACAATCATCCACACACATAGTAACCAAATTCTTGTACATGCATTCAAGGTATACAATTCTATTCAATGCTATACATATACACATTACAAAACTCTTCAATGCTTAACATTATCATTTAACATTAGTAATTCTTTACATTTACATGGTAATCCAAAAGAAAACATATTGTTTCCTTTCTTCATTACATGTGCAATCATCTGTAACTAAAAACACATTCCAAAAGTACTTTCTCTTTAACCGTTGACTTGGACCTACACGGATTAACACCCATGCTAAGCTTGAAAACTTAGTGGGGAAAACACGTAATTTGGATGATCACTCACAGCAGTCATTCATCAAGCACACACATTTAGAAATATCACAACTCATATATCATAAATTTACATTCATGAACCAAACATTGATATTCAGTGCTCATGTAAACAATGATGGCAAACTTAAGCAAAGTACATAATGCAAATATACTTTAACATATCCATATACCGAAAATGCACATTTATAAGCCAAATATTGAAATTCAATGCTCATTGATACAAATTATCGATATAATTAAACATTATTACAATTCATCATTATAACCAATACAAATGCTCATCGATACCAATTATTCATGTTGGCATGTTGTATTTCTTATTTATGACTATTAAGTTTCCTTTCTGTATTAAGCCTGCACATTTTCTGTAGGTTTAGATGACAGGTGCTGTGGATATCTGAAGATATCAAACTATGGATACCCGAAGGTATCAAACTGTGGATACCTGAAGGTATCGAACTGTGGACACCGATGGTGTTAAACTGTAGCAGCTACACTATAACCCTATAAGCATGCCCATCTATCCACCACTAAGACAATAGAGCAGGCACTGTAACATTTCCTTTAACCATTTGTCAATTTCACAATTCATATATTGACAAGTTATATGATATTCATTTCTAGTCATAAAATCTGTATCTGTGTTCATACATGCAAGTCATAACTTATCACCATTAGAAAGGGCTTATCACGATTAGAAAGGTGTCAAAATCACACTTTTATAATCATACTATACACATATGAGTAATAAATATGCATACAAATCATTTATGTACATGTAAGTTTTTTTAGCATGCATTATGTTCAATATTAAGTTTTAAGGTTTAATCACCCAATTAACACATGATAAGTCCTATTTTATTTATTTTTTAAATGTTACATTCAAAAAGGTTCAGATAAGATTCGATAAAAATTGGAAATAAAAGCAAACTTAAAATAGTGCAATTTGGGCTAAGCTCACGGTGGGTCTAAAAATAGACAAACAATCAGTCCAAAAGCAAATTACATGACGGACTCCAATTGTTCCTTAATATGCATATAGAAAAAGTCAGAACTGGGTTTCGTGGTATTCTAGACATTTGTCCATCTATGTCTCTAGTTTCCAAAACACCAAAGATAAGGTCATTTAGACTTTTAACACATAAGCTATAGACCAAATATCACGCGTTACTCCAAAATAGGGATGACATCAGGTCACCATTTTCTATCCCAATTTCCAACATTATATAGCTAGAGTTAAGCCATAGTCTTTCTAGAGATTTTTAGTTCTATGACTTAGGTTTCATGTGGAACTTAAATCACTCAATTTAGAGATTTTTAGGTCAAGTTATTACCCAAACAATGTTATTGGTTTAACAAACCCTAGACAGAATTCCACTACACAATACTCTCTTGTCATATTCAATCAATTATATGCAAGATAATACTAAAGCATCATCCCAGCAATCATTTCAATATCCAAATGAATCTTTATATCCATTCAAGCATACAAAAATACAAAAATCAACTAAGTGAAGTCCCAAACCTTAAAATTGGCAAAGTTGTTCTTCTAATGCTTTTTCTTCCTTTCCTCTTTGGTTTGCTTGAATCACCAAGTGAAAAATGATCGGATGAAGAAGATGAAATAGAGAGGAGAAAAATCTGAAGTTAAGCCATCAAAGTTTCGTCCATCTCCCCTCTCCATATGCCTTTTCATGAATTTTTTGGTCGTAGACACGTTTCAATTCCATTGGACTATATGTCACAATCTTATTGGACTATGTGTCACAATCCCATTGGACTACGTGTTACAATTCCATTGGAATATGCATTAAAATTATATTGGACCATGTGTTAAATTCTATTGAACCATGTGTTACAATTCTATTGGACAAACATGCTTTAATCTAATTGGTCTATGAGTTGACTTTAGGAAAATTGTATATTGATCTTCTTCTTCCTTTAATTCCCACATTAGCCTATAATCTTGTCAATTTATTTCATTACCATATATCTTAAGTTTCTAATGGCATAAATTTCATGCAATTTGGTTAATTATATCATAGTTAGATCCTAAAAACTACAGGCTATTCAAAAACAAAGACAATAGTCATAACTTAATTTCAAAACAAGATTTAAAAGAGATAGAATTAGATTTCAGTTCCTTAATAAAAATTTTAGATCTCTGTCTCTAGTTTTATCTCCAATTGAAATTATCCAATTTAGAGGCCTACAAGCTAAGATATGGCCAAATTACAAAAGTCTATTCAGTAGAACCTATCCTTTCAGCGAAGTACACATTCCAAATTAACGAACTTCGATCTTTTCATGCAAGAGCAACACAAAAATACATCCAATTTAACCAAAACATCCCATTTACTTAAGAAATACTTCTTTTTTCAATTCCCCTCACATCACATTAATAAATCCAAGAAAACATATAAAAAATTTCCATATATATTTCACGTCTAATTATTTATGTCCATGCCTAAGCGAATAAATTATCCATTTACCCTTGTCTTTTACATTAAGTACCATTACGTCTCTTACTATACTTAGATGTACTTAATTTATTATGGTCACTTCTTAATACACCCTAGACATGCAATAATACTTCCAGGGTATATATTGGGCGTTACATTTTCATTCTCCATCACTGTCATGCCTCCTTTCTTAAGCATACATTGCATCGGACTCACCCACTCGTTATATGAAATTGGGTATTTAATACCTGCATCTAAAAGTTTCACCACTTCCTTCTTCACAACATCTCACATGTTTGGATTTAACCTTCTTTGCCCTCACTGTCTTGCATCCTTCTTTAAGTTTAATCCTATTCATCACCACATTGGGGCTAATCCCCCTAATATTAGAAATTTGCCATCCTATGGCTCTCATCCTCTTCTTAATGATCTCTACCACTTTTTCTTCTTGCTCAAAATCCAATTGGTTGGAAATGATGATGGGTAGGGTGTGGTCCTTACTTAGAAATGTGTATCTCAGGTGGGAAGGTAAAGGTTTTAGTACTACAGTGGGTGGCCTTACAATGGAGGGTGATATGGGTGCAACCATTCTCTCTAACTTCTCTTGTTTACCCTCCTCACACAATTCCTCTTCACTCACACTCTCATCCTTGTGCACTTCAACAACTTCCTCTTCAACTTCCTTCACACAATCTTCCACAACATCAATCTTCATACATGCACTTCCATTCATTGGTTTCTTCAAATATTTAGTCATATGAATTCAACTTGCTCATCATCAATTGTCCTTAAGAAACTTTGCATACTTGGGCATACACTCTCCACCAAAGACAAATTAATTTGAAGCTTCTTCAAAATTTGGAGAATTGAGTGCCTACTTGATGTTGTCTCACCCTCTGCAGATATGGAATTTTAGGCTTATAGGATGGTGGTGGCATATATGACTTCTCTTCTTCTTTCTCTTCTACCTTCTCTACTTCTATCTCTTTACCTTCACCTCTCTCCTTTTGTTGGCTATCCTTTTGCACACTTGGCTTCTCCAATTGCTTATCACTCCTAAGTGTGATCGCCTTAAGTTATTCCTTTGGATTGGTCTCGGTATTGCTTGGTAAGCTTCCTGCATTCCTAAAAGATAAAGCATTAGCAAGTTGAACTACCTGTAACTCCAAGTTGTCGATGGATGAAGCATGGTTCTTCGCAATCTGGTCAAACTTTGTCTCCATTCTCTTCTTACTCTCTTCTTGTCTTCTTTGACCTTTCTCTTAGCTTGAGAATTTTTATCCCAATACATCCATTAACTATCTATTTTGCTCTCTAAAGACCCAAATCGGTCTTGCTAATACCCGAGAGGTGTTTGTGCTCTCATTTAGCCACCTGCATTGTTAGTATTCCATGAAAATTTTGGGTGGTTTTTCCACCCAAGATTGTAAGTGTTAGAGCATGTATTGTTACCTCTTTGCGACTAGTCCAAGTAATTTACTTTTCATGTACCACTAGCTCCCAGCAAGAAGCATTCAATTGTGACATAGTTTTTCTGCCAACGTAACTCACATTGTAATTGCATGGTCTTGACTGTGGATGAAGAAGCTCCTTGCATGTTGTTCAACTACTTGGTGAGGGCGATAATTTGTGCTTGCAAGGTTGTTATTGAGTCAATTGGAATCATCCCTTTTTGCTCCTTAGACCCTTATCTACTCCATTCATTTAACCACATGCAACTATTGCTTGCCAACTCTTTCAAAAGATCACGAGCTGCATCAATATTTTTCATCATCAAATACCCTCCTATAGTTGCATCTATGGTTCCCCTTGTGCTCTAATTCACACCATTGTACAATGTCTGCAAAAGGAACTCCCTCAGAAGGTTGTAGTGGGGGTAACTCCTTTGTAATTCCTTAAATCTCTCCTATGCTTCGTATAATGACTCCTAATCACTTTGTTGAAAGTTTGTGATCCCTTTGATGATTCTTGTTGTCTTATTAATAGGAAGTACTAAGCTAAGAAAGCTTAGGCTAGTTGCTCCTAAGTAGTGATTTGCCCTTACTTGAGTAAGTTATACTATGCCTTTGCCCGATCCCTCAAGGTAAAAGGAAATCATCTTAACCTTACAGCATCATTAGACATCCCATTAAACCTGAAGGTGTCACAGATCTCTGAGAAATTAGCAAGATGTGCGTTGGGATCTTCATTTGACAACCCATAAAACTACACTCTACTCTGAAGTATGTTGAGGAGTGCCAACTTAATCTCAAAGTTATTGGCTTGAACCACAGGCCTTGCAACTCCTTGAGGATTGAAACTTGGCCTCATAAAGTCCATCAATGTCCTCTCAACTCCTCCTTGCTCTCTTTATGCCATATTCCTTTGTATTCTGTGTTGACATTTAGCTCTTCTTAGCTCTCTTTCGTGCCTTGTAATGTCTGAAAACTCTTCTTCACTAGGCTCGTTGACTTTCTCGTGCTCCTTATATTTTTGCACCTGCAATTACGCAAGGAAGAGTATCAAACACTCTTAAATCAAAGTCACCCAAACTAAACAAGATGCTAAACAAAACAATACCCAGCAACGGTACCAAAAACTTGTTGAATGAAAAAAAACTACTTATTTTATGCTAAAAATCATAAGTATACGGGTCGTTACCTGTAGTAAAAAGCGGATATCGTCCCATAGAGATTGTGCTTAGACACCACTTAATTCAGGTTGTGTTTTGTTTAAGACTCAAATTCAAATAATAAAAATTGAAAAATAAACTAAATTAAACAAACTAGCAATGAACAAATAATATAACAAAAGTGCAGAAAATTTAATTTCAAGATTAAAGATTATAGATCACTTTTTCCTTATCTTATCTCTCTCCTACCTTGTTGATTGAATTATGCCTTACCTATGATGTCCTAATGTTTTAATCAGCCTCTCTAAAGGTGTAATCAAATGTCCCTAGCCAAATTAAATGGGATTGACTATACATTCTCTCAATCTACAAAATCAGTCCACTAATTTAACTAGTTATGAAGCTATCCTATACGTAATCAACTAATTAGTTAAGATCTCTCTCTAACTAATCAATTAACTTGATAAATGTAGGTCTGTAGGGTGCTAACTCTCATTGTATAGCCCAACACAATTTACCCAACTCAATTTCTTAATATATTGCAAGGTTTAAGTACAATATTTATCAAAAGCATTCATTCATTCAAAATAACAAAGTAGGAGCTCAACAAGTAGTTTAAAAATAATCTCTACAATAAATTCAGTCACTCATAATAAGAACAAGTTCAACCATATCTATATTCTCTACAATATAAAACATACTAAAAAAACAAAAACAAAACAAATACAATGGTAGTTTTCTTCCCTTATTGTATTTGAAAATTTGGAAAATGGAAGCTTGATGGAAGCTCTTAATTATCAGTCTCGATTCCCACCTTTTGCAACTCGAAGCTTATGACTTTGCTTGAATAGTCAAAAAAAAAGTTTATAATGGATTCCCAATATGTGTGTGTGTTTTAGTCACCTAGGGTCAGGGTTCAAAAAGATCGAAAAGTCCCTTGAAAACTTGAGTCTGGAAGTTTCCCCATGTTTCTCCCAACGCTAGCCACAATCATGGCCTATATGACGTGATCGTGGCCCTTGAGTCAACTCTTTGTCATGATCGTGGTGTGCATCCCATGATTGTAGGCCAATCCTGGTGCTACTGTCACAATCGTGAGCCTATGTTTTGGTTCAGGTCTCCTCCGAAACTTCTTCATCCTTCGATATTAGCCTTGAAACACTAGAATACTCATCAAAATAGCTCAAAAACATAATATTTAAGCTTAAAAGCTTGTAATAACCCATAAAACACTTAAAACACAAATAATTAACAAACTAACACAATTTTAACCTAAACATATACTAAATGATCAAATTAACAGCTAAACACATATCAAACTATGCCTAAAACACGATGCAATTTACACTTATCAGTAGATTGTCAAAGATTCTTCCTTACAGCTGCCAACACGATTACAGCACCGCTAGCTTCAACATGAATGCACTAATCGACTTTAGCAATAATGACAAGGTCAAGTTCTACTTTTATTAAAGCCAAGTTTTGTCAAGAATTATCCCATGCAAAGAAGAGAGAATTCTAAGGTTGAAAACATTATGATTAAACAGTTATATCAATATGATTAAGTAAATACATCACTAATGATGAATGATTGTATCAATATAATTTTGGTTTGCACCACTTAAATCGAGACTTGTATCATTGTAGCTTCATAGTTTCATCAATATTATTCAACAATTACAACTAAGATTTTCATCTCTATGATTAATAAGTTGGATTAGTTACTTATAATAAATAATTATTTTAGTTTCAAAATTATATTAGGTGTGATAAAATCTTTTTATATTTTTTATATAAAGATATGCTTTCAGTCTTAAAATCATGTATTTTTTCAATTTTTGTTTAATTAAAAATATATACTTATTTTATCAACTCTTTGAAAACATTTAACTTTTTTTATCTTTCTATTCAATTTAACATTAGTAAATTTTATTTTTATAATGAATAATGTTTTTTGTAATTCTTTTATGGATATAAAATAATATAAATGGAGTAAAAATTGAAAATAAAAATATCTTCTTAATTTAGGAGTGCATTTTTTGTTTTTTTTAGTCTTTCTAAAAAGTTTCATGACTTTATTTTAAGGACAATTAAGCTTATAGTTTGTGAATAGTACTTTTATTTTTGAGTAAAAGACAAGACCACCTCTTCTAAATAGGAAAAATTGGAAAAAAACTCTTTTTAGTTCAGAATTCTAAAAAAAATCCTCTTATTTCATATTCACCAAAAAAACCTCCTTATATTGGACTTCCATTAAACAAATTAAAAGACCATGTGACAAGGCAATGTTAATCCATGTGGACCAATTAAAACATGCTGACGTGGTCTAAATATGCCACGTGTACCAATTGTCTAGCCTAAAAACTTAACCCATCCTAACTGACCTAGCCTGACCCTCTTAACTTATTTAGCCCACCCATCTGTTTCCCCTAATCCCTAAGCTAAACATATGAACCACATAAAATCTTTAACAATTTTAGGTGATAGCAAGGGGTGTAGGTGGAAGAGACAATGACACAAATGGTAGGGATGTAGGACGTGGTGGAGACGACAAGCATTATCAGAGACGACAGGCAGTGTTAGAGACAACAGACAATAGATCAGTTAATAGTTTGGGTAATTTTTTTTCTGTGAGTTTAATCATTAGGAAAGGGTTGAATAATTAAGTTATTTTGAAAATAGGGTATGTCTCTACAGAATCATTTCATAAGGAAAAAAGTTGTTAAGGTGGTCATGGGAAAAAGATTTGAGGCCTGATATTTATACTTATAGTATTTTGATTAATAGGCTAGTGAAAAGTGGTTGTATGATGAATGCATTAGATTTGTTTGATGAAATGTTGATGATAGATGTGGTACCTGATGTACCATGTTATAATGTGACGATTTATGCATTTTATAAAAGAAGGGAATATGCTGAGTGGAAGGAGATGTGGGAGAGGTTAGTAGAAGAGGGGAATGTGTTTACTCGAATGTGATTACATATAATGTGATGATCAATGAGTTTAAGTATATAGGCATGTAAGTTATGGAAAGCAAGATTTCAAAAGCTTTAAGGATATGAGCATCTGATAAGTTGATGAAGGTTAATGTATGAATCATAATTCATTATTGAAAAGTCCTAATTGAAGAGGTAACCTATGTAGTTGAACAAAAAGAAGATGAATAAGAATGTACTTGTTTTCCATTTGTCAGTAGGCTCTCTCTAAGTTAGTGAGTTAGGGAAACATCAATTTTATTTATTCCTTTATGATTTTATACTGGCTTTGTTATTATTTTTTGTATTGACACTACAAGAAAAAATCTTACTATGTATTTATTTGATATAGATGTAAGTCACACAATTCTTTGATCAGCACTTCTGGTTTTTACTTAGTCATATTTTAATTTCTATCATTATCTCACTCTCAAGCATTTACTTTGTGTTGATCTCTAATAGGTGTAGATTAGCATATGTTTTTCTAGATGTTTAAGTTTGTTTTTAAGTGTTTCCTAGATGATTTTCTAGTGTATAGGCTTAAAGATATCTTATTGTTAGTGTTTGTATGTGTTCTAAGTGTTTTTTTTATTTAGAGCAAAATTTTAATCTTAATTTTATGTTTCAAGAAGTATTTGATGTGTTTGTAAGTGTATGGAAATAGGAATGTGAAGAAAAGAGGAGATTTTGGATGCATGCAGGCATGGCATGATCATGCACTAAGCACAATCATGACACTCGAAGTTAAGGAATGTTGCATGGCTCTTTATTATAATCGTGAAAGAGAAGGATAATTCACGTCGGTCACGAATGTACATGGTGTTTCTAGGTGTGAAACTTTTTTATGTTTTGAGGGCTCGGGCTATTTTTGGAACCAAATAAAATAAGGAAACCCTAGAAGCAACCCTAGAAGCCTCAAGCATTATGAAAGAACATGAAAAGCACCAAAAAGAGGTAGCAACCACCACATCAAAGCAGATCAAAAGGAGACATCCAAGAAAGTTTTAGAGAAATTCCACCATTCTAGATCAAGACTTCAATCAATTTTTAGTCTTTTCCCTTTATTTCTTTCATAATTTTGTATGTGTATTTGGACTTTTAAGATGCTAATATGATTATGGATTTTTAAATCCATATTAGGGATTATTCTTGAATTATTTTGTTGAACTTTATCTTTGTTGAATTCAGTACATATATCAATGTTTATGATAATTGTTGTGCATATACTTCTTGATAAATCGAGAGACTGAATCAAGTTATTAGTGTTAAGGTGTGCAATAAGTTTTGATAACCTAATAGACCCATAATTATCGTACTAACAAACAATTGAAGAGATCTTGATTATGAAATTAATTATCCATAGAATTGCTTCAAATCTAATTAAATAAGTTGGAAATGGTTTTGTGAATTGAAAGATTACAACTCCATAGTTATTGAATTCAATTGTAATTACTTGAATTTAGTTACTTATTTTAATTTACATCAAATTTTGATACCTTAGAAAAAGATTTTTTCAAGTTATTTAGGTATCTAAATAATCCTTATGGGAACATATTCATGAGGTATTGAGAGTTTTATTATTATAAACCTTGTTAACAATTCCTTTAAGCTTCACGATTGATTATTGCCTCACTACAAAAAATTAATACAATCTGCGACGTTTTGTTGATAAAACGTCATAAATTGTAAAGACTTTTCGCGACGTTTTGAAAACGTCACAAAAAATTCAACTCTTTTGCGACGTTTTATAAAAACGTCATAAATTTGTAATATTTTTTGCGACGTTTTTTTATTAAAACGTCACGAAAAAGAATTCACGACATTTTCTGAAATAAAACGTCGGTATTAGCTGAGTCTAACATTTCCGCTTAGTTCATTTGCGTGTCAAATATTTACGCGGTTAGGGAGCTGAAGTAAATTTAAAATTTTTAGTCTCCCAACTTTCGTGTCGTTTTGGTTCTCTTCGTCTCCTTCCTGACAACCTAATCTTTGCTTCGCTTATTGCTGCTGAAGTTTGCAGGTTGCCGTCAGTCGGAGTCAGCCTCAGACGTCTACGGTTGCAGAATATTTAAACTATACCGCCCACTGGCCATTCTTAAGTCAATTTCTACTTTGCTTTCGTCTTTTCGTACTTTAGTTTTTCTTCTTTCAAGCCGTTTTGTTCTTTGTTCCAACGATGAGAGGGGCTTTTCGTTTCAACAATATAGCTATAAAAAATAATTGCCTTGTATTTGGGAAACTAGATTTTCGTAGAAATTGATTATCAGACAGATTCTCTTCTCTTCTCTTTTCTTCTATGCTCTCTCTCTCTCTGTCTCTGTCTCTTTCTTTCTAATTGTTGTTTTTTCAAATTCTCTTGTTTCTGTATATTGAATTCTACAAATCTGACGCTATGAGAAAGAAGCTCGATACCCGTTTCCCAGCCGTAAGTTCCTCTCTCTCTCTCTCTTTGGTGTCTTGCCGTCCCAGAGTGTTTCTAATTCGTGTTTTACGTCTTTTGCTCTTATTCTTCTGTTGTTTTCTGATTTTCCCCCTCTCAATTTGTTTTTGCTGTTGGTGACCGAGGAAGTCGAGTTCGGTTACTATTGGATGGGGTGTTTTTCTTTTAAGAAACTTTTGATTTTGCACTTAGTAGAGATTGTTCAGTTTAGAATTGGAATTATCGGTTGGGTGATTCGAGGATAGGTGATTTATGTGTCTGTGATCCATTTATAGTGTTTAGGCTGATTTCGTCAACTTTTTGGGATTGGGGTTTCTGAAGAAAAATACTTTGATTTTGAAGGGGCTGGGGGTACAGTACCACTTAATATTGTGTGCTGTGATTTATTCTAGTTTTTGTGGTTGGTCTCTAGTTGGTTGTGCAATTCGATACTTAAATTGGGTATTTGATGCTTTTCGTTTGTTTTCCTTATTAATTCTGTATAAGGGTAGAGTCGATTTTTTTTTTTAATTTGGTGCTAGACGTTGGATTGAATTACAGTAATTTGTTAACATAAAAAATTGTAGTTTGCTGCTCTTCATCAAACATCATTGAACGCTATAGCTTCCGTTGTGCATTTAGAGCTGTGATTGGGTATTTATGCCATACGGAACTTAATTCTACTTCCTGCTGCACATATTTGCTTCTCTGAGTGAGGTGATCGTCCTGATAATTCTATTTTCTGTATAAAATGGGGCCACCAGACCGTGCGTGCGTGCGTGCATGCTGAATGGTCGTTATTAAGATTTGTTTGTCTAAATGCATGTGCAGTAGTAATTGTCTAGGGTATAAACCTAGCAAAATCTATGCTTTTAGTGCATATGCATGTGGTTCAATCAGCATCTTTGGTGACTTGTCTTTCTAATTGAACCCCTAAAGTTCATGTGGATCTTTTTGGTTGGATGATTTCTATTTACTTTTTTGCAGTCATTTTACTGACAACTCTTGATAATTGTTGATCATGGTGTGATTTTCCTTCTCCTTGCTCTCTGTCTATCTAAGGCTCATAGCGGATGTATTGTTAATTTTTCAGGCTCGTATAAAAAAGATAATGCAAGCTGACGAGGATGTTGGGAAGATAGCTTTGGCAGTTCCTGTTTTAGTTTGTGAGTTGCTCTTTTGATATTTGTTATAGTACGTTGTATGAATTTATACTTATATTCTTGTTTCATGTTATTGCAGCTAAAGCTTTGGAGTTGTTTTTACAAGATCTGTGTGATCGTACATATGAGATAACTCTTCAGAGAGGAGCAAAGACTATGAATGCATTGCATTTGTAAGCGGCAAACTCCCTGTTATTCCTTGTAACAACTTTTCTGGTTCAATGTATGAAAAGCTTGTTTCTTCTGTACCTGTCTCATCATGGTCCTGCAAAGGGGCTTTTGTTTACAAGACATTTTGTTTTTCACATAGAGGTCAGCTTGTTAAGCCTTGTATTGAGCTAATACATCCTAAGTGCGTTCTGTCCATACAGTTTCACTAAGCGTGCAGTTTTTATCAGCTGATCATTATACTTCTTGCTAGAAGTTTATCCTCTGTGTCATTCTTTTGTTGTTATCTTTCATTTGACAGTTTGTGAAGAATTTTCAATTGCCTTTTTTCTATATTGCAACAACTACACTAGTATGACAATAAGTTTCTATAATTTGCAGAAAACATTGTGTGCAGAGTTACAATGTATTTGATTTTCTAAGAGAAATCGTTGGCAGAGTTCCTGACTATGGTCATGGTCATTCTGATGCTGCTGATCACAGAACTCTTCAAAAGAGGTGGCCACAAAATAGATTCTTTTTGTTCCCTCCTCTTCCTTTTGTGCGTGAAGTTTATTTTGTTTGACAAACTAAAACTACGCATGTTTTCTCTGCCAGGAAGCCCATTGTGGATGACGGGAATGATAGTGATGAAGAATCTAAGAGAAGCAAGATGGTAAGATATCCCTTCCTAAGTCATTCTGTGACTATGTTTTAGTATTTTCCCCATATTTGTTCACTGAAGATTTGCTAGAGTAGATACCTTATTCTAGACTGCTCAAGTAGCTAGTGGTTCACGTTTCTATTGTTTCAATATTTTGTTTCTAACTTGATGGGTATTTTTTACCTTGTTTGTCGAATTTGATAGATAAGCGAGAAGCAATTTGGCCATCCTTTTTCATTATTATTTTTTTAAAGAATGATAACATCCTTTACTGCTGTGTGTAAGTGAATGTGTGCATGTGAATATATACACATTTATGAATGATCAATTCCAAAGTAAATGGACTAATGTAAGTTTAACCTTCATTGGCACTTGCAGCATGAAATGAGCCTTGCAGGAAGCAGTGGAAGAGGGAGAGGTCGTGGTCGAGGAAGGGGCCGTGGACGAGGTGCTCGAAACATTGAACGTGAGCTGTCTCATCATGAGACTGAATCTGAGTCATGCATTACATTACCCCAGAGCGCAAAAAATAGCTCAAGTCCTGGAAAGGTGATGGATAATGGTTCAAAAGATGCATTGAAGGGAAGTGTTGCCGTAGCTGATGGAGCCAATATGTTAGAACGGAACTTTGATCTGAATGCTGATGTGAATGAAAATGACGAGGCAAAGTCTGCATCAACAGCAGCTCAGGCCTCGTCAGCAATATCACCATTAACTACTACTGAAACTAATCATGAAGAGTATCCAGGTTGGTCACTTTCTGAAGTGGACAAAATAGCTATTGATCCTCTTCAACTTGCGCGTTTGGGCTCTAGATTAGATGAAGATGAGGAAGACTATGATGAAGAAGGGTAGTATTACTATAATGCTTCTGGGAAAGGTTAGCTTTTGGGATACAATTATGTGCGAATCAGCAGAGGCAAGAAGTTACGCGCCTGGCGGAGAACCGAACTATATGCTTCATGCCATTCACGCTAGGAGAGGCTAAATTGCAGTTTTAGGTCCTCTTTCTCTCCTACTGTTTCCAATGCATCTGCTGTCGCCCATTTGCTAACAAATTTTATTGCTAGATTTGCTGACAGTTGAACTACAGATCATGTAATTTGACTGCCTATTGTAGAAAGATATGTCACATTTGGTAGTTGATTGAGACTACTGTGTATGATACCGTTTGTGTTTGCTCCTGTCATGGATAGCCGAAAGTAGTCGACGATCAAACAACCGGAAATACCAACGGTACACTTCTACTTACTCTCTGATTAAACCCAACGATTCTGAGGTCTCTCTTCATTTAACGCTGCAATCTAACGACCATCAGATCTTAAATTTTTCAGTTAAATTCTCACTCGAGGTGCATGCTTGTTCCAAGCCACGTGAAGAATGAAATTACTTGGAAGCCTACTTTTTGAGTCCGTCATTTCAGTTATAACATCTAAGGATGCCAGCATGTGGAACGAGATCCTCTGTGCCCACAATCTTGTGCCAACTTTGTTCTAGAGGATTTTATCTACACATTTTTTTGGTCCTTCATATTTGTGTGAATGAAATTGTTTGGAACAGAGTTAGCAAAGGGTTATGGGCATAGAAGATTTGATCCCCAGCATGTATGACCAAACGAGCCCTTAAACAAGTTTTGATCCCCAGCATGTATGACCAAACGAGCCCTTAAACAAGTTTTAAGGAAACCTCCAACTCAAGAGTAAACTTGATAACATTGTGGGTTTCTAGACAGGGAACAAGCTTCAAGGTCGTTCGTCAGTCTCTCAAACAACTTTGATTAAAATTTAGCCTTTGATATGATTTTCAAAATAAATATTAGGAGCAAAATACTCGGGCTGAAGTTTCAACAGTTAGGAGTAGAAGTTAGCATAGCACAGAAATGAGCCATTGCACAAACTCGATCAAAAAATGTATTAGGTCTGATGTTTGATAAAAATATGCTGCAAGTTCGGATTTTGTGATTGAGTTAATGTTCTTCGTCTGCAATAAGACTACATTGATGATAGTACATAAGAGTTCAAAAAATCAATGTTTTAAAAGTTGGATCGAAAATTAAATTAATAAAATAAAGGTTTAAGGTTATAAAATTGATATAAAATAAAATTAAAGAATGAGATTATTTTTATTTATTGAAAAGGTTAAAATTTAGTTTTTTAAAAAATTGTTAAATTAAAAAAAACTAATTTATTTTAGTTTATAAAAACTAGTTAGTACATAAAAAACGATCGGTCTTTAATGATATGAGTTATTAAGATAAAATGGACCAAAAAATTGAATAGTCTATTTTTTTAATCATTGAAAAAAACTTATGAAAATGCGCAACAATTTGACCAAGCAGAGTGGTTAAGGATTGAAATAAACAGTACATGTAACTTTGATGAGGTCACTAAAAATTAATGGCACTACGACTCCATTAGATTTTGATGGCAAGAGCCCTTATTATTCTTATGGAGCTCCATCTTATTCTTCTCTTCATTGCTTCCCCTCTTGATCTTGAGGAGCATATCATATCTTTGCCTAGTCATCTAACACCTGGGTACATTTTGAACACTCTTAAGACCAATTGACTAATAAATATTATGTAAGAGCAAGAAGTGTTATAGGTATGCAAAAAAACCAAACAATAAACAAAAGAATTATACCTGTGGGGTTTGCTTTGGGTAGATGGGAAATGGGAGTAGAGGTGGAGAAAGAAGAAGGCACGTTGGAGATGGAAGAGTAAGGAACAAAGAATAGAGTACTTTTACAACACCTTGGAGTACTAGATGCGTAACATAAAGCTTGAAGATCAACCTGAAACCTTTGAATAACTTAACAGATTGTTGGCAAAATTTTGGGAGATATTGAAGGAGTCTAATCAACTACGCCACATTGATTATATGATCGTCAAATTAAGTTGAAGGAGGGTACAAAGTCTATCAATGTTTGGCCATACAAGTATTATAGGGAGCAGAAGGACATAATAGAAAGAGTTGCGAGGGAATTGCTTCAACAAGAGTTCATATGATAGAGTATTAGTCCTTATGCATCTTTTGTTGTCTTAGTGAAGAAGAAAGACAATTATTAGGGAATGTGTACAAACTATAGGGAACTCAATAAAAATATGATAAAGGATAAATTCACTATACTGTTGATTAAATAACTACTAGATGAGTTACACGGAGTAAGTTGGTTCTTTAAGCTAGACCTCTGACTATCACCAAATTCAAATGCACAAGGACATTGCCAAGACTGCCTTTAAAACATATGAAGGACATTATAAGTTTTTCGTGATGCCCTTAGAATTGACGAATGCAACTTGGACATTTTAAAGCCTAACGAAAGATATATTTCAACCTCACCTAAAACAATATATTTTATTTTTTTATGATATCCCTATACAATAAATCCTTCCAGCAATATTTGGAGCACCTAAAACAAACTACGATAGTTCTTCAAACCATTAATTATTCCTAAAAGGGGATAAGTGTAGTTTTAGTGTGAGATAGATCAAGTATTTGGGCTACTCCATCTCGAAGGAAGAGGTAGTGATATATGCTCAAAAAATAGAAAAGATACATAATTGGCCAATTCTTTAGTCCTTGAGAGAGCTTAGAGGATTTTTGGGCCTTATGAATATAGTAGATTTATTAAGAATTACGGTCAACTAGCTAAACCTGTAATGAAGCTGTTAAGGAAACAGAGCAATCATGAGTGGAACTAGAAAGAGAGCAAACAAGAAGCATTTGAGTGACTTAAGGGAGCTCTTATAACTACAACAGTGTTAGCTATGTAAGACTTCTCACAGCCCTTCACTATATAAGCATACACAAGCAAATTGGGAATAGAAGTCGTGCTTCAACAAGTCAGACACCCATTAGTTTTCTTGAGCAAAACCTTAGCTATAGAACATGCAGGGCTGACCACATATGAGAAGGAGTTCTATGAGAAAAATCACATGATTCTCCATTAATCCACACATAGAAGCAACAAAAGCATGAAGAATCTAAGAAGATGGTGTCTGAAATGAAGAAGGAGACATGAAGCAAAGCTCTCGAAGGTTCTCTCTTTTCAGACAAAGGCCTCGTTTGGTAAAGAGCTGATTAGCTCTTTTTTAGCTGGTCAGCTCTTAATAGCTTATTGACTTTGGAAAGAAGCTAAAAATTTTGTTTGGTAAATAGCTGGTTGGGTTAGCTGATTCAACCCAACCAGCTAATATTCCACCAGCTCCTCCATAGGAGCGTTTTGCCTCCATCAGCTAATAATTTTTTGCTTTTTCTCCATTTTGCCCCCGCTACTCTTAAGTCTATTGCGTCTTGTTTTTTCCGGATTATTCTTCCCCAAGCGTTACTCTAGTTTTCTCTCACCATCTCACCGTCATGCGATCTTCGTTTCCTTGCTTCATTCGTTCACTCCCTCGCATCAAGGAAGGAGAATAGACCAAATGGAGACAAGGTTTGAAGTCGATCATGGAGGAGTTCAGCCCCGACGTAGAAAAGGAAGAAAGTGGCACTGTCGGTGAAAGATCGTCTGGTAAGAGGTGGGTTCCTCTTGATTTCCGGTTGGCTTTCTTCTTTTTAGGATAAAGATTGATTATTTTTTTGGTTTTTGCTACTAGTGATCGTTTTTGGTTCGTGGGTCGTCCGGATTTTAGATCTGCCTGAACTAGGAATCTCTTATTTTTTTGTTGGATTTTTCTCTGTTCCGGTGGTTTTTGTGTCTGCTTGAATTGAACCTTGGCTAGTAATTATCTATAAAGTAGAGCTTGTTAACTAATTTGGTTTATGTTTTTTCTTCGATTTGCAGTCAAAGGAGAGACCCACTCTTGGGTAAGTCTTTTTCTAGGTTAACTTTGTGCTTTCTTCCTCATTCCTTCGAATACGATCGCAAGAAGCATGCTTTGCATTTTTAAGCTTCATCGTTTAACTTTTGTAAATTGATCTTGCTCTTTATCTCGAAGAATAAGATTAATCAATGAACTTTTGTACCATAACTGTTGTGCTTAGTTCAATTATTAACTTCATACTCCCGATTTTAATTATCAAATACTGTACTTGTCTACCCAATACAATTTTTTTGGGTTTGGGGATTGAATTTGTTGAAAATTTGACTTCAAAGTTTGGCTATGTCACTGATGCAGAGGAAGAGGGAGAGAAGGAAGAAATAGTTGAGAAGGTGGAAACAGTGAAGGAGCCGGAGGAGTTGGTTGAATCAGTAAGTCCAAATGGGGTTGAAATGTCAGACAATGTGGTGCTGAGAAAGCTTCTTGTGAGTTTACGAAATACCTCTTATGTGATTTTGGGAAAATAACAAAGAGAAAGTCCAAATGTAATTCCATATGAAGGCTTACATTGGTATCTCTCTGTTATATTTATCTGTCAGCGGGGGGCAAGGTACTTTGATCCTGTAGATAGTGGTTGGTCTACAACGTGCTTTAATTGTGGCGAGGAAGGTCATATGGCTGTGAACTGCCCGTCCCAAAAGAAGAAGAAAAAGCCATGCTATGTCTGTGGGAGTTTGGATCATTCAACCAAGCAATGCAAGAAGGTTAGTGATTGAAATTGATCGATTGCTTGATGGCGCTATTTGTTTTAAGTAAAGATTCTTACTTTCTAGCTAATAGGATTTGCATGGAATGGAAAGTTAGAAGTCAATAGTTAATTCTTAATCTATCGACTTTATACCTCTACCTTGATTATATTTGGAATCTTAATCCATTTCTTTGTCTAGTTGAACTGATACCTAAAATATTGTTTCCTGACTAATATAGTTTCATTGCAGGTGGCAAAAGGAGCTAAACGACGGTAAGCTTTGTTGGCCCCCGAAATTTCCTTGAGGAATTAAGCATGATTTAAATGAATTATGAGGTTTGATGGATTTATTTTTGGAGCTATTATTTTATGTCAAGGCTAATAGGATTTATTATGACATAGGTTAAATCGAATTGAAGCATTAATGTTGTAAGAATGAATGAAGGGCATTGTTGGAAGTTCACTTTAGGTTAAATGACATAAGGCTTATAATTGAGGGCAAAAGGGACATTTCATGTTTATTAAGAGTATAAATTAGAAGAAGAAAATAAAATGAAAAAGAAGAAGAAGAAGAAGT
>JAOTBA010000001.1:10735883-10754700 GCA_025629845.1 Erythroxylum squamatum | reverse complement strand
CAATTCAATTCCAATTCAATTCAAAACATACTCCAACAATTTGCAATTCTATTCCAAGTCCAATTCAATTCAATTCAATTCACTTCAATTCCATTCAATTCCAATTCAATTCAATTCAATTCCAATTCCAATTCAATTCAATTCAATTCAATTCAATTCCAATTTCAATGCAATTCAATTCAATTCAATTCCAATTCAACAATTTACATTTTCATTCCAATGCCAATTCCATTCAATTCAAATTCAATTCCAATTCAATTCAAATCAATTCAATTCCAATTTCATTGCAATTCAATTCCAATTCAACAATTTGCATTTACATTCCAATGCCAATTCAATTCCAATGCAATTCCAATCCAATTCAATTCTAATTCTAATTCAATTCCAATTTTGCAATTAGGTTTAAATTTTGTTTTGATTTTGATTATCAACTTTCAATTAAGTTTTAAGTTTTAACAACCAATTAATCAACATCAACAATTTAACTTTAAAGTATAAATTTTAAAACATAAAGTTAACCATAACCACCAAATTATCATTAAATAAAATACATGTACAATTAAACATTTCAAATTATCAAACTCAATCTCATTTCTCAAAGTCAATTGCTCAAACTCAAATTCAATTTCATTGATCAATCATTCAACAATTCAATATTAATACAATAATAAAACACAAGCCAATTGCTACCATTCAATAATCAATAAATCACCATTTCAAATTTAATTTCTAATTGACTTCCAAAATGCCAAAATCCAATTCCAATGCCAAATTTAATTTGCAATCCAATTCCGAAATCCAATTTCAATTTTAATTCCAAATTTAATTTCCAATCCAATTAAAAAATCCAAATCCAATTTCAACCAACACAAAAACAACATCATCGGATCATCCACCAACCAACAACAACAATTTTGTCTAAACTCTAAACTATTGGATCATCCACCAACCAACATCATCGGACCAACAACAACATCATCGGAACCACAAATCCAACATCATCGGATCGTCCACCAATCAACACAAAAACAGCAGCAAATAATGTCTAAATGCCAAGAAAAATTAAACACAACAATCGGTCATTTACAAGCTGGGTCGACGTCGGGTCCTCAACAGGCGGCGACGGTGGGCTGTGCCGTGTGGGGTGACGGCTTCGGGCGTTGAAGACGGCGACGCTAGGCTGTGCGGTGGACGCCGGACGGTCGATCTGAGCTGGCGGTGAAGGCTTCGGACGGCGACGCTAGGCTGTGCGGTGGACGCCGGACGGTCGATCTGAGCTGGCGGTGAAGGCTTCGGGCGGCGACGGCTTCGGGCGTTGAAGAAGAGGACTCCACGACTCCACGACTCCAAGTCTCCAACACAGAGAAGACGACGAGGCAGCGTAGGACGAGGCGGCGACGGTGACGAGCGGCGAGGATGGAGCGGCGGCGAGCGTCGGGCGGCGATGTGAGAGGGAGAGGACGAACCGACGAAGAGAGATGTGAGAGCTAACTGCTGAGAGACAGAGAGAGGGATCCAGAGTCGGGGAGGGGGAATAGATTTTTTAGGGTTAATTTTTCATTTTTTGCAAAATGGTCCCTGGCTCCATTTTTTTTTGCGGAATAGTCCCGAAATTGCCGGTATTGGTGGTACCGGCCGGTACCACCCGAAAACAGCCGGTACCGGCCGGTATTCATCACCGGTACATATAAGCCCGTACCGGTTCCGGAACTTTGCCGGAACGGAACGTACCGGCCGGTACGGAGCGGAATTCAAAACATTGGTTTCTGTTCAATTGTTAATGAATTTTTGGCACTTACTTTGTATAATTGTTGACCGTTTAGTCACGAAATACAGGGGAAAAAAAAGTGCATGAAATTCATATAAGAAGATACAATGCAAAATCCTCCGCACAAGATGAACATTTCAAGTTTCCATGTCAGGACCAAAGATCCTGTAGATTTCAATGTTCATTCAGGTTTAACTACGTTTCTGGAAATTGCAGGCTGTAACTGTTTAAACATTGGAGAATATCTATGCCCCCTTATAAACATGATCAATACAATGGTGTTGGCAACCATGAACACCAAGCTTGCCAACCACAGCTGGATTAACACATTTCTTCCCTTAAATTCGAGCAAGTAACCCCACATCAACCAATGAGCCTGAGCTCCAATCCAGAATAGCATGCAGCATATGCCTTCCCATTTCAGTTTCATTTTGCTCCACGGCAATATTAGTGGCAGCAAACAAAAAAACCAGACAAAATACTGTGCAGTGATCACCTGTTTAAAGAGCAGAGCCACAAGACATACTTAGCATTTATAACAATAGAGATTATTGCATTCCGATCCAAGATCTATTGATCACTGGGATTGTGCAATTATGTGTCACTGGTGAAAAGAGGACTTCTCCCCATTTCCAATATCTTTTTTTTTGTTTTTTGAAGAAGCCCCATTTCCAATATCTGATAGATATGAAAGGCAAAATTTAGCAGTTTATAACTGATTGACCAAAATCATAGAGGACAAACCTTATTGAATGCCACAAATGCCATTGTCTGCAGAAACGTGCAAAATGGAAGATCTTGGGCAAAGCAGCAAATGAAAACTACTTGTATTATCAACTGAGGTATAAAAGAAAACAGCTTTTCCATCAATGAAAACTCATGCTCGTAGTGGAGATACAAGTGATAGAAGTAGATTGAGAAATTATGCCTTGGATCTGTGCGAGTAAGATGGTACAAGAGTGCCTCATTTAAGAACTCCCATCCATACATATAGAAGAAAAGAGTAGTACAAAGGATGAAAACAGTTCCTGAGACCAGTCCAAACATAATTCGTTCTTTTGTAAATATGTCTCTCAATGCAGCGGATACATTGTATTGACTGGAAATGGAAAACTTCAGGCTGTATTGATGTGTCTTGTTTTGAATAGGTTTCCAGTTCATAAGGAGAGGCTTTTGTCCATATTGAAAGAATTGTCGATCAAGACACAGAATGATGGGAAGTGCATAAATTATAGGGTATATTCTAAAGTGGACAAGAAGGCCATACCAAGTTGCAGCTTGTATAACTTTACCTGGACAGCAGAAACAGCAAATATTGAAGTTAAATGGGCACTGGAATCAACCATAAAACACCTTTAAGGTCAAACAGAGACTTTCCTCTCCCAAAGTTCTGATCTTCGCCTTTCTTGGCCATCTCAGAGCCATAACATAAGATAAAGAAAATTTTCTTAAACTCTCATCCTTTTCTGACTATCAGAAAAGTATCTTTAAGTTTGAAACATTAAAGTAAATGAAATTTAAGAATGTGAAGAAACATTTAGATTGCAACCGAACATTCCCTATAAAACCTTGCAAATGGAAACCGGAACTAGATCCTAAATTGCTACCGTGTAGGATTCCATTTTCTTCATTAAGATTAGAAAAAAGCTACGGATAAAATATTTGCCATAGATTAACAAGAAAACATCTTGACAAATCAACTGCACATTAAGCAACTTCTTGAGAACAGAAGCAGAAACATACCATTCATAAGGCAGATAAAGATCCACAAAACCATCGCACAAACGATAGGCTCACAGTTTCCTCGAGTTCCAATGGTGAAAGTAAATGGATTAAGGAGCCATAACATTACAGAGTAGAGACATAAACCCTCAGGCACCTTACGTTGCTTCAAGATGTTGTGGATAAACAATCCAACAAGCAAATCTGGAAGGTAAACAATTGTAAACATCTAAGACTATTGACTGAAATAAAAACACCTCCCAGAAGTTTAGAAGTTTAATTACCAGAAGTAGAGAAGAAGAACTTCCCCCAAGAATGATGAATGATTGAATTAGGAGTCAGTAAGAGAGCAAGCAAAGGCGAGTATCGATATGTGGTTCTTTTATAAGGAGATTGCCCAGAAGCCATCAATGCAGCAGCATCAGAAAAGACAATGTAATCTACATCTGTGTATCTAACCTCCAAATGGGCATCTTGCCATTCTCCATACATAATCAAAATGAGACGGAAAATTGCCGAGAATAGCAAGAGTGTATGAATATTTAACAATTTCATGCTGCAAAACAAATTATGAAAAGCATCAACAGACTTTGCAAGAAAAGTTTAATCATAGGTAATGCTAACAACACACCCTAACATCACTTATCTTTCCAAATTTTAACACTGCTCCTGAGCTATACTGCAACAACGTTCACTTAAAACCCAGAAGCCTCACTCAAACCACGGCCTTGACAGGCCAAGAGAATTTTACCGACAACAATTTTGTATTTTTTAAGATTCGGGGTTCGAAAAAGTTAGTACAGATAAAAAGCAAAGGCAATAACTCTTCAAGTTGGAACCTTCACTCCCACCAGTTTTCCACCTATGATAATGCAACCACAAATACTATTAAGAACATTACCGGGAAAAAAAAAAAACATGATTTCTGCACATACATGAACTCTAACTTGGCTACTCCATTGTGTTACCTACATCTCCTGATTTCGAAATTAAAAGACTTTATTGCCCCGATGTTCTCTAGGTTCGAAGAAAAGAAACCTTTTATTTCTCGTCTCCCGATTGCAGTCCGACACAAAAAAAATCTTCACTTTGGCTCTGTTAAGTACTAGAGTGAGAAAATTTACAGCTGTTCTATCCCTGCTTCGTGATAGATCCATTCAAATAAAAGTCGGGTAGTCTGCTTCAACTTTCAATGGTATACTTAAACAAAGAAGAAGAGACATATTGTTGCTTGACCACTTTTTGGGGAAAACCCCTTCTCTCAGTCTCATCTCCAGATTCTCCACCACTTTAGCACTTCCCTTTAACATCCCAATTTCCCAACTACTTTCAACCTACTAAAGTGGAGAAATATCAAGAAGCAATTAACATCAGCAAGTACCCATTTCTACTTCACACCAGCACTTCCCATTTCATCTAAGGTTCTATATGCATAATTAGCAACTACCGAACAGAAATAGACTTGACGTATTCATAAAATAAACTAACCCTTACAGTCTATCCAAAGATAGAGACAGAAAGAGCTATTTCAGAGAAGCTAAGGTGTTGAAGTAGGAAAAGATGAGACTAAATGCGAGAGGATGAAGTCGAAGAGAGAGGTGACGACGGTAGAGTATCCGCAGCGGAGAAGTGACCGGAAGCTGCGACGGAGAATAACAGGGAGAGATCTAGTTGGAAGCCGAAGTACTCGCAACACAGCACAACAAACGAAACAAAGAAAAGCTCACAGAACAGAAGATACGACGCTGTATCGAGATTAAAAAAAAATATATTTATTTATTTATTTCAAATCTATTGTTTGCTTAACCCAACGGAAAGCTTTAGTTCCAGTAGTTGGCCCCCCACACAAAGTAACGGACACCTCCAATTCCCGAGGCCAGTAACAGTCGATTCCACTGACTCCGTCAATCTTTCACCTTCTCCGAGATAACGGCGACTTAGACGGAGAATAAATTTATTAACAATTGAGTTGTTTTTGGCGGTAAAACAACAGAAACGTGAGACGTGGCATCTCCCAATTGGATGTGGATGCATGCGTTGCCGCCATGACATGTATGTATGTGCATATCCATGTTGGATTTTCCCGCGCTTGTAGAGAGAGAGAGATTGTGATAGGGTTTCCTCAAAAAGAGAGCGAGAGAAAGAGCCTCTGATAGAGAGCGAAAGTGAGGAAGTGACAAAAAGAGAGGGTTAATAGTTCTAGATTTCCTCTTTCGTTCTGGATTTGTTGTTGTAGTGCTTGATTTTTTGGAAAGTTTAGACCATTGTTGGAGGAGCTTGAGCTAGGGTTTGGCTTGTTTGGAGTTGGATCTGCAGGTCAATTAGGTTCCTTTTAACAGATTTTCTCAAAGCCATATGTTTCTCCTTCCTGTTGTGTACCAATTCCTCAGCCTTCGTTTTCTTAGTTCAAATTCGGCTTCCACTTGTGTGTATGTTTGTGTACTTGTTGAAATATGGACTTCTGGGTGTTAAATTAAGGAAATTACATGTATATGTAGTGTAAAGTTTTTGATTTTGGGGCGTTTAATTTTTCTATTGATCTAATGTCTGGATTTGATGGGTATCGTATGTTATAGCATTTTTCATTGTGGAAGCTCTATTTTTTGTTTCCAATTTGCTTTGAGTGGAAACTGATTTTTTTTTCCCTTCAAGATTTTGAACGAGTCCAGTGGCTTCAGATAACATGGAAAAAGACCCCAAATTTTCCAATACAACAACCGGTATTGCGCGTGACAATGGAGGGGAAAGTGATGGAATACAAGCCCGTTTCTCAGTCTTTTGCAAGGTATAAACCGTTGTGATTTTTTATTTGAAGTGTTGCAATTTTGGTTTTATGTGTGGTACCTTTCTTTTCATATTGTCAAGATATATTTGGTGGTTACGACTATGTCTTCTTCTTTTTTGGTTATTGAGTATAACGTCGGATTTCTTGGCAGAGTGGTTTGGCTTTGGATGAGAATACTTGTACACAAGCTATGAAGCTCTTCAGAGAAACAAAACATTTGCTAACTAGTGCTTCAGCTTTTGGTAATGGCACGGTAAGTTTTGCAACTTATCTTTAATGTTTCTTTTGATCTATTCATTAGGAAATAGTTTGAAAAACTGATGGGACTGAATTTTGTTTATTAGTTCGAGGAAGCAGAGAGGTTTTGGCATGCATTTGTTTTATACTCTTTAAAGAGGTTGAGCCAGGAGAAAAGACTTAATGAGCAGCAGAATTCTGATGATAGTGGGCTCACTCTATGCAGAATACTGAGATGTGCCAAGTTGAAGTATGGACTCCTTTTGGTGCAGAAAAATTTTAACAACTTTTATTCCCAGCCGGTTTTTTACTATTTTGCTGTAAACCTTGTAGTGTTGCAGACTTCTTCAAGGAGCTACCTCAGTTTGTGGTCAAGGCTGGTCCAACTCTAAGTAATTTGTATGGTGGAGATTGGGAGAGCAGACTTGAGGTATTTACTATGTCTAATTTTGAAAGGGGTTCATTATAGTCTTGCGGACTTGTTTATTGATTTATGAATTGGTGTTTACCGCCCCATTAGGCAAAGGAGCTGCAAGCTAATTTTGAGCACTTGAGCAATTTGAGCAAGTAGGTATCACTGTTCTTCTCTTTGCTTCAATAATCACCACATAGCAATTTACAGCTTAATTTACAGATAATATTCACTGGGTTAATTTGTACACATTTTAATAAGTAATTCATAAACACGTCAATATGTAAAGCTTTTCGAAATTTAGGAATATTGTAAACATTGTACAGTTAAACTTATTTTAAAGATATATTTGTAAATTTATTTGATAAAAATCCTGAATAATAGGAAATAAAAAAATTCAGATAAACTCATCATTATGATAACTTCTCAGATTTATTTGATAGAATTCCTAAAGCTTCCAATCTCTTTACCGATCACCCCTTGGCAGCCATATTATGGAGTGCAGTCACATGACATTTAGTATTTATTCCATTTCTTGCATTTTTTATTACAATTTTTCAAAGTGTTTATATTTGTTAAGTATTTGACTTAATAACACTTTATATCCTGTTTGAATGTTACAAAGGCATTACAAACGTTCATATTGTGAACTTTTCTTGACGGGTGATGCAAATCTTGACGAGCTGTCGGCAGTTTCTGGTGACACAACATTCTTATCAAATTGTTATCGTTTTGGATGGATGCTGTTTCTAGCACTCCGTGTGCATGGATTCAGCCATTCTAAAGATTTGGTTACTTGTACAAATGGCTTGGCATCTGTCTTGGTTAGCTTCTTCCCTTTTCCATTCCTTCAATATTGTGTTATACTGCTCTAGTTACACAAAATGAAGGAGCAATTATTTCTGTTGTGCAATTTAAAATTATATGAATTTTCTCTCATTTCGATGTGTTCAATCTGTATGATCTTTACCTTCTGTTTTAACTAAGTTTCTTGTCTCATCACAAATATATTTTCATACTAAGTAATGAGATCTGTATCAGGCTGTTTTGATTATGCACATTCCTGCTCGCTTGAGGAATTTCAGCTACGACAACTGTCAATGGTTCGGTAATAACCTTGCCCACTGCTGTATCTTAATGTTTAGCGTGGAATGTTTTGTTCTGACTCTTTTTGATTGTTGCATACATATATTTGCAGTAAGGAGAGGTGATAAAGGTGTTGACTTGCTTGCATCTCTTTGCAACAAATATGATGCCTCAGAAGATGAGCTGAGGAGAACAGTGGAGAAGACCAATAACGTAATAATAGACATTTTGAAGAAAATGCCCATTTCAGCGACTGAGAATAAAAATGAAAATATAGCAAATCTCAACACAGGTTTGCACTGTACTTATTCATATGCATCGCTGCGATCTTTTAGGAGGAATCATGCTGTCCAATATTACTGAATTCTTGTTCCCTAAGGTGCAGATGGTTTGATCTATTTTCAAGATTTAATGGAAGAATCGTCTTTGCAATTAAATTTGGATATCTTAGAGAAGGATTACAGCGAAGCAGTCCGTGATAAGGGTGAACTTGATGAGAGGGTGTTTATAAATGAGGAGGATGTCTTACTCGGTTCAGGGAATCTATCTGGAGGTTCACCTTGTATAAGTGGTACCAAGGTGAGTTGAGTGCATGGCACATGATTTTCTAAGGCCCTTATGTTGAGGCAATCTGTTTATAGCTTTGGTTTAACTTTAACTTGGGCTAATCTTAGTCACTAAATCATTGTTTTGCATAGAGGAAATTTGATCATATGGCCTCCCCAACAAAGACTATTACGAGTCCACTGTCTCCCCATCGCTCTCCTGCTTCGCATGCCAATGGTATACTTGGTGTTTCATGTTCCAAGATGGCTGCTACGCCAGTGAGCACTGCAATGATAACTGCAAAATGGCTTCGAACTGTTGTCTGCTCTCTTCCTTCAAAACCCTCAGCACAGCTGGAGCGCTTCCTAGCATCATGTGACAGGGATGTAACTGATGATGTAATTCGTAGGGCACAAATAATACTGGAGGCCATATTCCCAAGTTGTGCTCTTGGTGACCGATATGGATCTGGCCTGCAGAGTACGATCCTGACAGATGATGAATGGGCAAAAAATCGAAGACTAGAGGCACTAAAGCTATATTATAGGGTCTTGGAAGCAATGTGTACAGCAGAGGCTCAAATATTGCATGCAACTAATTTGACCTCTTTGTTAACTAATGAGAGGTTCCACAGGTGTATGCTTGCATGCTCTGCTGAGCTTGTTCTGGCAACACATAAGACCATCACAATGTTATTTCCTGCTGTTTTAGAAAGAACTGGAATCACAGCTTTTGATCTTAGTAAAGTGATAGAGAGTTTTATTAGACATGAAGATTCTCTCCCAAGGGAGCTGCGGCGGCACTTAAATTCTTTGGAAGAGCGACTTTTGGAGAGTATGGTGTGGGAAAAGGGTTCCTCAATGTACAATTCTTTGGCAGTTGCGAGGCCAACTCTGTCTGAGGAGATAACTCGTCTTGGTTTATTAGCAGAACCAATGCCATCTTTGGATGCAATTGCCATGCATATGAACTTCTCTTCTGGAGGATTGCCACAATTGTCAGCTATGCCTAAACATGAAAGCAGTCCTGGTAATTTCCGTTCTATAGTTCTTCTGCTTTGGATATTTTCTTTTAATTGTATTCATAATTCTCAAGATTGTTTGCATACTGTGCCATATTTCTATAAAAATCATTTTCAGGTCAGAATAGTGTTGTAAGATCTCCAAAGAGACCATGCACAGATTACCGGAGTGTATTAGTGGAAAGGAACTCCTTCACATCACCAGTGAAAGATCGTCGACTGGCCTACACTAATTTAAAATCCAAGTTTTCTGCACCACCTTTGCAGTCAGCATTTGCTAGGTAATTTTGATGTTTTCATTTCCATAAAAATCAACATTATCTGTTTGTGTGGTACCCATCAAAAGAAGGATATCTGTTTACCTGCTTTATTACTTCTTTTCTGCATTCTAATTATGGATCTTCTACAGTCCAACACGCCCAATCCCTGGAGGAGGAGGGGAAACATGTGCAGAAACTGGGATAAATATCTTCTTTAGCAAGGTGCTAGACAAATTTCATTATATCTTTTATTGTTTCTCCTGTGTGCCATGGCAAGATAGTAAGATGAGCTTGTATGCACTTAGGCAAACGCTTAACATATTGGATGTAAGACCTTGCCTTCTACCTGCATTTTGGGGGAAAGACCTAGGGATGGAAAGTTGACTTTGTAGTTTGAACTGTAGGCCCTGTAAGTTGAATATGTTTGAACTTTGTGGTTGCTGTTTTTATGCTTCACAAATGAAGTTGACATAAATCCCTTGGTCACATGGGTTTCAAGAAGATGGTATAGATAGTATGACCGCCCATGCCCTTTCTTATAAAGCGATGTCGAGATTTATAAGACTAAAATGTTATTTTCTGAGTTTTCTGAGTGACAATTGTGCAAGCCACTATTTTATTTGACTTTGATTATTTCCTTTCCTTGATTTACTTTGTTCTTGTGCTTACTTATTTCATCCTTTTCTTCCTTCCACAGATTATCAAATTGGCTGCTATTAGAATCAATGGTATGGTTGAAAGATTACAACAGTCACAGCAGCATATAAGAGAGAATGTCTATCGTCTTTTTCAAAAAATACTTAATCAACGGACTTCACTCTTCTTTAATCGTCATATAGACCAAATTGTCCTTTGTTGCTTCTATGGGGTTGCCAAGGTTTGGATGTCTACAACTTGTGGAACTTGTTTCCTTACTAATCAAGCTTTCTTATTCTCATATTTTCCTCTCATATTGTGTGGTGTGTCTGCAGATATCTAAGGTGAATATGACATTTAGTGAAATTATATGTAACTATAGAAAGCAGCCACAGTGTAAAACACAAGTTTTTCGCAGTGTCTATGTCGATTGGTCAGTAGCCATTCATAAAGGGGTATGTCATTGACCATGAACTTCCTCTGTTCTTATGTCTTCTTTTGCCTACTCCTAACCCTTTTAGGTTGTCTGGAAAAGGAGGACAAGGCAGGATCACATTGATATTATAACATTCTACAACGAAATATTCATTCCTGCTGTAAATTGTCCATGTTGGTGGAGATTGATTCTGCTGGTACAAACACAAAAGGCAACCAGGTTTCTGAAAGCAGTAACAATAAAGATGGTAATCGTATAAAATAGATTTGAGTTATTTTGATACAAGTTGTCTTCAGTCACTGCTCGTCCAGCTGTTATTTAGCACAGTTTGTTTTTGTTTTTTTTCTTTGGGTATCAATTAGGTCAATGTCCCGCATCTCCTAAAGTGTCTCCATTTCCAAGTCTCCCTGACATGTCCCCAAAGAAAGTATCTGCATCCCACAACGTGTATGTTTCCCCATTGCGGAGCAATAAGGTATGTGTATGTCTTTCTTCTCTGTGTTTATTGAATTATGTTTCTGTTGTTTCTTTTTACAACAAAGTGGAGTTAACATTTGCGCAACCTGGAGGTCAATGTAATAACCTATTTTACTCCCTGTAAAAAGGTTCAGTGTGATGTTTTGAGTGTCAATTTTATCGTATGAGACATGCTTTATTTTCACCAACTCTTATTGCTTGATTGTCATAGATGGATGCGCTGATCTCAAGTAACTCAAAAAGTTATTATGCGTGTGTTGGAGAAAGTACTCATGCATATCAGAGCCCTTCAAAAGACCTGACTGCCATCAATAACCGCTTGAATGGGTAGGCTTATCATGTTGACAACAGCCTAAAATGTGTGTACAATCAATTGGTATTTGTCTTCTAATGAATGCTACTTTTGATGCTTTCACATCTGTCAGTAATCGGAGGATCAGAGGTCCGCTCAACTTGGATAATGTTGATGTTGGCTTGGTTAGTGACTCTATGGTGGCAAACAGCCTCAACCTTCAAAATGGGAATTGTGCATCCTCACCCAAGGGACCATTGAAATCAGAGCAACCCGAGTCCTGAGGAAATGGTTGTATGCTTAGCCACTTTGTAAATTCTTAGGTCTACTCTCTATACTTGAAAGTGCATGGCACAGGGTGTGTATGGGCGGGCGGTGAGTTGTATAATGGCTGTCACTTCCCTCGTGTGTCAAGTTTATGCTAGGTACCAAACTTGGAAGCCAAAGAATAAAATTATACTCTCATTTTGCTTTCAGATGCCATTTTTTTCTTTTCTTGCATTCTTCGTCTGATGCATCAAAATCTTCCAACTTTGACCCAATATTTACAGGAAAAGAAATGCGAAAATCTTTATTCGGTTAGAGAGAGAGGATAAAAAAGAAGTAACCAGCTTGCTGCTAAATTTAGTGTGTCTCGCTATTGCAAAAGAGAGAAAACTAGCCTCTCAAAAGATTCTTGTGCACAAATTACAAGTATATGCTACAAAAGATGGTATATACCTGGGAACACATTGACAATCGGATAGATGTTAACAGTTTCCAGAATTTTATATCCTCCGCTGAGTTTTGGTGTTAAATTACATCTCCTGTAACAAAATTATACGAGAGACGTGTATTTTGTTTAGCTTAGCGACCACCAGATTCCGTGAAGCTAATTGTAACTGAACCAGTGTATTTCCAACACAATGGCATTTATATACACAACATATGTACACATATGATAGCTAATCTCCAATGTCATTCATCTGAGTGCCGGTATTGTTGAATGACCAAAACTGAACCATTGATATTAAGTTCTGAAGAAGCCAGAAGATCCCCAACTGTGCCAAGCTCAGGACACTCCTCCCAGTCGCTCAAATCAGTGGTAATGGGACACTGCCCTCGACCACCCTTCCCTACGATGAGCAATGAGTACGTCTCAGCAACTTCTCTTAGAATATCCGCTGTCTGATTCCCATTATTGGTGAACTTTTCTACGTATCCAACAGAACCTTGCGTCACGTATCTGTTGAAGCAAAGAAAATTAGAATTACAGCTTTATGCAGCCAAGGAGATTGTAGCTAGCTAGTTAGGTACCTGCTTTGAAAGTCACCTAGAAAGGCATTGTCAATCTCAGTCTCCATCTGTTGACTTGATATAGCCATTACCACTTCATCATTATTGTGAGTTGTGTCATCAATGCAATCCTTCTGTTCATTGTTTTCTGCCGATGATGATGTTAGAAAGCGGATGACTGTCAATTTGATATATGGATGGAAAGCAATCCTTCTGCTACATGCCAATGCTTCCCGATCATCAGGTCCTCCAAAGAACAATGCCGCAACATGTTGCACTACTTCAGGTCTTGGTTGCTGAAATCCTGTCTGCCCTCTGTCGACAAAGATTCCTACCGAGCAACGGGCATGGAAGAGAACCTTTTGATTGGTGCTTCTCATGTACTCCTTGCCACTCTCCATCTTCTTATCAAGACGCTGGTGCTTGTGAAATGTGATTATTACTATGGACAGTCGCAAGTCCTCAACAAACTCACAGACATCCTCGTACATTTTCGCAGAGGACGAAACAACCTTTAGTTGGTGGACGAAAAGTTCTTTGTCCATGTTATTAGCATCCACAGCATCATTGATTTCCAGCACATCATTCCCACCATAGTCTTCCTCATCACTGTACTGGTCTCCATCTTTCAGCTGATGGTACATCAGATTCTTTTTGTGGCGTTTCTTTGGGAGCTCAACTAGGTGCATCAAGAACGCTGTGCTGGGTGCTTTCAGAAATCCACTCAACGCCATGATTAGTCCTATTTTTGATGATATGTGGCGAGAGCCATAGACGCAGGACATCAATCGAAGTTCACTCTCTGGATCATGCAACTCAAGTGGGATAGTTTTGTGAGAAAAGAACTTTTCCTTTTTCCTTAGTATGACAGCCACTGCTGGTCCCGCGATAATTGTGTCAAGCACTACTACTATTACCACCAAATTGCGTGCATTTTGACTCCAGATATTCTTCAACTATTAGACAAAGCAAATGTGATATCAGCTCATTACGGAAAAACAATATTTACTTATATGCACTGGCAATTCAGATGGCTAGAATGGGTCCATCCTGCCTTTAGAACCTTAGTCATATATGAATAGGTTTGGAGAAACTCACAATGCTAATTGGTATCGTCTGAATGAGTAAAAGTTCAGCATGCCCTTTCACACATAGTAAAAGGCCTAGGAAAACGGCCTCAACTTTAGGAATCTTTAGGTGATGACAAGCAGCAACCACGCCAATTATCTTACCCCCAAAGCTCAAAAATATCAGAAGTCCAGCCACAATTATGTTCCTGTAACTGTTGAGATAGTTTAAATTGAGCTGAAATCCTACATAACCAAAGTATATTGGGAGGATGAAGTTGTGAACAGCATAATTGAGTTTTCGCAACAATGTCCGGGTAGTTTTGCCTTCCCTAGGGAACATCAAGCCCACGAAGAAACAAGAAATCATACTGTTGTATTCATACTTTTCTATGAAAAATGCCAGGGCTATAAGAAGAAACAAGATGACTAAGACCTCAGCGTTGGTGACATATTTTTGGGTTTGGTTTCGCTGGTTGCACCAAGAGTTGAGATACTTGTTCAGAAAGATAAGTGCCACAGTCATAAGCAGGAAAAGAATCCCTTTTCCGAACATTTTCCATGACTTAAAAGCGAAATATAGAGAGAACCACAGTACGCAGGACATCTCACTGATCAAAGAAGCTGATACTCCCAATCTTCCCACGTCCGAGGTCGCAAATTTCAGCTCTACTGCCAGCCGAATGACCACGGGAGAGGCTGTGTTGGCAAGAGTTATCATGATAACATAGACTAAAGTGAGCTTGTCATGTTGAACTTTCAACAATTGGATGATAAAGGAAGAGATTGCAAGCCCGAATATCCCACAAACGGTCACCCCACCAAGAGCAACAATGCTTGACCTATGCAAGTTCCTCTTTATGTAAGGAATATCTGTCTCAAGCCCGATCAAGAAGATAAAAAGTATGGCAGAAACTGACGAAAACACTTCATAATATTCTGCTGAAGAAGATTGGATGAAGAATTCCTTCACTTTGTGGATGCGGGACAACAAGGTTGGACTTAATACAACTCCGGCCTGGTAAATAAGAAATCATGCCATCTGCGTAAGTTGGCACACAAATTTACACTCCAATGCAAGCCTACAATTGGAAAAAGAACTCCAGGAAAGGAGAAAAAGATGGCAGCTGGAACTTTCATTCTTCTACTACCAATCTAAATGGAATAGATACATATGTAGGTTGGGCAACATGTATGAATGCATCAGGAGCCGACACCAATAGCTATAAATAATATATACAGGAAATGCTAAACTTACCATGATCTGAGCTATAGGTCCAGGTTGTCCAATGGGCTTCAAGAGAAGGTGAAAAAAGTGGGATAGGACAAGAATGCTCGAAGCCTGCAGGGTGGTTGTAATGAGAGGGTTAATTGGATCATCTAGACACATGGCTCTTTTTGCTGCATCCATATTGATCGAACTGGTAAGTATATGTCAAAGATGTTAAGGTTCTGCTGGTAATTAACAATGATATGGTTCAAGGTTGTTTCCCAAGAAGCTGCAAGAGATTGCATAAATGGGATTTTGACAAATTCTACAGGGGTGATGGTAACTCTCAATACCTGACCTTCTTGATCTTGATTCTATGTTCCTTCTCTTTTCTGTGTGTCTGAAAGAGTTTTCATTTTTTTTTTCCTTTTCTATTTTCTTTCTATTAAGTGGTGGCCAATGGGGTGAGACAGGTATGCAAGAGAAGTAAGCCAATGATGGATAGCCTTGTTTCTCGGAAAATGGCTCATTCATAGTTTACATGTTGATCTTCATTTCTGTCCTTTTTACCAAACTCCTAATTAAACACACAAAAGAAAATGTCTTTGTGGCAGTCTAGGGAGGCATGCAACTAATCTATATACACTTATTCTCATGTTTCATAAATGACTCGAGATTGAGTTGTTATAGCTACGTGTTTATTATATATACACACAGACGCGTGCAGTCACGATTGTAAAACTGATGGGCCCTTCCCATATTTCCGCGTATTTCTTGTTCATCATGGCTTAACGTGTCTCCAATTTGCAGGCAAACGTAAGTTGAGATCAGAATTGTAACAACAGAACCAAGGACGGTAAAACTTATCCAGCGATATTTGCATCCAAGATGCAGAGGTGCGAAGAGAAGAGCATCTTTTAAAAACATTAAAAAGCATTTCCATCTGAGATGAACAGAAAGGCCAATGAATTGTGATTTTTTTCTTCAACCTACGGAAATCGAGATAGTGGAGAGGGTTCGGGTATTTTTACTCTTTTTTAACTTTTTCTTTATTGCAATCCAATTAAAATAGCAATTAGATTTTAGGAGAAATTTTGGAAACTTACCTCTCTAGCTTTGAACCAATAAAAATATTGAAGTTAAAAAATGGTGTTATTGCTTGTTTGGATGGACTTTTAGGAGGCCTATAAGCACTTTTCTCTATCACAAAAGTTTTTTTAAGAAAAATGAGTGTTTGACTATAAAATAAAAATATACTTCTTTAATAAACATAATATTTTTGACAGTCAAAATACAGCTTTTTACGAATCTCAAATTTGGAGCTTCTCAAAAAATTACTCTTTCAGGTAGATTTTTCAAACCAATTAATGATTCTATTTTTTAGTCCTTTTTGCCTTTATATTTTACACATAATTCCTACAGTACTCACAAACTCATCTTCCCGTTTATTATGTATTTAACTATTTACTTAACTTGGATATTTATTTTGGAATTTATATAATATTATTTGGTTTTTTATATGTTTTAATATTTATTTTCGATATTAGTTTACTTATGCTATAATATATATAAAAGATTTAGTTAGATATATTTTTATTTATATTTCATATGGTTTAAAATTATATAATAATTAATATATTGTGCTTTGCATATTGTTTAATATACTTTAAATAATATTTATATGCATAAATAATTTTTAATACAAAATAAAATATAGTTAAAATTAAAAGTGTTTTTATTTGTATGTTGCCAAATAGTCTACTGTATGAAGTTCTTTCAAAAAAGCTCTTTTTTAAATAACAGCCAAACAGTCAACTGGCTTCTTAGAAAGTTCTTCTCAGAAAAGATCTACAAAAAAAAAACTCTACTGACAAAAACTATACTGGTATAAGCTCAATTAAACATAAACTTAATTCAAATCAATTTCTGAATATCTTAGACAAAGTTAAGTTGGAATTATTAGCTATTGCATAATCTTCGTAGGAACTCAACAGGGTTATCGAAAAATTCTATAATAAGGAATGATAGTCCAATGGACAATTCAATCGTCATCCAATGCCACTTGGGAGCCTATAATCAAATTCTTTAGGACTTTCCAAACTTCAACCTTGAGGACAAGGTTGCTCTGTAAGAGGAGGGCAATGTTATAGATATGGAGGTTGACAAGGAACCAAAACAAGGAGAGATAACCAGCTTAGGAATCCCTACAAACCTAGAGCTGAACCCATGAACTGATTTTCACAAGTTAGCAGAAGGCGCAACACATGCAAAAAGACAAAGATAGTCATATATCAAAATTATAAGCTATAATACTGTTATGATGGAATGATTCTAGAAAAAGAATATTTATAGTATCATATGAAGATGAGTAGTGTGTATGGTTGTTACAATATTATGAATTTCTATTATAAATACAACAACGCAAATATGACATAAGGGAGATAATTTACCCCAAAAAGTTTCTTCCCTTTCCAATCTTTCTCTCTCCTTCCCTAATCACTTCTGTGCAATATTATGTTCAACTCAAATTTCAAAGATCATTATTTGTCCATTGCATCAAAAAATCAAGAGTAAATCATGATGAATTATATAGAAAAAAATTGGACAGAGAAGAATCCAGACCACAGTAGTTTGTGAATAGAACATTAAGGCAAACAACAGAAAGCACTAAAATAAATTTTTGTAATTATTCAAAGATTCATTAATATAGAAAAGAAGGGAATTGGTGTATATGTCTGCATGAGAATGCACAAACAAGTAGAAAGATTAATCTTAACTATTACAAACTAAACTGATAAAAATAATATTCTAAAAATTGGACCAAAAGTTAAACTAATAAGATAAGAAGATTAAAGTTTAAAAGGTTCAGCCAGTATTAGATCATTATAAAATCAGTTAAAGATTGAATAAAATTGAAGAATTTGAAATATGATTAAAAAAGATTGTCCTTATTTATCAAAGAATTTGAAGTTTAATTAAAAAAAGAGATTGTAATTGAAAATTAATTAATTTATTTTGGTTTATAATAATTTACTAATTTATAAAAATTGATTGATTAATTAATAAAATGATCAATTTTTATCAATAAGAATTATTAAAGTAAATTGAATCAAATAATTAAAAATCAAACCAATAATTCGGTTGATTTAAGGTTTTTATTGTTAAAATAGACGAACTGGTTCAGTTTTTTATTCATCAGAAAAAAAAACACCACTTTAACTACAAAAAACTATAGGGTTAAACAACATCACAATAGAAAGGTTTCACGAAACAAAATGAATAAGAAAAAAAATAAAAATTTGCAAAACGAAAACAGATCACAATCCTATGAAATATGCATACATATAAACAGATATTACAAAATCAACAGAATCTATCAACAAATTAAGTCAAAAAAAATTTTAAAAAAAGAGACAAGCAAAACCTTAAAAATTAATTCAGTTATTATTGATCATTATAAAGGGAAACTGAAGACTCACTTTTTAACAATGTTTTAAAAACCGGACCGGTCATCGAACCGGTCGAAGGAAAGGTTTAAGGTTTAGAGGTTCAACCGGTAGTGAACCGCTATCAAACCGGAATATAAT
>JAOTBA010000001.1:10692187-10716965 GCA_025629845.1 Erythroxylum squamatum | reverse complement strand
TGAAATTTTGAGACGTTATAAGATTGAAGATGTATGATTAATGTCAAATGAGTATTATGAATGAAAAAAAAATTAACAGTTAATTTAGGGTTTAATGGAATAACCCTTCAAGGTAAGACGGTCATGTTTCAGGTTTTATGATCCAAGAGTTGGACTCCGGTAACGGGGGCCAACAGATACATGCTCAATGTATTATATGATTTTGATCAGTGATTGGAGATCCACAAGTAGTTAACACACAGGCTTGTAGCAAACAACACACATATATGCCAAAACCTTTAGAAGTTGTATTAAAAAAGGAACTATTATTATATAAGGTCCCATGAATAATTGTGAGACTAATGTTTACATTATTACATTTGTCAATATATTTTCATAATATAATTCACAGCCATGGTATTTTGAATCTTATAAGACCTGTAAGATCCCACATCAGTTGGAGAGGGAAATGAAGTATGCCTTATAAGGGTACAGATACCTCCCCCCTCAGACGCATTTTTCCTAGTGTGGGAAGAGCAAAATCATTAGGGGTTTGCCCAAGTGGCAACCTAAAGCGGACAATATCTGTGGGTTGGTGGTCTGGGCTACTACAAATGGTATCAAAGCCGGTTCCCGACCTGTTGTGCCAGCATAAAACGCTGGGCCCTAAAAGGGGGTGGATTGTGAGATCCCACATCGGTTGGAGAGGGGAACGCAATACACCTTATAAGGGTATGGATACCTCTCCCCCTCATATGCGTTTTCCCTGGTGTAGGAAGAGTAAAACCGTGAGGGGTTTAGCCTGAATGGCATCCCAAAGCAGACAATATCTATGGGCAGGTGGTCTGGGCTGTTACAAATAGTATCAGAGCCGGTTCCCGACCCATTGTGCCAGCATAGGACGCTGGGCTCTAAGGGGGGTGGATTGTAAGATCCAATATCAGTTGGAGAGGGGAACGAAGTACGCCTTATAAGGGTATAGATACCTCTCCCCCTCAGACGCGTTTTCCCTAGTGTGGGAAGAGCAAAATCGTGAGGGGTTTGGCTCGAGTTGCAACCCAAAGCAGACAACATCTGTAGGCGGGTGGTCTGGGCTGTTACAAGACCGACTTGGAAGTAAACATATCTTCAATCCTTTGTATAATTGTCCTGATATGACATAGGAATTCTTAAATTCCTGCACCCTAATGATAGCATGCGCTTAGTTTAGATGATGACCTATATATACCCTCATCTAATTTGGGGATGCTTTAATTCATGATGGTATTAATTGTAAAATGAAACAAATGAATCCACATATGTATGAAATAATGGCTTGAAATTCATAAACACGTTCCTTCATGTAAACAAACTTAATCATTGTATGTTTTATAGAACAAAAAAATATAATCATCATCATAATCAACATAAGTTACATGCACATAGTTTCATACATAATACCTATGACTTATAATATTGGGTACACAACCATGTAAAGTCTAGTATGCTTTTGATTGGTCATTCATGGATGATTCAGAGTGTTAATATAATTTTTACTGAAGCATGGTTTTCGTTCTATTTAGTCAATATATTCTCATTAAATACTACATTTCTTATCAATTTAGAAAATATAGACTTTTTCGGAAAAAAAAAACTTATGTATTGTTTTATCAATATTTACAAAGTATTAAACTGTTTCATAATTGAATGTAATCAAAGAAATGTACCATTATTTGTTACAAGATTGAACTTTTTGTAGCATCATCTAATTTGAACATGGGTCTAATTGTCTACAATATTACTTATAACATTAAGCAATTGAATCCACACATTTATAAAATCATAGAATGACATTCATAAACATATATATTAAACATTAATAAAAATGCGAAATATTATATTCATGCCTACAAATGTAGGTTGCGATCAGCCTAACAGTTTTAATTTATCATTTATCATTTATGAAGATATAATAATTTTGTATCCTTATTTATGTTACATTATAATTAAAAATTTTAGTTTGCTTAAAATGAACACAATAACAATTTATCTTATAAGACAAATTAAATTTTATTTTCTTTGATTATTTCAACAAATAACAATACATCATAACACTAATACATATGTCATACATAAGGAACCTTCATTAAGCTTCACTATTTATGATTATTGAGAAAAACTAGTATTAACACTATTAAAATTAACATCATTTGGCTAATGACAGGAGTGTCATGATCAATCATTATTATACCTCCAGTAATAACTAACATAAGGATTTTTTTCTTTAATGACACATGTTAACCATAAAAAATTTATAGATATTCACTAATTTGAAACATTGTGTGCCTCAGTTAATCGCTTTTGCCAGTAGGTCTAACAATCACTACTTTATTGTATTCTGAACCATATGTATAAGAACATAGAAAAAAGTTAATGTTTAGGAATTTTAGATAATTATATCCCACAACATAAGATTTTTGAAAAGAATAATGGTAAAATATATTCTTATACCTTAGACTTCAGAGGAGACACTGAGCAGGCACCAAAAATATTAACACTAAAAGGAACTTTAGTGGGTATATATTCCTTTTTCTAGCATCAATACTCTAAACAAGAATTTACACTACCATTGTTTCTCTGTTATCTCAATATTTACTCTGTTTCAAAAGAGACATCATGGATAAATATAAAAATTGAAATCTAGAGGAGAAAACTTATGGGTATATATTCCTTATCATAATCATAGTTTTGATTAAAATTTTACATTTTCAAAAGTTTATTTCTCCCTAACCTTAATATCTTTGCCTTATCAGTCACTTCTATACAAATTCATTCGTATATCATAATCTAATTCTTTAACGAGAAAACGTCCATAGATAAAAACATTGAGGAATGGGTGGTGGACTTTTAGTGGGTAATCCTTATCATATAGTCGAAATTCCACTCTTATTGTCATAATCTAAATCTTCAAACGAGACATCGTTCATAAATTTGGTTTAAGTCTTGTGTGTTGTACATAATAGATAGACATGAAATTAAAGCCATAGATTAAAGACCTTTAGAGGGCCCTAATTAGTTTTTCCCTTACTTGTGTACTTTATAGTTGGAGAGATAAGTGATATATAATAGTTTTTCATGAGAGAAGAACTAGAATTATCACTTTAATTATCAATTTTGAGAAAAAAATATAGGGTTAAAAATATGTCATATCTTTTGTAGGGCTTAATAAAGAAAACACCTGTGTATAACTATTCAATCCTATATAAGTTGCCTTCAATAAACATTGTTTATAGGCAGTTATCATGAACTCCCTTATCCCTTCCAAGTAAAAAGGGCTCATGCATTATTATAGTTGTTATGCATTATTGTCACCACTTAACATCACATCATGGCCAATGCATGACATTATAACATGGCCCATATATAAGTCCTTATCAAAATTTAAACTAGAACACAATTGACCACAAAGTTGTGTAGTTAATCAAGTTAGAAAAAAAAACTTTAATGGATGTAGTGTCTTACACGGTTGTATACCAATTTACATACTTAACATTTTAACTTGAAGTTTTTAAACAAGAATACAATTGACCGCATGGTCATGCACTAAACCATGCTAAAAAAAACTTTGAAAAATAGTTTTATGCATGATCATGTAACAAATCATATACTTCACAATTTCTCATCAAATTTTTCATCGAGTACATGCTTGATCATACAACCATGTAGTTATCTGTGTTCACTAAAAACTTTAACAGACATAGTTTGTTGTAAGATTAACCACACAATAATGTATTTAACTATATTAGATAAAACCTTTATACATCACACTTTATTATACAAGTGTGTATCAATCCATTTCCATCACATTGATACTTAGTTTTATTATAACTCAATCATAATATTTCTATTTTGCACTCAAGCTATGACTTTTTTAAATTTGTCCTGGTAACTATTATTTATAGTTATGGTATTAAATATACTAAGTTCTGGTATAATTTGTATTGAGGCATGATATTTTTCCAATCAATCATTATATTCCCATTTAAAAGTGTAGTTGTTGCGTATATGTAATCAATAATAATATTTTTTGTACCTAGATATGGTATTGAGTAGATAAAATACTATTATAGTTTGTACTGAGGCAGGATATGGTTTGCACTCAGAGATACTATTCTTATTTTCATTGAATTTGTAACTTATTTTAAATGCATCTTGGTAACTTTTGCTTTAAGTATTGGTATTAATTGTTCTAAGTGTTGATATAATTTGTATTGATCCATGATATTATTTCTATTCAATTAATATTTTCCATTTAAAAGTGTATGTCTTACTTATCTGTAATAAATGATGGTTTTTTTTATGCATAAGTATGGTGTTGATAGTATAGTTTGAATTAAGGCAAGGTATGGTTTATACTCAAAGATGGTATTTCCATGTTCACTGAAGTTGTTAATTATTTCAAATGTGTTCTAGTAACTTTTACTTACTATTGTGGTACTAAATGCTAGTGTAGTTTGTATTGAGGCATGATATTTTTTTCTCAGTCACTATATTCCCATTTAAAATGTATTTTGATACTTATTTATAATCAATAATAGTTTTTTTATACCTCGACCTGGTATTGAGTAGATAGAGTGTTAATATGGTTTGTATTGAACCAGGGTATAGTTTGTACTCAGAGATGGTATTTCAATTGTAAAGTGTAAGTGGTATTTATTTTTAATGACTGATAATATTTTTTAACATTAAACTCATATTACATGTATTAAGTAATGGTATAGTTTCTATTGAGTTCTAGAATTGTTTGTACTTAGTCGTGGCATTCTCTTAAAAATTGAAGTTATTACTTGTTTCAAATGAACATCCTTTTTTTTTTGCATATGTGTGCTCTATAATACAATGTGTCATGGTGCTATTTGTACAATATTTTGGTAGAATAATCATATACAAAAACACAAATATATATAAAATACAAAGAAGCTAAAATAATTCAACAAAAACAACAAGAACAATCTTCTTCTATATTCTTCTTTTCATACTTTACTTGATTCTCTCCATGAAAGAAATAAACTGACGGTGTAGATATGGTATTATCTAAACAATTATATGAAAATCTTCTCTAAAGATAGAAGGAAGAACAAGAAAAATATCAAGATAGAGAAGATGGAGGGAATAACTAAACAAAACAAATAGTTCTAAATTTAAGTTATAGATAAAGGGTATTAGTTCCCACTTTCAAGTTTCGACAAGGCATTATCATTTAGAGGTAAACTTTAATTAATAAAAGCATTGTGAATTCCATGCATATATATTAGAGTGCTCATATATTCTTATCCAAAGGATAAACCAAGACCATTGAGGGGCTAATGAGAAAATTCAAGTAGGAAAATTTGAGTGAAAGCAAGTACAATGCTAAAGTAAAATGGGTAGATATATGCAAGCTCCTAAATGAAGGTGGTTTAGGAATCACTCCCCTAAAAACTAGTAACAAAATTCTTTGGGAAAGAGGATTGGATAGTGTTAATAGACAAAGAATCTTTATGGATGAACTGGATCCATAGTTACATACTAAAGGGTGTAAGTCTATAGGACCTTCCAAACAAAACTGCTCACTCTTGGTTTTTAGTTGAACTACCAAAGATAGGAATTCCCCTTAAGCTGAACATAAATTGTAGGGATGGAAATGGCAAATCAACCTCACTTTTTTATGATAATTGGACTGGTAATGATGCTCTAATAAGAACCAGGTTAACTAGGTTAGCCTAAAATGTGCATTAGGAGGGACAATGGTACGGTTTTCCACGTGATATAAGGCATTTAATCCCTAATTATTCTCCTATGCATATTTGCAAGATTGTCACTGATAACCATTCCAAGGGCCGGTTCTTAGACAAAAATTATAGGGATTGGTTGATACCAAAGGGCCCTAAAGTAGAATGGCATAAGCTGGTGTGGAGTGAATATCTCGTGCCTAAAACTTCCTTTCTTCTATGGCTAGCTACAAGGAACATGATGAGTATTTTAGATAGATTATAGCTTCTCTAAATCCAGGACACGTTCTTTGTAAGGAAATGACTGAATATTTGCCTCATTTATCCTATGAATGTAGTTCTCTAATGCAATATGGAGCATAATTAAAGGTCTCAGTCAATGATAAATCAACTTTGGAGTATTCCCCGACATTTTAATATGGATATAAAACAATCATGGCCTTCTTAAAAGTACCCTTGCAGCTTACTAAATTTGCCTTGGAAGTATTGTGGCATGAAAGGAATGCAAGGCGACTCAGAAACCTGGAGACATCAAAGGAAGTAGTGTTATAAATTTCCTTATATAGCATTAGAAAGCAGTTTATCCTTTATAAAGAAGCAAGAAACTTTGATAAAACGATAGCTTGATCTTGGAGAATTGACTAAATGCACTCACTAGATGCTTTGATTTAAAATGAGCTTCTAGTCTTGTTTTAACTTGAATGGAGATATAGTCAACTGGCGTTGGATCTTGAAACTTCATTTCTCTCTGGACTCTTTTGAATTATACTATTTTGTTAATTAATCATATTATTTACCTTTTCAAAAAAAAGTTTCAACAATTACATCAAGGTCACATGTGGAGAGAAAAGGAAGAAAAAAAAAAGAATGTCAACACGTTTTAAATAGTTTGAAATTAACATATTCTATAAAAATAAAGAGAAGAACAAAAAACTGTCAATACGGAGAAAATAAAAGACGTAAATTCTTTCTTTTTGGTTCTTTTAAAAATAATTAACATAGTTGTGTTTTGAAATTTTAATATTCTTTTATCCTTAAAGATTTTTCCTGAAAAAATATTCCGACTTCAGATGAGAGTTTTGGCAAATCACATAAAACAGCGCCTGTGATATACTTGATTATTCATCTTAGCCCCTGTGTTTTTAATTCGTTCACCTTAACCCCTGTGTTTTTTATTCTCATTCAAGATACCCCAATTGGGTATTTTCGGACAAATTTACCCTTAGATTATTGAAATATATTTTTTTTAATCTCTTGATTTCAAGGGCAAATTTGTCCGAAAATACCCGATTGGAGTATCTTGAATGAGAATAAAAAACACAAGGATTAAGGTGAACGAATTAAAAACATAAGGACTAAGATGAATAATCAAGTATATCACAGAGACTCTTTTATGTTATTTGCCGAGTTTAATGTTATACAGATAAAGAACTTGATCTCTCGATCACAATAATCTAAAGAAGGGCTTAAAAGAGATCAATGTTCAGAAACAAGTAGCTGACTGGAGAAATATGGAGAAGGATAGTTGTTGACGATAAAATGACATCACAACCTGTTACGGAAGTGTTTGACAGGTGCTCTTGCCAGTTGCCAGCCAAAAAGATAGAGATCCATCACACATACGACATAACTTTTATAGAATGACAAGATAATGAGCACCTGTCAAAAAATAGTGTAAACAGGGTATGATATTGATAGACAACTATACAGGTGGGACAAGAGTGGGAAAAAGCCTGCAAATTTCTATCCACATATTGACCTTTAGCAGTCTACCATCATTCACGAGCGCACACTTCACCTATTCCATTTCTCTGCCCTTTAAGACTTTCTGGTAACTTTTCCACTCTATTCTTCAACTTTTAACATTCCAGTATTTCACAGGTTACTTCAGATTTACTCCCTCCCAACACGCCAGGAGCTTGCCTACTGCGGGATTTTCCTTCCAAGTTTGTATGTGTCGCAAACCACATCATTTGTTGAACCAAAGTTGAAAAGATGAAATTTCCAACCTGAAAACTAACTATACTAAAATAGGGCCTTCTAATTGCCTGATTTTGTTCTTGCAGCAAACAGAATGCAGGCCCAGGTTTATCAACTTGAGCTCTTGATGTCCAAATTAGCATAAACATTAGTACAGTGTCACCGACAACACAGGAGCGGAGGATATAGAACAGGATTTATTATTGGTATTTCTCATTGTTCCACTCTCGATAGTATCAACTCACAAGCTCAGTCATATGGAATTACAGAAACTGGTTTACAGAGTTGAGCTTTATCTGCGCTAGGTCGCTTCACCCCATCTGAAGATTTCTTACATCCAACATATGTGACAGGATTTGGTAATTTTATGTTTCTTCCTACTTAATTATTACCACGTGTAATGATTTTTAGCATCAGTTGAACCAAAGTGAGGTTTAACAGGAAACCTAACTGGTAGGAGTTGTATTAGCTAGATGACAGCCAATGATGGTCCTCTCTTTGATTAACATTCTTCATGAATTACGCCGATTCACCGTAGCTTCTCTCTTTGAACATCAAATAACGACCAACAGCTGTGACCATGCAGATGTCACACTTGAAAGTGTTAAAGAAAATAGAATTCTGTATGTAAACACATTTTATTTGAAAGACTTTTGAAGACTTCTTTTCCATTTCTTTTACATTTAGTTAATCATGCAGCACTATTGCATTCTAAATCAACGACACTATTGCTAATCATAAGATATTTGCATCCAAATACCAAAAATATAAAAGGATACATTATGAGGAGTAATTGACCTACAATACCAAATGGAACACAATCCGTTAGCAAACAAGTCGGCCCACCCCTTGTCTCCCACTTATTCTATATATCGACACACTACCTCTATGTCCATAGTCCGAAAAATCATTGAAATTCTCTTCTCTTGGAGCATGAAAACCTTCCTCCTCTGTGTACCCTTCTTCTTATTCTACTTCTTCTTCTTTGTTTCCATAGCTCAAGGGCTCAATCTCAAATGTGACATCCAAGACCAAGGCTCAACTCTCCAAGTTTTTCACATTTTTAGCCCTTGCTCACCTTTTAGGCCATCTAAGTCAATTTCATGGGAGGAGACTGTGATAGAAATGCAACAAAGGGACCAAGCTAGGCTTCAATATTTGTCGAGCTTGGTGGCCAAGAAGTCTGTGGTGCCTATCGCTTCAGGCAGGCAGATTATGCAGAGCCCAACTTTCATAGTCAGGGCTCAGATTGGGACCCCTCCACAAACCATGCTTATGGCTATGGACACGAGTAATGATGCTGCTTGGGTGCCTTGCAGTGGCTGTGTTGGTTGCTCTTCTACAGTGTTCAACTCTGCCAACTCAACTACCTTTAAAAACCTTGATTGTGGAGCTGCTCAGTGCCGGCAGGTGATGTTTACTCATCTACCACCTGCATCCCATGATTTGAGCTGATAAGAAAATCCTGAGGCATTAAACCTGGGAACATCCAATATCTAAGTTACTTTCATCATTTGAACTAACATTGCATAATGTAAAGGCACCTAGTTGTGGTTAAACCATTTAGTAATAGTATCCATTACAATGATACAACTTTACAAATAATTTGCAATGACAACTGTGATTTTCCATTTCGTTTGTATTATTCGTTTGCAACGGTATTATCATTTACTTTCTTGGTGTTCACAAAAGCTTCACATCACATGACAGGGTCTGTTCCTTAGCTAAAAGTTTCTGGGGTTAAAAGAAGTCTCTGACCTACTTTCGTTTTGGTTACAACTCTGAATCTACTCTTGTTTTGGTTACTGTTCTGAAGCTACTTTCCAAAACTCATTGCAACTCACGGAGATTGATTGTGGATAATAACAGTGCATGTGATCTTTTTTGCAGGTTCCAGTGCCTACATGCGGTGGCAGTGTGTGCGGGTTCAATATTTCTTACGGAGGTTCCACCATAGCAGCAAACCTTTCACAGGACACATTCACTTTAGCCACTGACCCTGTTCCAAACTACACCTTTGGTTGCATCCAGAAAACCACTGGCAGCTCAGTGCCTCCTCAGGGCCTTTTAGGCCTTGGGAGAGGGCCTTTATCACTTTTGTCCCAAACCCAAAATCTATACCAGTCAACATTCTCGTATTGTTTGCCTAGCTTTAGGTCTCTCAACTTCTCTGGCTCATTGAGGCTGGGACCAAGTGGCCAGCCTCAGAGAATCAAGACCACTCCGTTACTCAGGAGCCCCAGAAGATCTTCACTTTACTATGTGAACTTGATAGGAATCAGGGTTGGCCGGAAAATTGTTGACATTCCTGCTAGTGCTTTAACTTTCAATGCCACAACTGTTGCAGGAACTATATTTGATTCTGGTAAAAGAAACATCTTTTACATACCATCACTTGTCCGTGGTAGTTTCATTATGGATCATAGATAATCTATTTGATCGAGCTCTACTTTCTCCTAATTGAGTTAAAACTGGTATATTCCAATATTAGTTCGTCGGAGTCTGTCTTATATAATAAAGTGAATAATGTTGCTGCTTTTCTTTAGGCTTTCTGAAGTAGACAAGCAGCTAGAAACTAGTTCAATAGGACAGAATATTAGTCAAAGAATTTGGTTAATAATTACTGTCACGGGCCAACGTTGAAAATTGTTAAAACTTTTGCTTTTTGGTCCAACTGACTTGATTTAGTGACATGATCAAGATCATGCATTGTATTCTCCTAAAGTTCCGGACTTTGCTAACTTTCTGATGATTCTCTACAGGCACCGTGTACACCAGATTGGTAGCACCTGCCTACGCGGCAGTGAGAGATGAATTCCGGAAGCGAGTTGGGAATTTGACAACGACATCTCTAGGCGGATTTGATACATGTTACTCTGTGCCAATAGTTGCACCCACTGTCACATTCATGTTCTCCGGCATGAACGTGACGTTGCCAGAGGACAACCTCTTAATCCACGGTACCGCTGGTGGCATCACATGCTTGGCCATGGCGGCGTCGGCCATCGGAGTTAGTTCAGAGCTAAATGTAATAGCCAACATGCAGCAACAGAATCATAGGGTGCTCATTGACGTGCCCAATTCAAGGCTTGGCGTGGCTCGTGAGCAATGCTCCTGATATTTCGTTTTCAATTTTCTAGTTACAACATTCTTAATGTTGTGGATGCAAAGCGAGCGTATTTTTTGTGGGGGTGGGGCTCATTAGATTTCAGCTCGCCATTAATAAGATGAGTACCAACTTTGGGCAACAAGCCACATGAAAATTTCTCGTCCAACTCTAATGAATTGGAGAAAAGTGGTAGGGATTTTTTCAGAAAACCACTTGCCCTCCTTTCAACACAGAGTCTATCAAGTTTACGGCAGTTCTAAAAAAAGGAGCAAAAGCATGGAATACCACAATTGTTTGCTTCTATCTAAAACATTGACCCCGTTTCCAAGCAATCAACAAATGAGCATAAACAATATGGAAAAGCAGAGGGTTACAGAAAGTTCTAATTTTAGAATATAATCAAATCTTGTTCAAATTTCAAAGTAGTTGAATCTGGTCCACGACATATGTTTAACCTGCCTCTCCTTTTCCAAGTCAGGAGAACTAACATCGGGCTAGATAGTCTGCAGGCACGAGAATATTCCATTATAGGTGAATATATAATACTATACCTTTAGAATACTGAACAACCAAGGGGCTCAGGTCTTTGGCAAGTTATATAGGAAGGCCCCTATGTAAACGCATTCGATTTGCTACTTTTTTGTATTATTGTGGGATTAGACCAAGAGCTCCTAAAAACTATTTTAATTGTAATGCTCATCAAAGAAGGGAAATTAGTAAAAGATGAATTGAATAAATCCGATAGTTGGAGACCTACTCTAAAGCGCCCAGGCAATGTCTGGAAGCTTACTGAAAGGGTCTTTGCTTAAGAGGACTGGGAGGAGTTGATGAACCATGAAAGCATTCAATCTATCATTATAGAGGGGCCTGAACAATCCTCTAATACAAATGCAAATCCAAATGTAAACCCCCTAACCAAATCTAAGTAGAGGAAAGATTAATACCAGTACAGGGAAATTAAAAATATGTACAGGAAGCAAACAACAATTCATTAGTGCTCTTCTCAAACACCAACTCAGTGGTAGAACATTAGGAAGTGGGCAAGGAAGATTCTAAAAAGTATGATCCAGCAAAATCCAAAAATAGAGTAAGAGATAGGTGAATTCCAAAGTAGCAGAAAGAAGAAAACAGGAAGAAGAAGTAAGGGTAAGAGCCTTACTACTTCTCCATCTATTTAATGTCCATTATAGCATGGAATACTAGAGGCATAAATTACCCCCCAATAAACTAGCAATAGTTAGATATTTTTCTAAGGAAAATAAGCATGTTTTGATGGGATTACTTAAGACGAAATTGAAGTAGGAAAATATAGAAAAGATTATAATTTTTGGTAGTTTTTGGACACTCTTATCAAATTACCACACCACCACCTTAATCCTATTATAGTGGCATTTGACTTTAGAAGTGTAATGATTGAATTGATTGACTCAGATGACTAGATGATGCATTCTGAAGTGACAATGCTCCAAGGCAATGTCAGAAGATATGTAACCTTTATGTATGCCCCAAACTTTAACTTTCAAAAAAGTTTAGTTGTTGAGAAATTGAGAAATATCCACGTAATAATGTAAGGGATATGGATAATACTTGGTAACTTGAATAGTGCACTCCATAGGGATGAGATAGAGGGTTAAATTGGCCTAAGATCCTGCAATATAGAACTCAAGGATTATGACCAAAGAATGGGAGTGACTAACTTAAAGATGGAAGGATAGTTTTACTCTTTAAGCAATAAGCACAACCAAAGATGGTTTTTGAGGAAAAAACTAGATCATGCGCTAGTTAATGAAGATTAGATAGATAAATATCCTACAAGCAAGGTAATCTTTAAAGCCCAAAGAATTTCATATCATAATCCAAAAATTATTAAGGACTTAGAAACCAATAATATAAGAAAATGCCAATTTAGATTTTACCAACTTCCTGGTTCAGGAAGATTAATTGCTGAAGTAATAACCAAGTGTATGTAGTAAAAGATCAAAGGAACAAGATTGTTTATATGTGCAAAGAACCTAAACCTTATTATGCAAGAAAATGAAGAATCTTATTACGGTGTGACAAATTCATTTAAGGGGAAGCATTAAAGATGCAAAAACTAGAAAAATCAAAGCTCAGGCTTTACTAAATCATTGCGCTTCTAAATGGTTACTTAAAGAAGAAGAGGAAGCGACACTAAAGAAGTATACCAAAGCCATGGAGATTTATAATTCTATAAGTAGAAAGCACCTATCAACTAGTATCATAATGGTTAGAAGAACACCAAATTTTTTCATTATTCAACCAAAGCTAGGTTCTTAACAAATATAATCTCCTCTATAACTAAGGATGATGGTACTAATATCTCCATACAACATGAGCTGACGGAAGAAGTATTCAACTATTTCAATGGATTTGTTGGGATATAAGCAAATAGCATATCCTCGTTTCCTTTCATTGGATCCTTTATAGTTTTCTCAATGAAGAGATAAAAAGCTCCTTATACAATCTAGTATATATTTAGGAGATTGAAAAAGTAAATTTTTAGTTGAATCCTTACAAGGCTACAAGCTCGGATGGCTTCAATGGACTCTTCTTCTACAGGCTCAAATAGATTTAATGGATTTTTCTTCCACAAAGCATGGCCAATGATTAGACAAATGGTAATTGATGCAATCCATTGGTTCTTCTCTAATGGTAGGATGCCAAAAGAATTCAAGAAAAAATCATATCTAATTGGTCCCAAAAAATATAACCTAAGCGTTTTAACTCACTTTAGGCCAATAGTTTGATGTATGTTTAGTTATAAAGCTATCTCTAAAATATTTCTTGAAGTAAATTACGCGTTAATATAGACTTTATATTCGATATACAAAATGCACAAGAAGGAGGAGGTTGAATTGTGTCTTCTTTTTCGTAAATATAATCCCCTTTTCAAATTCTTTGAAAACTTTGTTTTTTCAAAACTACTGAATAAAAATATCACAATGTATTGCAATTAACTTCTAAGTTCTTGTATAAAACAATAGAAATAACAAGTTGAGAGTAGAAGTTGACATAGCAATTTTATCCTGATTCATCCCAAACCATGGACTACGTCCAGACCTCATAATCCTTTTTGAGATTTCACTATACTTCTCAAAAGTATAAGTATTCTTTTCACCGAGCCTCTTCAGGTCTCTTACAGTAAGTATTCTTTTCTCATTTAGCCTCTTCAGGCTCTCAACTTTTCTTCTCTCTTACAGAAAGATGTTTGCGAGCTTTGTTACAGAGAATAATCGCTTTAAGGTTTAGCACAGTGAATACAGTGTTTCTCAAAGTCACTAGCTTTCTTAAAATCTCTAACTCTTTCAAAATCGCTAACTTCTTCAGCCTTCGACTCCGACTTGTATTTATAGCCTTCGTCTTCAACTGCTTCTTGATAACCGCTTCACCCCACTTCAAGTACAAAAAGTTTGCATGACACTAGTTGATACATAAAATATAAAAATATCTTGGACCAACTTAGTCATCGGGCTTGCATCTATCCTTCGAGCAATAGTACTCCCTTTTATATTAATCCATCACACCTTTTTTTCTAGATGTATGTAAGCTCACCTCCTCTATCTCCATTATTTTAGGTAGAGGTCGAATCTTGAACATAAAAAGGGATGAAAGGAAGAGAATTATTAATGTCATTTTATTTGAACAAGTTACTATTGAGGGTTGTATGTCCTTGATAATCCCTTTTTTGTGCTTAGTTAACCATACTAGTAAAATATGAACAGAATTACAATATTTTAAATCAAGTTGTCCAATTTTTAAAAGTTTTAGAAATAAATTAAAAAATTTAAAGAATCGACACTAAATTTTAAGAAAAAGCAAAAAGTACATTCTTAAACAAGATTGCAATGAAACTAACTTTGCCATTTTTTCAATTATTATGACCACAATTGCTTCTACTTACTTATCTTTGGTGCTTAAGCTAAATCATTCTTTATTTGCTTTGTCTTTTATAGCAACTATAACTAGTACTCCTACTACTAATGATAGTTATTTTACAAGTTTTTGAGTGACTAATGATGTTGTTTCATCAAAAATTGCTCCTAATTATTTCACTTACTCGAATGTCTAAATCATCATCGATGTTTGCTTCCACTCTTGGGTCTATGACTATCCTATGTTTATGATTTTGTTTTCAGTCTTGAAAATGAGTTTGGTGATTCAACTACTTCAAAAGTACTGACCGAATATGTGTCAATCCCTATTTACATCTTTTGAAGTAACTTTAAGAAAAAATATAATTCACTTATCAAATTGGTCAAATTGTAAGTTTTGTTTAAGCATTTTCTCAAATAAGACATAGGTGTATACAATAACACATAACATACCTCCTAAAAGTCATCACCCAAAGAAGATAAAGGCATAGAGACACTAAGATCATTGATGGGAATTCATAAATATTTAGATGATAAGTGAAATAGCTAATATGATCATCTCTGTTTTGAAACCCGGACTGAATCGACTGGTTCGACCGGTAACCGGTCGGCTATCCGGTCCGGGTGACCCCTAAAAATCAGTCTTCAATTGAACCAGTACGAACCAGTCAATTGACTGGTTAAATCAGAACTGGTCGAACCGGTTGACTACTGGTTCAATGAATTTTTTTATTTTTTTATTCTGTTTTTTTTTCTTTCATGTGTTTTTTAATTCTTTCAAAAGTAAACCCACATTTTCTCCAGAAATCTAACAGAAGTATAGAAATTTATATTATTTGGTATACTTTTCTATTTTTTAATATTACTAATATTATATATAATTATTGCGTAATTATGACATCACACCGATTCGACCGGTGGTCGAACTGATCAAACCGGTGACTAGTAAAGCCTCCGATTCGACGTCCGGTTCGGGTTTCAAAACCTTGATTATCTTTAAGTCATCTTAGTTAAGATAACCTAATTTGAGAAATTAAAAAAAATGATACAATCACACTAACCATGTTTAACAACTTTCACATTTTTTACATTTAATCCAAGTTCACATAATTAATCCCAATCAACCTCTTTCCTAAAGTTTTTACCTTTTCTTTAACTTCTTCAAACCTTCATTCGCAGGGCATTTTTCTATAAACAGACCAAACATCATAAATAAATGTAGGTTCTATTGTAAATTGCTCATCTTATTAAAACCCTCTTCCTGAATTTCCTCATCCTCTATTTTTACAATTTTCCCTCTCACAACAGCATAAGCTCTTCATCCAACTTATACCCATCTTCCTCTTCTTTAAATCCATCATCCGCATCAAATACCATAATAAGTCCCACATTTTCCTACTCATCATCAATATCATCATTGGAATGCAGTGGGAGGCCTAGTACCCTCCGTGCCTACCAAATGATCTCATCTCACCTACTCTTGTTGTTATTTATGGAATTTCATTGGAAGAGTTGTTCCACTTTATTAGTTGGACATTAAAAATGTTACATTATATATTTTTTTGAATTTATTTTTTGATGAAATTCAAAAAAATTTAAATTTCTTTCAATTTAAAATTTAAACATAATAATTGTTATAAGTTAAGATTTTTATGAAAAATCTTTGAGTTGAAAAATACTCTGTTACGATTGTTTTTTTAAATTTGAATGCTTTTCAATTCGTCATTTGTAATATCACGTTATGTCCAATGGGAAAGGAATTAAATAAAAATAAATTTAGTCAAAGTTAAGTTACGTCCCATTTCGTCTCAACGGACCATAAAAGTCTTTTGTCTTCTCCTTTATCACTGTTTGTACGGAGTTATACTTTTTGTTTCTCGTGTGTATAAAGACAATTAAAGAGTTACAGAAGGAGGATTTTCGGTGTTCTTTTGATATATGGAAGTGAAGCGAAGAACAGCTCGGACACTTGTGAACAAGCTCGGCTCCGTCTCCGAGCAGAGCCGGGCCGAGGCATTGGCCGAGCTTCGCCTCCTCACCAAGCACGATCCCGACATCCGCCCCATCATCGCCGACGCAGGAGCCATCCCCTATCTCGCTGAGATCCTCTACTCCGACGCCCACGACGCCCAAGACAACGCCGCCGCCACCCTTCTTAACCTTTCCATCTCCTCCCGGGACTCCCTCATGTCCACCCGTGGCCTCCTCGATGCCCTGTCCCACGCCCTCCGCCATCACGCCACCTCTACCTCCCCCTCCGCTGTTCAGTCCTCAGCGGCCACCCTCCATAGCCTCCTCGTCGTTGATTCCTACCGCCCCATCATCGGATCCAAGCGCGATATCGTGTATTCCCTTATAGACATCATCAAGAAACCTAATTCGCCGCCTAGGTCCATCAAAGACGCGTTAAAAGCGATTTTTGGAATTGCGCTGTATCCGTTGAACCGTTCGACGCTGATCGATCTCGGAGCGGTTGCGGCGCTGTTCTCGATCGCATTGAAGGACGGACGAGTAGGGATTGTGGAGGATGCGACGGCGGTTATAGCGCAAATCGCGGGATGCGAAGAGAGCGAAGCGGAGTTCGCGAAGTTCTCGGGCATTAGGGTTTTGATAGATTTAGTCGACGTGAGTACGGGGTCGAGCGGGAGAATAAAGGAGAATGCGATTGGGGCGTTGTTGAATTTGGCGCGAAGTGGCGGAGAGACAGTGACGCGAGAGATTAGAGAAGTGGGTGTTGAGGTTGTGGAGGGAATTAGGGATGTTTCAGAGGATGGGAGCTCAAAAGGAAAGGGCAAAGCTGTTGGTTTATTGAAGCTGATTGAAGGTGGATCAATGAGCGGAGAGTTTTCGACTTGATGTCTAACTAGTCTACTGTATGTATGCTTAAAAGGAGGCTGAGCTTGGAAGCTAAAACAATGGGTGTGTAAGCTAGAATATTTTTGTTTATTTTCTTCTTAACAAAGTTGTTTGTTGTGTAAATTTGGAGACGAGGACAACAGATTTCTAATTTCTATATTGAAATTGATTATGGAGTTTGGAGGTGCTGATTGTCTATACAGTGTTTCAATAAGTCTTGCCAAATGACGTTCCATTGTTCTGAACACGAATGAGACGCATGGTACTGTTCTCAGTGTATGCTTGATGGATAAAACCCCAATATATGTATTGATTTATTATTTTTGTCTCACAACAAACAAGCATACAAGAGTTATTCTGGCACATAGTGTAATGATGGAAACACTTTTATTTGCTAACTTGCATTAGCCATCTTAAATCCAAGGTGCTGTATAAAAGTGTTTCTGAAATGAATGAACCCTTGGTGTTTTTATCATTTTTAAGAAGCCACTTTATTAAATTTGTTTTCCAGCCAAGCTTTCCAAACTTGTGGATTATTCAAAATAAATCCAAAAATTACAAATCCGGAACTATGTTTGGCGAAGATTCCCTTCTAGTTATTGAGTGATAAGAAGGTGTCATCAACCTATTCACCGTCATCCCCATGTAGCTGACTTTGCTCTTTCGTGCTTTGTGTGATTGAAATGGTTTTTCACGAAAATTATCCATTGAATTAAATTCAAAATCAACCATTGCATTTGAAAAAATTAAGTTGTCAATAAATTCGCAAACTATCCCCAAATTTTCCTTCGCGCAGGTAAATAAGAATCACAACTGCAAAATAATAAAAACACCGACGTTTGGTAACGCAGTTCGGCACACGTTGCCTACATCTGCAAGGCCCTTACCCAGATTAAATTCTTTCACTGTAGTTCACAAAAATTACACAAGATTGATCTACCCCGTAAGACCCAATTTATGTAACTGACCCACAACCTAACTACCCGTGAAAGATCTTCACGCCCAGTAACACGACCGACTCGTGTTAACCTCGTCAGAGGATTTTCCTAACTACTTTACTCAACCAAAGAAACAAATAACACTAGTAAAAATAAAACTTCCAGATCAGAAGTTTCCCACGGACTCAAACAGACCACTGCACATATTCTTCATGTAACCATCAACAACGAAATAACCTTTATGTTGCACTAACCGACCACTTCAAGAACTCAGAAAAATCCAGCAACACTTCAACAACGTGGACTGCTTGTTAGAGCTGAAATATTAAAGAAAGCTGCACCAAGATCCCAACAACATCAGCTCAAAAGTAGATCACAATGAAAACAGAGAACAGCAGCCCTTCAAGCCAATTTTTGCCCAACGATTTCTCACAGAAAAATTCAAAGTGATTGCGCAGCCGCCAGCAATCAATCACACACCACACATAAGCTGCAAAGATCAACTTCCAGCCCACACACAGCTAGGTTTTTTTCTTTCCTTCTCATATTCAAACAAGGACAATATCAGATAAAGATCAACCCGAAAATAATGCTTATTAGGATTATCTTTCAAAATCAAATCCTAAGCACCCTCCAATACACAACCACTAATTTAGGCACATCTTCAATTATGAATAAAATTTCCATGTCCAATTAAAATGCCAAAAATAAAAATAGGATATATTAAAAATAAATCCTATCAGTTTCAATTTCATGTATTGATTATTGAATTTTTTGTATTTTAATTTAATACAAGCGTTGTTTCTGATTGGTGTTAATTATAGATCAAAAACTAATGGAATCATCTTATGTTTATGGTCATCCCATAAGTAACCGAGTTTTAAAATAGAAGTGTCATTAAATTTGACACAAGTTTAAAGGTTACATATTTATTTTCTATTTTTCAAAGTTGAGGCTATTATTAAAAAAATCAAAAGTAATTTACCCATGTATTGATATTGTGAACTTAGCAAGATGGAGTACTAAGGCTTGCTCTTATTTCTAGATATGCATATATCACTATGGTTAATATATGATCGAATTGGGTCTAATTTCATCCCAAAGGGTATATATTCCAAGAGAAATTAATAAGATTGTTCAAAATTTGTAGGACTTATTAGGTTCTTACTCTTAATAAAAAAAGGAATAAAATTGTAGTTTAATTATCATAAAAAATTCTGGATATTGTGACTGAGGATCATATGTTTGAGCTCTATCAACCTGATTTCAATAAATAAAAATTAAATGCTTATTGTATGATGATTTTGAAAATAAATCTGACTTGGTTAAATGGTTTTTGTAAATCAATTGCATCAAGTTAGTATCTGTCAGAGGATGAACCTCGAAACTAAATTGATTAAATCATACTAAAAATCAATATTTAGATATTTCTGTTTAATATATGTTGAATCCCTTACCATTATGAACTTATTTTCTGCCCACAAGGTGTAAATAGCCCTTGGCCCCTTTCATATACGCCCGATGAAACAATATGTTATGCCTGAATTACAAGCACGGATTTTTGGTCTGTCGTGTCGGTTCCTCGAATACTCCTAAGCCGATATTTCTTACTAAATTTCGTAGATTCCAAAAAGATAACCACATTGCTACTATATATGCAGAATATTACTGAAGAAGGAAATTGAAGACGCAACCCAAGTGAAAGGCGAGAGTGCGGACAGAAGTGAAGGAAATTCATATATAGTTGGGTTGAATCACTACGTGGAAATTCAGTCAGTTGTCGGCCTGTCTTTCCAGTAAGTGGATAAGCGAATCAAAGGATATTCTATGCCCATCCCGCGTAGACGTGCGGGGTGGTGTCCATCTGTTATAAGATTTTCCTGCTAATCTTGTGTTTTCATTCATCACATACATTTTGTTTAACCAAGGTAAAGTCAAAACCTAAATTATACTAATATTTATTTAAACTAAACATGAAGATACTAATTTGCAACATTATAACCCTATGGCTGCATGGCATATCAAGACTTTCAAGCTGACCACCAGATGACCACAAACGGATATGTATTGGGATTTGCGTAAGCATTGTTTCTGTCAAACTTGGTTGGCATGTTAGGCACTGAAATTCGGTGTCTAACACGTCAAATAAGACGACAAAGAATGATTGGCCAATTTGGCCAACTATATCTTCATTCTCTTGCTTATAAATAGGCAGGAGATGAACAAAGAGAGAGTATGGGCAGAACAACAAGAGAGACGTGAGGTGAGAGAGAAAAACAGACATAGAGACAAAAATATTCTATGTAATTTTTGTGGATTTAGTTTTCCTCCTTGTAATTCTCAAATTTTTTTAGTAGTAAGATTCTTCTATCATTATCAGTGGTTTTTTCCCTGATTTAGGAGTTTTCTACATAAAATCTGTGTGTCTGTTTATTATTTCTTCAGTCTTATTTAGCTACGAACATATTCTAATCCAGACGATTTTCACAACAAATGGTATCAGAGCAAGGTGAGAAAATTATGACAAATTTTTTCGCGTAATCCGTTTGAAGTTTGGGTGAGCACAGTGAAAGTTGGTGAACAGTAGTCACAAAAGATGACAACTATTCATGCATTTATTTTTGCATTAAACTATGTAGTTACTGTAATTCAAGTATAAAGTACTATTCACTTGTAAGGTACTATTCATACATACTCATTCGGTACTATTCACATATATGAAACTATTCATATGTACAGGTACTATTCATATATACTAGTACTATTCATGTGAAATAGTGAGAGCTAAATTTTGTTCGTGATAGAAGCAATGGTAGCAAAATTTGAGATTGAAAAGTTTAATGGGAGTAATTTCTCATTGTGGAAGTTGAAGATGAAGGCTATCTTGAGGAAAGATAATTATCTTGAGGCCATTAGTGAACGGTCAGCTGGAGTTACAGATGAAAAGTGGAACGAGATAGATGGGAATGCTGTAGCTAATATTCACCTAGCTTTGGCTTATGTAGTATTATCCAACATAGAGGAAAAGAAGACTACGAAGAAATATGGGATCACCTCAATAAATTGTACGAGGCCAAATCACTCCATAACAAAATTTTTCTGAAGAGGAAACTATACACTTTATGCAAAACGGAATCCATTTCGATGACGGAGTATTTAAATACTTTAAATACTCTATTTTTCTAACTCACATCATTAGGGTACACAATAGAGATAAGTGAACGTGCGGAACTTCTACTCCAATGTATACTAGATTCATATGATCAACTTATCATCAATTTAACAAAAAACAAAGACATTTTAGTCTTCGACAATATTGCAGCTGCTATTCTAGAAGAAGAGAGTCAGCGAAAAAGTAAGGAAGACAGGCTGGCAGATTCGCAACAAGCGGAGGCCTTGACGGTGATGAGAGGAAGATCAATAGAATGTGGCCCAAGTGGGAGTCATAGTCATGGTAGATCACAATCCAGGAGTAAGAAGAATTTCAAGTGCTACAATTGTGAATAGAAAGGGTACCTGAAGAAGGATTATTAGAATCTGAATAAGAAAGATTCTATTCCTCAAGAACATGCGACAAATACTTCAGATGATGGAGGTGCAATGATCAGTGAAGCGGCAATGACTATTGGAGGTAAGAAAAGGTTTGTTGATGTGTGGCTTCTCGATTCAGCAGTTACTTTTCATATGACCTCTCGAAGAGAATGGTTCCATCAGTATGAATCTGTCTCTAGGGGATCTGTGAACAATTGTGACGATTAAGCTCTAAAGATCGTTGGTATCGGCATCATCAAGCTAAAGATGTATTATAGGACAACTCAGATTATTGAAAAAGTACGAAATGTGGAGGGCTTGAAGAAGAAAGGTATCACTACCCTTCTGTGAGCATTGCATTGTGAGTAAGGAATATTGATTGAAGTTCAACATATCAAAGTTTAGAAGTGAAGAAATTCTAGAATTGATTCACTCTAATGTATGGCAAGCACCAGTTATGTCCCTAACAGGAGAAAATTTCTTTGTACCATTCATTAATGATTGTTCGAGGAGATGTTGGGTGTTTCCTATCAAGAGGAAGGCTTATATGTTTCCAACTTTCAAATTTTACAAAGCGTGGGTGAAACTTGAATCTGGTAAGAAGATCAAGTGTTTATGCTCAGATAATAGAGGTGAATATGCTGGTAAAGAATTTGATGAATTCTGTAAGCAAGAAGGCATCAAAAGGCAGTTCACGACAGCATACACTCCTCAATAAAATGAAGTAGCAGAGCAGATGAATAGAGCTCTGTTGGAAAGAACAAGAGCGACGTTGAGAACTGTAAGCTTAGATAAGAAATTTTGGGTAGAAGCAATCAATACAGCCTATTATATGGTGAATTGAGCTCCATCAACTGCAATTGAGTTGAAGACACCGATGGAGATGTGGATTGGTAAATCAGTGGATTATTCCAACCTCTATATATTTGGATATCTTGCCTATGTGATGTTCAATGCCCAAAAAACTACGAAGTTGGATCCAAAATCCAGAAGATGTATTTTCTTGGGATATGTTGAAGGAGTAAAAGGGTATCGTTTGTGAGATCCCACTGCCCCCAAGATTGTTATCAGCAGAGATATTATTTTCTTAAAAGATAATGATCAAGAGCAAACAGAAGACGTTAGCACTTCAAAAGAGAATTCAGAGACTATAACAGTATAGGTGGAAACGAAATTTGATCAAAATAATTCTTATAAAACTATACCAGAGCACGAGGAGAAAAAACTAGTTGAATCTGATGTTTCAGATACTCGGAGATCAACTCGCACAAGAAGAGCACCTAGCTGGCAGTCATATTATATTATGGAGATCAATATTGCATACTGTCTTTTAACTGAGGACAGAGAGCCATTAACTCTTCAAGGAGCAATAAATAGTTTAGATGCATCTCAGTGGATGGCAGTAATGCAGGAAGAAATTGAAGCTTTGCATAAGAATAAGACATAAGAGTTGGTATCACTACCACAAGGAAGAAATCCTATTGGCAATAAGTCGGTTTACAAGATCAAGTAGAGTGGTGAAAATCAATTAGAGCGATATCGTGCTAGATTGGTGGTAAAAGGATATGCTTAGAAGGAAGGAATTGACTTCAATGAAATATTTTCTCCTGTGGTTCGACTCACCACAGTTCGAGTAGTCTCGATGATGTGTGCTATATTTGACTTGCATCTTGAGCAATTAGATGTAAAAAATGCATTTCTTCATGGAGATCCTGAAGAAGAAATTTATATGCTCCAGCCAGAAGTTTTTGAAGAAAAAGGGAAAGAGAACTTGTTTTGCAGGTTGAACAAATCTCTATATGGTTTAAAGCAAGCGCCGAGGTGTTGGTATAAGAGATTTGATTTCTTCATCATGAGCCTTGGATACAGCAGATCAAATGTAGACCCTTGTGAATATTTCAACAGGTTTGAGAAAGATTATTTTATAGTCTTGCTGTTGTATGTAGACGACATGTACCAAACAGGCCCCAATAATGATCGTATCAAAGAATTGAAGGAACAGTTGGCTAGGGAATTTGAAATGAAGGACTTGGGACCAACAAACAAGATTTTAGGGATGCAAATTCACCGAGACATAAATAATAGGAAGATTTGGCTTTCTTAGAAGAATTATTTGAAGAAGATGTTGCAATAATTCAAAATGCAAGATTGTAAGTCAATTTATACCCCTCTTCTTGTTAATTTCAAGTTATCCTCAAGGATGAATCCTAGTAATGATGAAGAGAGGATGGAGATTTCTCGAGTATCGTATGCATCAGTAGTGAGAAGCTTAAGGTTTGCTATAATTTGTACAGGACCAGATATTGCACATGTAGTGGGAGTAGTTAGTAGATACATGGCAAATCTTGGTTGAGAGCATTGGAATACTATTAAGAAGATTCTCATATATATCAAGGGAACCTCAGATGTTGCATAATGTTATAGAGGATTAGATTTTACTGTCAGAGGATATGTTAATGCTGATTATGCAGGTGATCTTGATAAAAGTAAATCAACTACAGGATATGTGTTTACAATAGCTAGAGGAGTTGTGAGCTGGGTTTCAAAACTACAGTCAATTGTGGCTATGTCAACAACAGAAGCAAAATATATAACAGCTACATAAGTCAGTAAAGAAGCAGTGTGGTTGAAGATGTTGTTGGAAGTGTTAGTGTAAGTCGACTTGTACTCTCATGTAAGTCGACTTACACATGCACAGTACTATAAGTCGACTTGTATTCTCCTGTAAGTCGACTTACACGT
>JAOTBA010000001.1:10680653-10692087 GCA_025629845.1 Erythroxylum squamatum | reverse complement strand
TAACGGTTCCGTCGAGAGAGACGACCCGAGGTTCAGCTGTGCTGCAGTCCTTGGTATAAATTGTTTTGACCGGTTTCTGAGGTCGATTTAACTAATCGAACGACAAAGCCGCGATCATTGTCCTTTTAGCTTTCCAACGATATAAAGTATGCAATTCTTGGATGTCGGAGTTGAAAGATATGACTGTCTGAGTAGGGGATGTTGAATAGGAAGTGTCACCCGAAGGTTACACGGCCTGACCATGTAAATCACACGGGCCGTGTGTTTCTAGTGTAGGAGCACCATTTTCACCCGAAGGTTGCACAGTTTGACCGTGTAAAATCACACAGACCGTGTGTTTCCAGCGCCGGAGCTCCATTTTCACCTGAAGGTTACACGGTCTGTGTTTTTGACCTTCCAAACGACAGAATCTCAATTTTTGGTCTTCACGAAAGTTGTAGCCCTAGAATTCTTCTTTCAAACCGTCCAAAAAGGAAGTCAATCCAACATTTGTAGTGAGAGTTATGGCATTTGCACCAAGGCATGTGCAATAAAAGTAAGGACATAAACATGTTGGATTCATTTGGCCATAACTTCTTCGTCCGACCTCCGATTGAGGTGATTCTTGAGGCGTTAGATTTCTAACACTTTGTACTACCTTCCAATAAAATTTTATAGTCATTGGTGTTGAGTTCAGAAAGGTTGATTGGAAGAAAGTGAGGGGTTGGTTGGGAGAGCATGTTTGGGCCATGAACGTCCTTTGGTTTCTTAAGCATATCTTGAGCTATAGAGCTCCGATTGAGGTGGTTCTTGCTCCAAAATAAATTAGAAACTAAGAGCTACAATTTTGAAGAAATCAATTGTGATTTTTGTGATTTCGTTGTGTGGGCTCGCCTTTGTGGCTTGAGGTGTTATGAGAATGTTGAGGAATCGATAAGGGCTAATTAGGGTACATTAGCATAACCCTACAAGGAAACACGCTCACGTTATATGGTTCAGGATAGTTGGGCTCCGGAAACGGAGTCCAATATGTTGTGTAAAGATCCTTGTGAAACTTAAATGGAAACACCCTTTTTTACTCAGTTTCTAATTTAAGATAATTGAGTTAATGATTGTTATAGTAGAACGTTACTAGAAAATTATGAGTGATTCAATATAATGAGACATTCTTGAAGAACATGTTAATTTGATTCAATGGATTAAGAAAGTAGGAAGATTATTCCAAATTCGAGATTACAATATCAAGGTCCATTCACAAGGATCCACCTTCTATATAGCACGCAGTATGAAAACAAAGTATTTATAAAATGAGAATAAGAAGATGATTGATGTAATAAAGGATCTAAGGTATAGTATACTAAATCTACTTATGGATTGATTCATTAATCAAGATGTTATATATTCTTAACAGAAATATGACAACGTATTCTCATCATATGTTAGTCGCATAAGTTGTTGGACAAATATAAAAATTACATAATTCTATTTATTTAGTCACATCATGTATGAGTGAGAGATGAAAGATAATGACACCTATAATAGTATTTATCCAATATCTTTAGTGTAATTATAGTGGATAAGAACATCATCATCATCATCATCATTATTAAGTTAATTATTTAAGACATTTAACGCCATTTAAATATTATATTTAAATTCGTATTATTTTTAAAAACAGATAACCATAAAAAACAAGAAGATAAGATGATAAAATGACCAATGATTTTAAAATCGAATTGGACTGGTAGGCTCAATCGAAATAAATACGAACTGGTCTAATTTTCGATCCGATTTGTGTTTATAATCCTTATGAGAAAAAATCGGCCAATTAAGTAATAAATTGTACGATTTTCTTAAGCAATGAATGATCAAAATTTTGAAAAATTAATATATCATAGAAAAATTTTGTTATGAATGATGGTTCAAGAAGATGAAGAGACTGAATTGAGTGAATAACAAAGAAAAGTTTTCTTGAGAATCTACGCCTGTGTTAATTAAGTAATTCACAAGCTTCCTCTTTCCCAAGATTAGATATGCTTCTTTCTTTTATTCTTATTAGCTTTAAAAGCCTTTTCATATATCTTTGACTTTTCAATGAAATTATTAATTTTTTTCCTTTTCAAATATCTCAGACAATCTATCTAATAAATTATAGTTTTAAAATTATTATTGTTAAAAATGAATTACTATTTTTATCCTAAAAAATACTAATTTTGTTTAATCTCACTAATAAATTATATCTGTCAAAATTTAAGTTCTTTATTTATCTCTTTATACTTTAATTGAAAATTTTTAAATAATTATTATTAAAAACTAATTATTATTTTTATCATGAATTTGTTTAATAAATTTAATTATTGATTAGTATATAAGTCATTTTGCTTAAGATAATTTAAGAATGTGTTAAAAATAATATTTAAACTATGAAAAAATATGTTTAAAGGACAGTAAAAAAGAAGTTAAAATGAATTTAGAGTCATTTTCAATGACTTTCTTTAAACATACTTCAACTTTTATAAAGTTTTAAATAAACGATAATAAAAAAATATAATGATAATTATTATTATTTTAAATTTTATGTTAGGTTCAATTTTAGTTTAAATTATTAGATTTATAATATATTAATAGACATTATTAGTGCATTTTTTATTTCAATAAAATATATTATTTTATATTATTATAATTTTTAATCTTATTTATTATATATTGATTTTTTATGGCGGTTAATATTGTTTGAAAATTTAAATCTTAAATATTTTCTTTGAGCACTTGGTCTAACTATAATGAGTAGAAGAATTCTGAAACAAGCTCGGTGGATAAACAAACACAATTCGTAAATGATTTTTTTTATTACAAAGGAAGCGAAACAAACAAAATTAACTCAAAGCTTTATAATACAACGCTCCTTGCGCATCTCTGTGCAGTAGCTCTAGGACTCCCATCGGAGGCTCCCATAGAAAATGCAGACCCGGACTCAGAAAGAAACCTATAGCCGCCAGACCGTCAACGCAATGATTCCCTTCGCGATAGGTATGCTGAAGTTGGACTTCCCATGCTTGGTGTAAGAGATCTCTGATACCTGCCACCAAAAAATTATCCTCAGTCAGAATTATATGAGAAGACAAGAGAATATTAATGACCTCTAGAGAGTTTGTTTCAACAACAACTCGTCGATAGCCCATTTCCCAGGCCAACGAAAGTCCTGAATAAACGCCCCAGAGTTCTGGAGTTAAAGGCGAACCCTGCCTTATATTCTGTTGAAAACCTCCATACCACTTCCCCTGATAGTCTCTAATTAATCCTCCGGCGATAGCCTTGTTGGACCCTTATTTTACTGCTCCATCCGAATTAGCTTTCACCCAACCTTCCTCCGGTTTAGTCCAGCCCACGAAATTGCCTACTGGCAAACCACGAGTCGGAAACACGCAGTTTTCCATAGCTCTTGCTTGTGCTATCTAAGCTATGTAATCCATAATGATTCTGGTATCCTCTGCCGGCTATTCAAATCCATTCTCAAATAGGTTGCAGTTCCACCATTTCCAAAAGAACCAGCAGACAACGCCAAAGATTGTGGTCCACGCTACCTGTTGAGCTGATGAGTTCTTCCTGAGATTAGACATCAGCCACGTCTCCCCGTCCTGTTGGAAGAAATCCGTACCGACCACCTCTGGAGGAAATTTACTCTAGAGAGCTCTCACTCTCGGGTAGTCCCTCACCGAGTATACTGAATACTTTGCTTGCCCACAAACATAGCATCTGTTATCGGTGGCAATATGTCGGGCCACTCACTGCTGGTTTGTCAATAGTTTCCCTTCAGCTATAAGCCAAAGAAATGACCTGATCCACTGAGGTCCTACCCACTTCCATATAGCCTCTTAAAGACTGTGACTGATGTCTGTGGGGCGACCTTCAATTAATTCATACGCGGACGCCACTGTGAACCCCCCATGGTTAGTTTGCCTTTACGCTAGCCTGTCTTCCCCTCTATCCTCAATGTAGGTTGGATAGTCGCAAGCTCCATACAAACCGTAGAAGGAAGGTATTGTTGGAACTCATGCCAGAGCCAGTGGCCCCCGTCATTGGTAAAATCCACGATCATAGCGTGAAGAATACTGTTAGGAATTAGAGAGGTTGCCAAAAGGATTAATGGCCCCCATCCATGTACTCAGTTATCCAGCCAAAATAAGATACGCCTCCTATTGCCCAGAGTCTATTTACTACCATGCCGAACAACCTGCCAGGCTGCCGATATCCCCCTTCAAATTACCAACGCCCCTGCCCTATCAATCATGCGAGGTATAGGATATGCATCGAGGCGATATTTGGCTCGTAATATTTGTACCAGAGGGTTGTGGGCTTAGTTAGCAACTCCTAACTTAACTTGGCCAATAAGGCATCATTTGTGGACCGAATTCGTAAATGATTTTATTTGAATGATATGTGATACAAGTACAGATCCTACCATATTGTCTACTTTTAAATCTTGCAGCTCTATTGCCAGAACCATAACCTTAAACATCACTGTGAAGCATCTGCCATCTCCTTTCTTATTATATCGTGCTTTCCTTCAGCGTCATTGTGTTTTCCTCAGAGCCAACAAAAAGAATAGTTGTTGCACGTAACGTATCCATTTTGTTGGCGTTGCATTGTGCTATAGAGCATCAAATCTGCAATTCTCTGCCAAACATTTCTCATCCGAGTCACAGTTTCACAAATCTCTACAATATATCTTTGGTTAAGGATTGGCTTAGTTTTGCTAGCTTTGCATACACAACCCATGAAGATTTTTGAATTCATTGTAGAGCAACATAGAATCTCACAAGTAACTGCATTCATTCCAACCTGGAAAGCAAAATGTCTGTACGACTAAATGATCGAAGTCAGGATATGAATGGTAGGGTTGGCAACTTGAAGATTCTAAGTTTTAACCTATGAAATTACTTCAAAGATGACGCTCAGATTGGGTAAAACTGAACATCACCAAAAGGGCTACAAGATCTCGTACATTGGAACCCATTCACATTACTACTCATCAAGTGACGAATAAAAGACCACTTCAACTGCAAAAGGAAGAACTTTTCTTATTTAAAATGCCCTTCTCACCGTTCTAGCTGCAATACATAGTTTCTAGTCACTATGGTTAGAACAACTATCTGCTTCTCCAAATTCATCATATAACAGGATTAATCAAGAAAACGTGCTGGTTTGAAGGCCAATGCCTTCTGCTACTTACAATATTGGTTTGAGGATTATACTAGTACAATGATAGGACACTATCTTGAATAAGGCCTTCAATTTAAAAACCGGTAACCTTTTACGCTTTTCCTACCACTTTTCAAGTGCTCGTTAATGGCGTTCTCTGTTTGCTTTCCATCGTATTCAATGATTCTTCCTCGTAAAGCGACTCGATAACTTTGAGTGTCAACCCTTGTTGCTATTAACTTTCCAAGCTCTACGGAATACACAGATTTATTTGTTACCTTTCTTTGTTAATATCGTACAATCTAAGCATAGAACCCGCACCTTTTAGGCCGTCAATAACCATTAGCCAAAAGTGAAGGAAGTGAAAACTAGCTAACCCGCAGATTTAGAGCATGCTACAAGTCTCGTTTCCTACGATGAATTCTGACCTTTTATCTTAGTACCATAAGTGAACAATGCCAATTTGCGGTCAGTTCTTTCTTGTGAGCAAATGAGTACAAGGCTGCTATTTAACCAACTAAAGAAAGAAAGAGTCAACTACAGTAGATTGCAAAGTATCAAGGCATGATGAATTAGAATCCTCACGCCTCTCTTCTGGACCATATAAACTTAAAACATACGTCCGTTACAACGTGGTAAAATTCAGTCCAGTCAAAGGTAGTTTTGTTTTACGTTCCCTAATCCCTACACATGTTCCTGTCAGCTAGCTTTTGTTTGGTTTGACTTCAGATACATGTAATTGTTGCAGTTTTACTGAACTATACCTGGAGAATGGAAGAATAACAAGTTAATAAGAAATCTTACATAAAAGAAGGGCGATTCCGTGAATTGAAAGGCCAAGTTGTTAAATCTAGTGAATTATGAATATAAAATTCATTAGTGTGAGCTCATCAAGATTCTTCAATGGACATTTACTAGTCTCCTAGTACCAAATAAAAGAAGGCCTTTCAAAAGAAGCAAAGCTGAAAAGGAGAAAAGACGATCCAAATGGGCAGACCCTAAGCATATTTTGCTAGTGGTAGAAAATGGCGCTAGTGATTGTGGTGATGAGATATATAGCACAGCGAAAGAGTGGGTGACAGACCCACGTGAGTGACCCACTTCTCCTCCCTCTGACTTAGCTATAGGCCAGTGGATTTTCGGGTTGGCTTCATAACAACGCTAACAGCCAAACTAATCCAACCATAGCAATGAAACCAACATACCCACAAATCACATAAACCCCACCCCAAAAAGTGCAAAGAGAGAGAGAAGAAAAGTTATGAGGTTAATATCATTAACTCATTTGACAAAGCGAACCTCTTTCCTGGATGGTTGCCCACTATCCCCTAAAGCCTCTCCCTTTCTGTGTAATGCTAGTGGTTCTTTCTCTTCCTTTGGTTGGCCACTAATACTCTACCCTTTCCTTTTCATCTCTAATGCTAGTGGTCTCTCTCTTCTCTCTCTGCCTTTTTGTGAGTTTGTGCTTATACTTGTGTGAAGTTGTGCACAGAACTGGTAAACAATGGTAAAAAAATTCTATAGCATGTAGAGAGATGGATAAGGAGACCAACCACGACAACCCATCTCTTCTCTCCAACCATAACACTACCATCAAAGAGGATTCTCCAAGAAAACATCTTGGAGGTGGTGCTGTTGCCAACGTTGGACTTGGTGGTGGTGGTGACAGGCTTAAAAGAGATGAATGGAGCGAAGGAGCTGTGTCAACCTTGCTGGAAGCTTATGAAAACAAATGGATACTCAGAAACAGAGCCAAGCTCAAAGGCCATGACTGGGAAGACGTTGCACGTTACGTGTCATCAAGAGCTAATTCCACCAAGTCATCCAAGACACAAACTCAATGCAAGAACAAGATTGAGTCCATGAAAAAAAGGTATAGATCAGAATCTGCAACCGCTGATGCTTCCTCTTGGCCCCTCTACCCAAGACTTGATCTTCTGCTACGGGGAAGTTCAACGGCCCCTCCACCACCACAGTCACAACAGCAACAATCTTCTCTTCCGCCTTCCAACAGCCCTCATCTGATGATGCTTGTGGAACCATCTCCGATGATGACAACAATACCGGCGACAATTCAGGTTCCGGTTGCTCCAATTCCTGCCAGTGGGACCGCACAGAACTCGCACGGCTCCAATGGTGTAGATAAGAGGGCGAAGGTGAGTGATAAAAGATCCTATCTTTTTTATATACTATATGGAATTAATATAGTTTGGGAGCATAGAGAAGACTTAATCAGTGGGTGTGTTTTTTTAAACGAGACAAGTCTAACTTCGTTGTAAGGTATGTATCATGAATCATGAACCAAAAGTTCAATTGTAGGTTTGATTGTCTGCTAGTAACTTTAACAATTGACGACTCCTCTAGAGTTGATGATGTAAAAAAAATGACCGACTTCACTGCACAACAGCTATAACACACAGCTTACGTTTTGGGAAAATTTCTGAAGAATCACATTCGTTTTTAACCAAGGAATTCCAAAGTAGATTTTCTTTTTCATATGAACACGACATTGCTATAACAGTCTATAAGACTGATCATCCATGATGTGTGAAGTTGAGATCCCTACGAAATTTCTCTTATATCATATATCCCAAAATTAATGGGGACCAATCGTTTTTACTGAAGTACATATTGTCTTGCATTTTATCAGAATGAAGGTGTCCTTGATGCAAAATTATCAGATCATTTATCAGAACAGAATGCTATTGACACAGATAGTAGCACTCCTGCGTTGTTACATAGTGATAATGAGAGGTTAGGATCCAAAAAGATGAAGATGAAAGTGGATCAGAAAAAGAAGAAGAGAAGAAGGGAGGAATTGGAGATATCTGACAGCATCCGATGGCTAGCAGAAGTAGTGGTAAGGTCAGAACAAGCAAGAATGGAGACAATGAGAGAGTTAGAGAAAATGAGAATAGAAGCTGAAGCTAAGAGAGGTGAAATGGACCTCAAAAGAACTGAGATTATAGCTAACACTCAGTTGGAAATTGCCAAGCTTTTTGCCACCGCTGGTAAAGGTGTTGATTCTTCCTTGAGAATTGGAAGAAGCTGATAAGGATTATAATGTATGTTTATGTATAGACTTAATGTATGTATTAACACTGATTAAGAAAAGAGAACTTTTTAAGATGAAAATGGTAAGGGGAAGATTTAATTAACTCTTAATTATGAATCAGTAACAGTAGGTGTGAGAGGTGAAAATAGCATCCCCATACACCTTATTCTTGTATTGTTCTTTTTCTTGATATATATAATGGAAAATTAGTATTTCTATGCAGATAGAAGTGCATGTGATGTAACCCAAAACAATCTGATATCAGTCTAAAGGCAACTCATCGCATCACGACGATAGTTGGAGTGGTCTAAACAAGATAGGAAAAGAAATTCAATTTATAAGTCTTTTTCTCTGTTTGATAACCGAATTATGTGTCATTCTTCTGTTCTGTCACAGAGTTGGTAACACATGAATGGCGTCATTACTAAACTATTAATTGTAGCTAAGCGTAGGTGAAATGAGATTTTGTGTTAAAGCCTGTCTTATTTTTTCCATGATACTTCAAGGCTTAGTCACACGTACTGTCCATGCAAACGCTTTCAGTTCTTTCTTTCTCTTTTCCTTTGCTTTTTCTTTTGGTTTGTGCACAATAGAAGAGTATTATTTCTAAGTTCTATAAGCTTGTTATAGCTCCTCTCATCCAAAAACAAAGTAATAAATATGACACTCCAAACAATGTTACTCATTTAACACTAGTAAACTAATTATTTACGTTTAATTCGTCTACATATAGTTGATAACTTCAGTTTAGGAACCTTGTAATAAATTTTTTTACTTGTATTTGATGTTAGTGAATGGAAAGTACGTACTAAATGGTTGCTTACCATTAATAATAATAATTTCATATAAAATGGTAATTCTGGTAAGGGCAAACTAGTACTATGCTTAGGGTTTAAGCCCAACAAGGTAAATGGTCTAAAACCCAATTTTTAGGTTTTATCATCGACGAGTTGCTCTGTTTTAAGTTTCAACCCTTTGAACTGATTATTGCGAACCCCAAAAACTCCCAACTGACGAAACTCTTTTCAGTTATTTAGAGTTCAGTTCAGGTCCTTCCCTTGTACTTAGTACTTACTGTACAATCACTTCACTTTATGTATTTATACTTAACAGAACCATTTACTCCATTGCCTCCCTGCTCTTACTCATTTAAGTTGAATATGAATTTTGTGCCAAGAATATGTGAATAATGGAAATAAGAGTGCATCTGGTACCCTGATTGAAGAATTACTGTTACTGAATAGTAAAAGTACAAATCCAAGTACCCGCTCGCATATATTCCCTCGAATGATCTTCTAATGAATATAAAATATGGCTTTTACTTTTTCTAAAGGTCGACGCTCTTTTAGGTACAGTGGTAGTTTAAGTTTTTGATACCAAATTTAAATACCAACACCACTTCTATTGAAACATACAAAGAATGTTTGTCAACTCTAGAGACTGTTGTGGAAGGAGTTGTCTGTCAGTAAGGGCGTTTCCGTGCTTTACTCATAACACCAACAAAGAAAATTTGCCCCCACTGGTATACAATTTGAGTGTAGATCAATATATGCAATCAAAACATTGTTACTCGTACTTGCAGAAGAACTTCATATATTTTTATAGAAAGCTGTCTAATGCTCGAGTCTTATATTATTAGTCAAAAATGGGTTAACGCGTCTGTATTTTTACTTTAAAAACTTTTAGCAGGCAATGAAAAACTTGTTTTAGGAGCATCATCTTTTCTACTACACTAATCAACACTCATTTTCCTGTTGTGTCCATAGTAGTTCTGGCCAGGCGGGTATTCGTGGGTTGCTTAGGGATAGTTATGGTAATTGGGTGGTGGGTTTCTCTTGCTTTGTCGGGGTCACCACTATCATGATCGCGGAACTCATGGCTCTCAGATTCGGTCTCACCTTTGCCCGCGACTTTCCGTGTAATGGCTTATTGGTGGAGTCTGACTCTATGGAAGCGCTACGCTAATTAGCCTCCCCCCCGGATGTCCTTGCCTTCCATCCCCTTGCCAGCTTGATCTCTGACATAAGATCTCACCTCGGTCCCTTGCCGAGTTTTACTATCACCCATGTTTTTCGCGAAGGTAACCAAAGTGTTGATTTTTTAGCTCGTCTGGGCTCGAGTACGGTACGCGACGAGTGTGTGTGGCTTACTCCCCCGTCTGGCATGCTTTATTTCTTGCGCGCGAATGCGCATGAAATTGCCTTTATTCGTACTTAGCTTCTGTTTTCGCCTCTTCTGTACCAAACAAAAAAAAAAGATAAAAAGGAACAAAATTAAATTACTGATGCAGGTAGAATTGGTCTGCTTTCCTTTCCAGTTTAATGAGTGTGATCTCCTCTGAAAGCAGGCCTGTAAGACCAAAAAATCCGTCAGCAGTGTCAAGATTTTGCCCTTGATGTGACCACTCAGATGATTAAATTAAATTAAAACAAATTCAGCTGCAATGTGAAATACCTTCTTTTTCATTTAATGTGGTCTTATATAGATAGACTCTTCTGCATTTACATTTGACATAAAACATTAAGTGGCATGTTTATGATCCACGACTTCACCAAGACTAATGGCCCTAGCCCATAAAGACAAATCAGAGATAACAATAACGATATGATCCTAAAGTAAAATTAATGTTTTTCATTTTATTTTTCTAGATCTTTATTACTCTTAAAGTGGGACCTATTTGACGATGATGCGGAATTTTTAGAAATGAAAGTAGGTCTCACTTTCGTTTAAACGTTGCGTGTTAATTATGTCCTCCCACTCCTCTCTTTCTCATCTTTATTCTCTCTCTTGTTTCTGCAAAACCCTAAACACCCATTCTTTTTTTTATCACCCTTCACTCATCTCTCCTCATCTTCTGTCTCTTCCATCTTTTCTCTACACCACACCTGAAACTCAGACCTCCCTCCCCCATCATTTTTTTCACTTTTGCAAAACCCTAAACCCCTCACACTCTTGCATCCTCTACCGCCTGCGTTCAACGTTTTGATGTTTGCATTTAAACACTTCCATTTAAACGCAACGTATTATGCTTGAGAAAATTTGTGAATGGATTCAACTCATAATGACTTCTTCTTACGTTAGTTTATGTTGGGCCCCGCTCCCGAAGCCCAACGATCGATCTGAATACCATAACCATAGGACTTGCACACATCACCCTAAAGGGTATCTCCAATTAACCCTCATCGGTTCATCTTTATT
>JAOTBA010000001.1:10655160-10675065 GCA_025629845.1 Erythroxylum squamatum | reverse complement strand
TTTTGGTTTATGATGTAAGTGGCTTAAAATGCCCCCTAAAGCATTGTAGAACCCAACATTTGATATGAATGAAATATTTAAGCATTATGATGATTTATGGCATTTCATGTTGTTGCATTGCAAATTCTAAGTTTTCTTTGGGGTAGGATTTTTGTACTCCAACTTTGAGGGAGATTTATGCATTGATCTAGGATGAATTGGGACAAGTTGTCTTCATAGAAGTTGTAACTTGTCCTTTTATCTTTTCAACGGTACCAAGTTTGCGAGTTTTCGATGTCGGAGTTGAGAGATATGGCCGTTTTAGTAAAGGATGTCGTGTAGGAAATGTTTACCCGAGGGTTACACGGCCAGACCGTGTGAATTCACACGGGCCGTGTTTTTCGGGTGAGGGAGTGTCATTTTTCACCCGAATGGTACACGGGCTGACCGTGTGAATTCACACAGCCCGTGTAAAATTCACACGGACCGTGTAAAATTCACACGGGCCGTGTATTTCCTGGAAAGGGTGTCATTTTTCACCCGAATGGTACACGGTCTGACCGTGTGAATTCACACGGGCCGTGTAAAATTCACACGGACCGTGTAAAATTTACACGGGCCGTGTATTTTCTGGAGAGGGGTGTCATTTTTCACCCGAAGCTTACACGGGCAGACCGTGTAATTTCACACGGTCCGTGTATTTTGAGCCCCTTAATGTCCAAATTCGAATTTTTGGTCTTCATGGAAGTTGTAGCCCTAAATGTCTTCTTTCCAATGGCATAAAAATGAACTCAATCCGACTTCTAGGTTAAAAGTTATGACGTTCGAGCCATGAGAGATTAGAGTTGATTTCGGGAGTGAGCATGGTCCATTGTTTAGGGCATAACTTCCTCTTCTGACCTCCGATTGAGGTGATTCTTGGTCCATTAGTTTCCTAAGATACATACCTTCTTACTCTAAAAATTCGGTAACATTTGGAATTAAATTGAGGAAATTTGCTCTAATGCAAGTAAGTGGTTGGTTAGGAGAGTAGGATTGGAGTTTGTACACTGCTTGGTATTTTGATGCATAGCTTGAGCTATACAACTCCAATTGAAGTGTTTCTTGCTTTAAAATGAACTAGAGATTTAAGGTTAGGGTTTTCAACAAGACGCATGTCCCGAGACGTTGGGCTCCGCAATCGGGGTCCAACAATGGAGGAGTTAGCAACTAGAAGCATGTGGACTTTCATAAATTTTAAAGTTATAACACTAAATCTTACCTAAGCCTCCATAAATGGAAAGTGAGATGATGGTGTCTAAAACAGTAAGTAGTAGATAATTTAATGAATAAAAAGCTAAGGTTTATATTTTTTGTGTGAGGAGAAGTTCATACTAGGAAATAAATGTAAAAGGAAGCATCTCTATATGTATATGGTGTATGAGCATGATAAACGTGATGAGAGGATTTAAGGAGAAGAAGAAGTGGTGGAGTAATCACTCACTATTTTAATGCAAGTTATGATAGGTACCAAAATTCTCTAATTAAAAAAAATGAAAGTTTTAGGTGTTTCTAATTAATGATTGATCTATATCTTATTTATATAAGGTAGGACTCTCAATTTCATTGATTAAAGTCTAATCAAGAAGAAGAAAGGGTTATTAGAGGAAACTGGGCTAGATATGATTACTATAGGTTGAGGAATGAAGATATGGTAAAATAAGAAATATGAGAATGTGAGTTAGGTTATTAATAGGCATTCATCCAATTATGATACACTAGTGTTCAAAATTAGGGGTTATGATATAGTGTTAGGAGTTCAACGGTTATCTTAATTAGATGATTTATTCTTTAACTATAACATATGGTAATATAATCTTCAATTAGAAGGAGGAAGAGTTAAGTTGTATATTGGCTAAGGGAGTGGGGCTAAGTTGTTATCAGATAAGCAAATAGGGAAGAGTTTAAATATTATGAATATTATCTACAACCTTTTGTGTTAAAGAATACAGATGATATACAATGTTTATAATCACTTTAATATGGTTATCAATGGTGGGTGATAATTTTGCTTGTGTTTAGATGATTTTTTTCAAATTTGGCACTTAGTATTACATATTTTATTTATAGGTTTTGTTTTAGATCTCCAATATATAAGGAAAAAATCCAATCAAGTTAAGAGAAATTTAGCATGATTTTAAAGGAACACGAGTCGAACATAAACCTATATTTAAAATATAGGCCAAATACGAACCAATGTTATACCTCACAAATGTTATTGATCCATTTTATTTCCTCTAGAAATTTTCACATAAACAACATAACCAAAACACAAACTTGTATTTATAGCCTTTATATCATGTGTTCTTAAGATGAACCTTCAAATGTGTAATTGAGGAGTTATTAAGCCAATATAGATGCAATATAAGTTTGTGTTAGAGATCCATATTGGGATTTTTTTTATGCAAAATAAGATATTTTGTAATATGAAGAATATGGGATAATACAATTTATTTTAGACCCATTTTAGGCTAGAAAATTTGAATTTCATTGAGGATTTAATGAGAATAAAAATAAGCTTGTGGAATTAGACATAATATCATTGAGAGCGGTTTATAAGGAGAAACCTTGGAGAAAAGAAAAGGGATTCTAATGCGTTCTTTTATCTTATTTTTTTTCTTGATTGTTATTAGGTCCTTTGATTTAATAGAAAGATTCAAGTATTATTATGAATTATTCATGATTACTTATTGTGATTAATTTGAAATATGCTAGCATTTTAATTTAATTTCATATTTTATACATAGAGATTAAGAAATAATATATATGAATAGGTCGTGGCATGAATAATAAGTTGTATAGAATCCTAGAGATAGAATCATATGAATCTTCTAAGTTAGTAAAATTTATTGTGGGAATCCATAAAACAAGTGAATGCATTCTTTGGAGTTTTTATTAAAAAGAAATTTCAATAAATCAACTTATCGATAGGGGTTGTATTTCTAAAGAAATGATATGGTTATAACTTTAGAATTTCTATTAGTCTAAGAAACTAGGGTTAATTATTGATTCAAGATAAATTTAAGTATAAAAAAGTTCTAGGAGAATTTTATATCTAGATCCTAATTATCATTTGGTTATTCCTTACTTATTGATTTAGTTTGCTATTTTAAATTAGTTTTTTAGTTTTATTAATCTTTTCCTCTAAACAAATCATTCATTTTATTACATTAAATAATAAAAAGATAGCACTGCTATTTATAGTTTATGTATAATTGACACTTGTATTCACTAAGCTATATTATAAAAATAATAAGTGCACTTACTTTGGTGATTTTTAGTATTTTTATTAGATAGACACATCACATCATTATAAGTTGAAATTGATCAAGGATAAAAAAGGAATGAAAGGTCATAAACTTATTAATAAGCTATTAGTAAAATATAAAGATTTTTTTTATTGAACTAGTGGGTTTACCATTAACAATACAACATAATCATCGAATTATCTTAAAAATAATGTACTAGGATGGTTAATATGAGGCGTTATAGGTATCGGAGGGGGTGGAGTAATAAAGGGCAATAGAAGAATTGAATTGAGGATACGTTGAAATAGGGAATTATTCAATAAGGTGTCAATCCTTTTTCATCACTTGTTGTTTTTGTGAAAAGGAAGAAAATTCATAGAGAATGTGTGTGGATTATAGGGATTTGAATAGATGTACTATAAAATATAACTTCTATAAAAAAAAGCTATTGGATGAACTAAGTTGTGCAAGATTCTTCTCCAAGCTAGATTTGAGGGTTGGTTGTTATCAAATTAACATGTTTAATGGGGATATTCAGAAGCTTCAATATTCATGAAGGGACTTATCTATTTTTGTTATGCCTTTTGGCTTAACGAATTCTCCTACTACTTGTCAATCACATATAGGTTGCCTTTATTGAAGGAAGGAATCATCATCATCATGATCATCGCACCCAGTCTGAAATCTCGCAGTGAAGCGAGGTCTGGGGAGGTCATATAGTACTCAGCCTTACACCTACATAATAGAGAGGCTGTTTCCGGAAGACCCACATGCAGATGTGACATGCAAAATAATGATGCAGGACACAGAAAAAATGAATAAGTAAAAAAACAACACGCCGCATAATTAAGTAAAAAAGGACGAAGACATACTGGATGCATAACCTGATCTGTCAGTACTAATAATAATAAGGATAATAATAATAATATTCTTATTAATAAAATCAATAAATAAATAGCTTAATCAAAAAGTAATAACAATAACAGTGAAAATAGTAATACTAATAAAACCAACACTTAGAAGCAACTCAATACAAGGGTAATAAATACAAATATTAATGCTATTAATAATATTATTAACTAATAAATATATATAACTACCCACCGATCTCAAAAAGCACCTTAACAACCAACGTGAAGACCAATTATCGGGGGCAGTAGAATAACTGGTGATGTAGACGAACAAAGCAGAAGGAAGGAATATAGGTGATAATATCTTACTTTTTAAGGAGTTGTATATAAATTATCACTTGGAGGGCTTAAAGAGCAATTGTATTATCAAGATAGACATCCATAAGGCTTTTGACATGGTTAATTAGAACCCCATTCTCTTATCTAAAAAGTGATTAATTACCACTCATATGGAGTTCTTGTTAATGGAGAAATCACTCACTATTTTAAGAGTGCAATTAGAATAAAACAATGGGACCCTTTTTGTCCCTATCTGTTCACCATATGTATTAAAGTGAGCCCTTGATAATTTATAAGATAGGTAATAGTGGTCATATATGGTTATGGATTATTAACTAGAGCCTTTTTGGCCTTCTGAACTAGTTGCCTAACTTTCCATGCCTTAGGTTCCTTTATCTAGCAAATGCAAGGGTTAAGGAAATAATCATTAATGGTAGATAGGGATGTAATAATAGGTAGGCTAAATTTATGCAAAGATGATTCCCTCATCACCCCAAATCTCGACATTAAGGATATAATGGATTAGAATTTAATCATTTTTTCATACAAGTTATGTATGAACTCCTTGAAGAAAGTGGCTCCTAAATTTACTTAGCACACTTTAGTTTTGAATAATTTGAAGATCGTAGAATTCCCCTTTAATCTTATGGCTAGCAATGAGTGGAAGATTATCAATCTTGGATAGAATTACATGTGGTTCCAATACTTTACCCCATTGTTGGTTATGCATGAGTTCTAATGAATCCATTTATCATCTTTTCTTTGATTTCCACTTGTCTAAATGAATATGGAATGACATTATAGTTTGATGAACCTAAACTACCAAGTCCTTGGTTGGAGAATGATTCTCTAACGGATTTCAAGTACTACTCATATGCATAAATATGACCTTATAGTGATGCATTATATATACCTTGTGGAAGGAAACAAGCTTGAGGTTGTTTAAAGGGCAATCTAACTCTTCTGATAAATCTTGAAGCTGTTAGAATGAAAACCACTAACTAAATAAAGATGGTAATGATAATCAGGGGTTCTAAGCTCTTAATATGTCAAACAATGAAAACTAATTAGAATATTCATTACCAAACTGAGTCTCTTAGATGTAATCAACATTAAGGTTATTCCTATTTTGTAATTCTGCCAGGCAACTCTAACGTATTGTCCGATGATTCTCTAACAATTCTTCTCTAATTCATGTTCACTGAGGTTGGTTAGGGTCTCTGAGTATCTTGGCTCTTTAGAGTTAGTTTGCCTGAGGTTTCATCATTCTTTCTCTTTGAAGATGGTAAGGGTTGAAAGGTCAATGTATCATACCTGTCCAAAAATTATCTCTACCCCACTGATAAGTGATAACCATTTCCCTTTGAACGTTAGAGAAAAGTCTTATGGTGGGTAAAGTTTGTAAGTTTGTTACCAATAAAGAAAAGAGATCAACGCAAGAAACTTATTAAGGTGTTTGAAGACTAAATTACCATTTTGTCGTTCCCAAGTAAAGATAAGCATGTAATAAGCACCAGAATCGGTAGACCAATACTGAGCTTTGATTATAGAATATTACATATTTCTCAATAGAAACGGGTAGGGGCAGCTTAATTGCAAGCCCAAAAGGACATTGCAGGCCTGCCTCTAGCTCTAGTCCTTCTGTTTATACTTTTTTTAGCTTACTTTCCATTAGAAAGCTCCGATTTTTGTTGCAAGTAACTCAGTGGTGTGTGGAAAGAAATGGCATTTAGATTAACAGGCCTGAAGGTGTCACCAAACTCAGCGACTCTTGAAGAGGCAAGAGCTCGCGTGTTCGATTTCTTCAAGGCAGCATGTAGATCAATTCCCTCTGTCATGGAAATCTACAATCTCCACGATGTTGTTACCGAGTCCCAGCTTCGGTCTAGTATCGCTTCAGAGATTCGCAAGCATGCCCAAGTCTCCAACCCAAAGGTGCAATCTTTATCCTTTTTATCGTTTTAATCTTCTATAAAGACTCTTTAATTGAATTGCAATTACCTTTTTTATGGGTTTGGGTGAAATTGTCGAAATTGTGGCAAATCAAGGCCCCTTTCTTCCTTTTAGCCCCAATTTCAAAACTGCAGATCAGATAGTGTCATGTTAGATTGCTGTGATTATGATGGTTTCTCGTTGACTGTAAAATCCAACCTTTGTTCGTGGAATTACTAAACAGTACATGTGCAGAAGCTAGTATGTATATACTGGCAATTCGAGTATGAAGAAATGAAAACTTTTCTTGGAACCACTGTAAACCAGAGACTGAAATAGAATATCCTTAGGCCCTAGAGGGCTATTTGAAGCCAATCAGTGCTGTTGGATGAGATTTCAACCCAAATAAGAGTACACCGCGTTTCTGATATTATAAATGTAAAGTCCATTTGTACCAGCCAAATGTTTAGCCTTTGTAATGAATCTCAGGGGGTTGTATTGCAGATTCAGTTCTCTTTCCAATGCGTATTTCAATTTCTTTGCTTCTGTCTCTAGAACTCTCTTTTTTCATTCCAGCATTACCGAGTTTTTGAAGTTATATATTCCTTAGCAGTTTTCATAAGCTCGACACTTCTCCTTGGCAGTGTATTAAAGGTCCTTAACATTATTGCTCGTGCTCGTGCTGCAATCTCTTATGACAGCTTACTGTAAGGGTGTTGTTAATAACAAGGACCTTTTAAGGATTGGTCACTTTATTATTCTCATCAGATTTTCCTATATAGACTACAAAAGATTTACATACTGTTAACATCTTGTGAACGGTAGCTTGATTTGTTTAGCAAGCCCCTTTGAGATGCTTTTGACACATTCGGGGTTGTGTAAAACCCTATTTAGCTGAATTTGTCCGTGTCATGTTTCCAGCTGCTGTTGGCTCAGTTGCCAAACCTCAATCCCTCAGGTTATGTTCGGTTAGACATAAAAATTTTAATGGAATGGAATGGAATAAAATGAATGGAATAGTTTATAATGGAACGGAACGTAAATGGATGTAATATTAAAAATTTGTTGTTTAGGAGAGATGGAAGAGTTTATAATGTGATATAGTAAAATGTTGTTTAGATGAAGGGTTTATAATGTAATACAGTGTAAAGTTGTTTGTCATTTTACATTCTATCCTAAACCCTCCAAATCGAAGGTTTTTTTATTTTACTGTTTAGGATAGAATGGGATGTAATATGAAACCTTTCTCTTCCATCTCATTCTATTCTATTCCATTATAAAACCTCCTCCTAAACGATGGAATAATATTACATTCCATTCTATTTCATTATAAAACCCTCAACCAAATATAGCCTAAGTGGCTTTCATTTGTTTTGAGGTTGGTATTAGTCCCTGGTATTCGAACTTCTTTTTGTTTGAAGAAGACTGCTTTAGTTCCCTGCGAGAGGTTAAATTTATGTTTGGCTCCGATGCAAGACATCAGTGAACTTGGTGGATTTTATAACCGTTCTACTGGATAGTATAATACATTGTTTTGGGCATCTCTCTCTATATTGCTAATCAGAGTACATCTGCAGGTGATTGATTTACTACTCTTTAAGGGAATGGAAGAGCTGGGAAACATCACGGAGCATGCCAAACAGCGGCATCACATTATTGGCCAATATGTAGTTGGTGGACAAGGACTTGTGCAGGATTTGAGCGCTAAGGACCAAGGCATCTCAGATTTTCTTAAGAAATTCTATAACAGCAACTATTTCTAAACTCTGTCCCTTGTGAATGTGCCTTTCCTTGGCCACACTTTTGATGTGGGGTTACCAAATAACAATGAACTACTCCTAGTGATCTTTTCTTTTGTTGAAGGGGAATCCATATTTTTTTCTTCACATAGTCGCGAAAGGCTGGGAACGTATTACTATTTTATGAGAATTTGCTAGTTTTTCTCAAAACAAAACTTGGGGATGGCAATTTCTGTTAAATGCATCTCAGCAACTTTGAAATTAAACTCAGAATTTATCCTCCGCTTAGTTTGGGAGAGTATCTGATCTATGATAGTCGATTTCATCCCACTGGGCTGGTTGCCCTTGTCGGGAAAAAAAAAAACTCGCAGTCACGACCATCACACCATTGATTTTTCTTGCATTTTTTTTGGTTATAGTTTTTATTTTTATTTTTTCTTTCAAATAAAAATTTTTTTTGGTTGTTAATGTCAAGGTAATTAAACTTTTATTACTGATATTAATTATATATATATAACTTCAAGATAAATTATTTTAAATTAAATAAATTTATTTTAATGCCTTATATAATGTTTATCAATAAATTATTAATAAAATTATTTCATTTTATTAAAATAAATAATTTATGAATTAAATTTTTATTTATAATTTTTTTATTTTTAATATATTTTAATTATTAAATCAAATTTTATTTAAAAATTATATATTTTGAACTTATTGTAATTTTAATTATATTTATGAATAATTATTAAATAAAATTATTCATAATTCATATTAATAGTTAATTTTAGCTAATTAAATATATAATATTAAATTAAAGGGTTAAGTACATAAAAAAATTCCAAACTTTAGTCAATTTTTTAATTATAGCTCGAACTTTACAAAGTAATAATAAAATGCCCAAACTTTCAAAATTTTCAATTATAGCCCGAACTTCAAAAAATAGCAATAAAATGCTCAAACTTTCAATTTTTTCAATTCTAGCTCTATGTTAGTGTTTTCGTTAAGTTTTAAAATGACCTAAATCAGATTACGCAGCCTCGATGACCTTACTGATACAATACGCTATAAATAGAATATAAATGTTTGAGAGCATTGGGAGAACAACAAATAACATCGGGCTAGAATTGAAGAAAATTGAAAGTTTAAATGTTTTATTGCCAATTTTTGAAGTTTGGGCTAAAATTAAAAAAATTGAAAGTTTGAGTATTTTATTGCTACTTTTTAAAATTTGGGCTATAATTGAAAAATTGACGAAAATTTGAGCTTTTTTGGCAATTAACCCTAAATTAAATTATTCATAGTTCTTATTAATAGTTAATATATTAAATAATTAAATAATATTTATTTAGTTAATGGTAAATCAAATTATAAAAAAGAAATAAAAATCAAAAACCACTTTTTATGGTTTCATAATTTTTGAAAACTTGAAGAGAATAAAACTAAAAATAGAAATCAAAACCAAAAATCAAAAAATTTAACAACACATATTTTTTACTGAATTTGAAAACAAAAACAAAAAATTAAAAATAAAAATAAAAATTGAAACAAGCAGACACTTAGATTTATTAGTTCTTGCTTAAACCTAGGGCAAATTGTGCAAAATATCTTACACAATATCTGAAAGTGCCAGACAAGGGAAGTTGGTGGAAATGTAAAGGTTATCAAAAGTTCCCAATTCTTTTATATAAAGACGTGATTAAACCTTTGTCGAAAAGAGAATACAATTTAGTCCAAAAATAGACTTCAAGACAGAGCGTTGATCCAAACTTAGTACTCTTGTGTGTATATCTGTGTGTCAACTTCCTATTAGATGAGTAAGAAACCATCCAATGAATCTCGTAATCTGTAGAGCTTTAATATTGTAAGAAATAGTAATGTTATAGCCAAGCTGAGGACGCTTTTGTTATGTGCTAAACGAAGGTCATCCCCCATCGAACTCAATTCACCAGGGAAACTTGAAACATATATAGGTCACAGAGGAGTTTAAAACATGTGACTGATTTTGTATCCATAAATTTGTTACTTGATGGTTTCACTACTTCTTGTTAACTCTTGGATTTTTCTCTCTTGCTCTCAACATCTTAAAGGTGTATGCTTAATTCTTTAATGATCTTCATCAATTTTGACTTTTGGTTGTCACATTCTAAATCGTAACCATAAACGTTCAGAGCATAAATGTGGAAAAAAAAAGATTAGTCATTGACTATAAACCTCTCGATGCTTCCTTGCAAGACGATAAGTTTCCTCTACCAAAGATAAGTACTCGAGTACTATTCCTTAAAGAAGCTGTTATCTTTTCAAAGTTTGATCTTAAAACAGGAATTTTGGCAATTGGGTATTGACCCAAAAGAACGATAAAAGACTGCATTTTGCATTCCCAATGCATAGTACCAATGGACTATCATCACTGTTTCAAAAATCCATGACAAAAATCTATGAGCCTATCCTCAACAATGCACTAATCTACATTGATTGTATCTTACTGTTCTCAAAGACCCATAAGGAATATTAGGCCCTTCTAAAAAGATTTTTGGATCTCACTAAACAATATGGCATTATGATATCAGCCTCGAAAAGGATTATTGGCACTACAGAAATTGAAATCTTGGGTATGCATTTCAAAGATTGATTCTACTAATCTAGTCCACACATTGCATAAGAGCTGTTACAATTTCCTGATGAAAATCTCACTGTCAAGCAGATACAACAATTCCTTAGAATTGTTAATTATATTTGAGATTTCATACCATACGTGGCAGCTTACACTTCAAACTTATCTAAGCTTTTGAAAAAGAATCCATCACCTCAGACAAAGGAACAAGCAACAGCTGTCAAGCATCTAAAGCAGATCTGTCAGGATCCTCCACCACTAAAAATCCCTGACACAAGACAACATGTCTTACAGACTGATTCTAGTGACACCCACTGGGGTGTTGTACTCCTCGATGAAATCAATAAGCAACGACATTATTGTGGACCACTTGCATGGTCAATTCAATTCTACTGAATGCCACTATCATATCAGCTATAAGGAGATTCTTGTTGTTAAACGAGGTATTGAAAAATTCACTTTCCACCTCACTCCTTATCATTTTGCCATTGAAATGGATAATACCTCCTTTCCAAAAATCCTTGATCAATCCAAGAAAAAGATTCCCAACAGTCAATTGCTTTGTTGGCAAGAGTGGTTTTCCTCTTATAAATACTCCATTCGACACATTAAAGGTCACCGAAATATCCTTGCTGATTATCTCTCTAGACTTACAGAACCTCTCTTGTTTGTCTCCTCTTTTCTCAAACTTCCCATTCCATTATACCGGTTAATGGAGTTTCCTAGATTTGCAAAATATAAAAAGGAGTTTCCTCCTTTGTTTTCTACTCCTCCAACCACTGTTTTAGAGCTTTATCCACTTTTGTGCTAGAGTTTGTTTTATTATTTGCATCTAACTCTTCTCCAGCATGACATTTTACCAGTTCCTGGATTCTTTGATCCTACTACTCCTTATAAACTTTTTTATCATATTTATGATAAAATTCATAAATCCACTTTGTGGCCTCTCTAGGCAATGTCTGCCCTTTATACATGTTCAATTGTCTTGTCACCTCTTCATTTGTATCGTCACCTCTCTGATCCAACCAATTCAAAGTCTCTTTTATGGACTTTTCTTAAGTGGTTCCAACCTTTAAATAAATGGTGTATTGAATGTCCCAAATCTTAACACATCATCAATTATGGGACTCTTCTTTGGATGGTAAAGAAACATATGTTTTTTATCTCATTCATCATCCTTATATGACAAGTGATTCTGGCCAACTCTTTACATTTAACCATATACAGCATTGATGAACTTCTTCAACTTGGTTTACAGATCAACCATGCTTTCTCGACGATTTATATTCTGTTTTGGACTAATTGAATCAATCTCAAAATTCAGCCTTCTCACCAATATGCACTTCTCTGGGCCCTTACTATGGAGATAATGCTCTTTTTGACCCCATTATCACTCCAACCCCAGATCAGTGGGCTTCCGAACCAGATCATGTGATTCACATTAAAGCTGGTGACATTCCTCATCCAGTCTCCAGTTCGTTATCCATCCCATTATACAGTCTAGTACAAGAATTCAATTCTATTTCTGATCCATAGCCTTCCAATTGGGATACAACAACTATCCACCAACCCATAGACCAACTTGATAGAACAATGAGATCCACAGAAGACTTTGGCATCACTGATGACCTCACTTTAACCATTTAAAGTGAGCACACGTTTTAAGGCAATCAACTTCACGACTTTTGATGAAAGATGGCCCTACAAATCACTGTTCAAGCTACTGTTTAAGATTCCATCTTATCATGTTACTTTTGTCAAAGTTAGGTCTCATTATTGCACCTTAAAGTAGTCTTCTTTTCAAAAGATGTAATGAGTTTGTCTTAGGTAGATTTACATTTCTAACCTTCGCATCACCTATAAAAACAAGGTTTCCTTTCAATTGTAAGCATGCTTAAACCTAGTGATGAATGTTTAAGTTTATTAGTGTGAGATAAATGAAGTTTGTTTCTTTCTAAGTCTCTTCTCCTTCTTGAAAACTTCAAAGGTTTGAATAATATTACTATCAATCTAGGAGTAAGACAAGTATGCTCTACACTCGCCTCTTTTGAGGATCTTATATATCAAAAAGTCTATGACAGTCTGGGACTGCATTTAAAACAATCTCCGCTACTTGATTAGAGTTTAATGGGGAAAGAGTGAAGGTGCTATTGATATTATTGTTACGGAGTGGGAGCTGAGAGTTGTGAAAAGGGAAGAGGTTCCAAAGAGGAAAGATGAGAGCTGTGTGCCCGTGGAGAGTGGCCTTGTTGCCTCGTCCATCATACCTGGAACAATCACGATAGTCACAAGTATTTTTCCCAAGTTGTTTCAATAGTCTACCAGACACCTCAATACCTCCAATCTGACTTTAGTTAGTCGAAGGTCTTGTCCAAACGAGTTGTTTTAGCCAGTTTGGTGTTGTAGTTTCCCTGTTTGCCCTTCGGGGTCCCCCTGTGGTATCAGAGCCAGGTTCCCAAGACCCCCACATACTTGGAGGTCTTGCACTATGCATGACTAGCTAGTGACTGGGTCGCTAGAGGGAGTAATCAAACCTTTCGCATCTTGTCAGACAGGAAATATTGATTGTTGTTCAAAGAAGTGAGTAAGGAGAAAGCCTATACGAAATTATGGAAACATTGTCTACCGACCCTGTTCATTTATCTTCTACTTTGTCTATTTCTTCTTTACCTTCTAGTGTAAAGCGTGTGTTATCAAACAGAATAGAAAACCTTGTAGAAATTATCCATGTACCTGTAGAAAATCGTGTCTGTGAGTCTTCTTTACCTTCGTTGAGTCCGTACAGTATATATTCTCGTGACCGTTCTTTAACGAGAAGTATTCGCCACTATTTTGTCTACTTCTAGACCTCGTGTGAAAGAAATCATCCAGAGTTCCATATTAGAACAGTGTGGTCTCTGATCTACCACTGCAGAACAATACGTAAAGCTTGAAATCCCTAAAGAACTGATCTTTTTATAGAGAGAGCAAAATCATACACATCTTTATGTTGGAGCTATACGCCTTGTTCTTACTCTTCATGGAAGAAAGGAAATAGCTGCTACAGCCAGGATATCTCTTCTAGACACTGCCTACACAACGTACCAAAATGCACTAATTGGTAACCTACTGACTATGCTCAATAACGGAAGTGTTATCTTGACCATAGCACCTGATTTCAACATGAGGTTAGATGATCCTACTTTATCTGCACGATTGCAAGTTCAAATCCAAATCATTGGAGCAGATCAAGATCTTATAGCCATCATGGCTACTCTACACCACCAGATGATTTATCGTCTACAGAATCATGCTTTGGACCTCAACTTCCCGAATTCTACTTCAGATGCTCTTTACATGGTCGCTGATCGTTCCAATGATCAGACTACTATCATTCAGATCCCGAAGTAACTACCGACATAGGAGTTTGAAAAGTTGATGCCTACAAAATGGATCACCGACTGCCAAAAGGTGTTCCACGTACCTCATCGACACTCTTTTTATACGATAACTCCTCCGATTCTGAAGACTTTGAGAGATGGAACTGTTAAGTCCATATAAGCACGACCCAATGAAGATCCATCTGGACCTTCAATATATGGGGCAATCCTTATGATCCAGCCCGTATATTCTCATACAGAAGGTAAATCTGGTCCTCCTGTTCATTACTTTAAATCTAATGGAGATCTAGTTTATGTCAGTCATCATCGTGGATATTTTGTATGGGATGTCAACCCATCTATGTGCGAACCAAACTGTGAGATCTGTCTTAACCTTGAGTCAGATAGTAATGATGATGATAATCGATATACAAGAAGGAGAAGGAAGAAGAAAAGGCCAAAACCGCGTTGTATGCCTTCTCGTGAGTATCATCCCCTTAGAGATGATCCAAATCTAGACGATTCTAAAGTTGGCATCAACTTTTCAAGCTCCTATGCTAGTAGTTGCTTCAGGATCTGAATGATAATAGTCTGATCATTGGAACGATCAGCGACTATGTAAAGAGCATCTAAAGTAGAATTCGAGAAGTTGAAGTCCAAAGCATGATTCTATAGACGATAGATCATCTGATAGTGTAGAGTAGCCATGATGGCTGTAGGATCTTAATCTGCTCCAGTGATCTGGATCTGAACTTGCAATCGTTCAGATAAAGTAGGATCATCCAACCAGATGTTGAAATCAGGTGCTATGGTCAAGATAACACTTCTGTTGTTGGCGTAGTCAGCATGGTATCAATTAGTGCATTATGGTACGTTGTGTAGGTAGTGTCTAAAAGAGATATCCTGGTTGTAGTAGGTATTCCCTTTTTTCAATGAAGAGTAAGAACAAGGCGTATAGTTCCAACATGAAGATGTATATGATAATTTACCAATGACAACTTCTCCAGTCACTTCTATAAGCACCAACAACACTCATTGCATCTTAATCTCTATCACAATCGCAAAGCTAGTAGCTTCATCAGTGCAACTTACAATTCTGCTTCACGTTGTAGGCATAAGCCATCTACCACTAGCCAACTACAACATCTTTAACCACCTGTCGTTGCGTCTCCAACTTTTTTAGGAAGCTTCTCTCATCAGTCCATAACTTATTCACAATTATTAAATATATCAAAATTGCACAAACGCTAATTGTCAGCAACGATCTCTTAAGCAACCAACATCTTCATACCACTAGTAATACAACCAAAAAGTCCAGATCATGGCAGGAACTCTACACACACAGTGTCACAACACCTACAAAGATCTCATCCCTTCGAACCGTTCGATAAAATTGGAATCCCTAAATGCCTTATTGCCCCAACCCATAGTCATCACATCATATAACCCATACTAGGATAATTATAAGTAATTAAACCTTTTCAATTGGTAAACAAATCAAATTTGATTAGGTGACCTAGGAATTGATGGCATTCATTTGAACATTTTCATATTCTTATGGTTTAGATTTATATTATGAACTTTTCAAATTTTAAAGCTTGAATCTAATTTAATTTATAGTTAAGGTTTGTAATTTTTCTTCCAAAATTCAAGATCAAACTATTTTAATAAAATTAAAGTCAATTTTGATACCACTATTGAAAATCGGGATAGGATCTGATCCTGCAATCAATGAAATAAATATGAAATTGTTTCGTATGATTTTCAAAGTCAAGATCACTTAAATTCTATAACGTGATTAATATATAAATGTAATAAATTCTATAACATGATTAATATATAAATGTAGTAAATTATGAATCATAATTTGTACCTTATTGCAAAATTAATCATTTTTTTGTTTATTCTTTCGAATCGTTTATGAAATTCGCTCATCCCAAATACTATAGTTGTACAAGTATCCAACCTCAAATAATATCTACAATACATGTTGAGAGAACTTTACAACTATTGTAGAGAGGACTAAGCAAAAAGTGATAGCTTATTTGGAGCCTAAGCCTATTTATAATATGTCTTCGACCTTTTAGTAATTTAATTAAAATAAAATTATAATTTCAATTAAGCTTTATTACAATTAATTCTAGCTAAATACCAATTAGGTCTAAATAAGATTCAATATCTCATATCAATCTTTATTTATGAAATATCATATATTCAATCATAAAGTTTCTCAAACTTTAAATCAAATTCAACTTAAGTAATATAATTTTTCTATCTTCTACCCGTTCTTTATGTGTGACCCATTTGGTTCTTAAATATGTTGGCAATTGATATAAATTTTATTTAATCATATAATGCTCTGAATATACATAGTGCACGGAATTAATGTCTATTATATTTTAAGTCCAGTCATAATAATTATCCACTATTAGTAATTGATTCAATTGATAACATTTAAAAGTTATTTTCAAAGTGTCATTCCATCTAAGCTAAAAAATTTCCAATCAATATTAATCGAAAAAAGTAAAACATTATCTCTAATCACTTTAAAGGGATAAATCTTATAATAATCACTCAGTTATCCCTATATAATTCAAGTTATATCCAATAATTACTTAATGAGCTACTCTTGACTATAATAGGTCATAAGTAGTGTCAAAATATAACGAGATACCTTAGAGATCTCAAGTCAAACGATCATTTGTATAGTTATCACAACGAGAATTTTTATAGACATACAAGTAATGTATCAAATAGAATTCTCATATGGAGTTAATTCAGTAAACCTATTCTCTAACCAACACTCACATATTTAAAAAAATGTTTCAAAAAATACTCACATATTTATTTAAGTATTCTCATAAATTAGTCGACTACTTTTTAATAAGAAAAAAGTATATTTTAATAATATTACACTTAATAAATAATGAATAAAAATAATTTAAACATAATACATAAAATATAATATAAATATCATAATTTTATTTACAACATATATTTCACCATGGCTAAAGGTTACTAGGTTGGTGGTCAATTGATGAGGAAAGTAGGGAGGAGCAAGCTAGATTATGTTTTTCTGGAGGTTCAAGGTATTTTATTCTACAGTTAAGCTTTTGTTTTTAATTATTTATCCATATTATTGACAAGTTAGGCATCTTATTGATCAGTTGTTAGTGCTTTTATTCCTTTATTATTATTATTTGTGTGATTATGCTTATTTTTTGTATTATTATGGCTTCTCTTTCATTAGTCCTTTTTGTCATTTAGTGGCAATCATTGTATAAACTAAGCTTCCAAGTTTGTGTGTGTCTAGTAGGATAATCTTCTTCTTTGGCTACCTATATTTGGGGGATCTGGGTTCTACTTTTAATATTCTAGCTTGATAACGGTCTCGTTTTTGAATTCTTATACATATATTGCCTACTTCCTCTATTTATTTTTTGTTTTGCTAGTTTCTTTCCCTAATGGTTTATTAGCCGAACCTAGTGGATTAATAACTTTTTTTACTCTAATATTCCTTTACTTAGGGTATTCTGCTCTCTTGAATTTTTTGATTTGAGAGACTCTAAGGACTTTTGGGAATAGCCTCCTTGGACATGTGGGGGGAACTGAGTTAGGAGGGATGACTTTGCATATCGGAGATAGAACAAGGGCCAACCTAATGGTGCGTTCCATGAGTAAGAATAAAAAAGGTGATGACAAAATACGAATAGGCTCTTGGAACATTGGGACCCTTACGAGGAAGTCTCTATAATCAATAGAGATTTTAGACAAGTATAAGGTGCATATAGCGTGCAATAAGGTGAAAAAGTGGACGGGGGTAAAGCGAAAGAGATTAATGGGTTGAAATTATAGTACTCAGGGGGCTCGAGAAGACATAATGGGGTAGGTATCTCAGTTGTCAAGGAACTTATAAATCAGGTGGTGGAGATCAAAAGGACAAATGATATGATTATCGTCGCTAAAACTGTGGTTAGCAATGTTATCCTTAATGTGGTGTGTATGTATGCACCTCAAGCAGGTTTGAAAAAACAACAATTTTGGGAGGAGCTAGATGAAGTGCTTCAAAAGATCCATACTGGTGAGCAATTTACCTTAGGAGGCGATTTTAATGGTCATATAGGGGCAGTTTTAGATGGGTATCCATGGACTCATGGGGATTTCAGGTATGATGCTAGGAATGATAGTGGGATTGTGGTAGCTTTTGAGTTCGTGATCATAAATTCTCTATTCAAGAAAAATGAGGAGCACCTGGTGACGTTTAAGAGTAGCACCACTAAGACTCAAATTGATTATTTAATTGTAAGGCGGAGCGATCGAGCTAGGTGTAAATATTGTAAAGTGCTTCTAGAAGCATGCTTAGCATCTTAGCATAGAATGTTAGTTTTGGATATGGAAGTAATAGGATGTAGGAAGAAGCAAATTACTAGGAGGTGTATAAAAATTAGATGGTATAATCTGAAAGAGGACATGGTGGAGCAATTTAAGGATAGAATAAGAAATGGAGCCATATGGACATTGAGAGGGGATGCGAATAGGGAGTAGCAACCTTGGTATAAGATATCGCCACACAAATCTTGGGAGTTTCTAAAGGGTCGAGGGGTGGTGAGATAGAATCTTGGTGGTGTTCTGAAGATGTCCAAGGAAAGGTGAAGGTTAAAAACAGAGCATACAAAGCTCTATTGGAAAGTACCACAGAGGCAGAAAGAGACGCTAATAGAGAAAGGTACAAACTGGCAAAGAAAGAGGCAAAGAAGACAATTTCAGTGGCTAAAGGCGAAGCTCACGAGAATTTGTTCAGGAGTTTGGATATAAACAAAATAGAAAGGGAAATTTTTAAATTGGCAAGAGTTAGGGCACAGAAGACGAGTGACTTAGACCAAGTCCGTTGTATAAGAGATAAAGCGGGCAGGTGTTGATGGAGGCAAATGCCATCAAGAGTAGATGGCAGAGGTACTTTTATGGCCTTTATAATGAAGACATAGTGGGCAACATATCTTTAAGTGACCTCAACAAGTCTGAGAGATTTTGTAACTAATCTCAGTGTGAACGAATCACAAGGAAAGAAATCGAAAAAGCTTTGAGGGAGTTAAAGAGCAGAAGGGCAATAGAGCCAGATGAGATACCCATAGAGGTATGGAAAAGAATAGACGTCGAAGGTCTTGATTGGTTAGTCAAGCTTTTTAATGTGATCCTTGAGTCTACCAAAATGTAGGATGAAGGGAGAATGAGTAGGTTAATTCCTTAATACAAGGACAAAGGGGACATCCAAAATTGTCACAACTATAAAGGAATAAAACTACTTAATCACACCATGAATTTGTAAGAGAAGGTAATTGAGAAGAGAGTCAGAAAAGTGGCTTCTAAATCAACCAACCAATTTGGTTTTATACCTGGGAGGTCCATGACAGAAACGTTACATCTCTTCCTAAGATTAATGGAACATTACAAGGAAAGAAAGTGAAATTTGCATATGGTTTTTATCGATTTAGAGAAGGCATATGACAAGGTTCCTAGGGAAATCTTGTAGAGGTGTTTGGAGGCTAAGGGAGTTCCTATATCATATTTATGGATGATTTGAGATATGTATGAAAAGGTAATGACTAGTGTACGGACAATCGGAGGAGACACTGACCATTTTTCTATTGGCATTGGACTACACCAGGTGATTGAGCCCAAGTTATCTTATAAATTGGCTGCATTTTTCATAACTGTTAATGCACTTTTCGACTCCTAATTGTGACTTTTGTGCTTAAATTAGTTCCTTATAGTGAGCTCATATTATTTGCAATTTGTTAGTAAAAT
>JAOTBA010000001.1:10624606-10647176 GCA_025629845.1 Erythroxylum squamatum | reverse complement strand
GTATAAAAATCGCTGTGTCAAAATCTCTTAACTTTCTCTATTTCATTACTGTGATTTTTGATAATTCTGATAAGCAAAGTTTTCTAAAAAGGGGTTAACGAAAAACTTTCACAATTCAACCCCCCCCCCCCTTCTTGTGAATTAGTATATCATTTTATTAACGTGTGATTCACTTCACATATAAGGTCCAGAATTGTATAATGAGAGACAAATTACAAATAACTGGTATTAATGACAAGTTGCAATAAACAAAACTTAGGTGGTTCGAACATGTGAGAAGGAGACACCTTGATGCTTTAGTGAGACGATGTGAGAAAATAATTCTTAGAAATTGCAAGAGAAAAAAAGGACTAAAAGGAACTGGGGAGAAGTGATCAGGAACGATCTGACAGGGTTGGATCTTACCGAGGACTTGACCTGTAATAGGAAACTCTGATATACTAGGATTCAGGTAAAAGATACCCCTTAAAGAGAGCATATTCAGTCTTATAGGTTCTATAAAGCTGGATACTGTGAATCTCTTACGTCATATTTACCTTTTAGGAAGTCTCGTCTAATTGTTCATTCTCTATCTATCTAGTTATTAGCCGTGAATGAACCGTTGTGTCCTACAACTTAACTTTTTACCTCAAGTTTATATAAACAGTTGTTGCACCTAAGGAGCTCCTCGCCTTTGTCACCAGTCAAAAGTGTACAAATTCTATCTACTAGCTGCCATTTATTTATTTTAGTTTTATGTATTTATGTATTTATTTAGTTTAATTTTAATAGTATTATTTGTTCATTTTTATGTTTTTTTTTTTGTTTTTCTCTCAGTCAGTTGTTTTTTCGTCTTCTTTCTTCTTTCTTTTATCTTCATTATCACCTTTAAATGTAAGTCCCAGACTTGGCGTTGGCGTGGGATTTCAAGTTTTTATCTTAGCCTTTGTTTGGATGGAAGGAAAGCAAGAGAAAATAATCCTTTCTACTGTTTGGACAAAAATAAGCAAGGGAAAGGGAGAGAATGGAGAAGAATAGAAGAGAAATTTATACCAAATATATTTCTCACCAAATTGGTGGGAAAGGAGGGGAAATTCAAGACAAAGCAAGACAAGATAAGTAAATTACTATTGTATCCTTATTTAACAAAAGATAAACAAGTTCTATAATCAGGACATAAAGGTCTATAAGTTTCAATTCCCTCCTTTGATAAATTAGGAAAACAAACAAGGGAAAAGAAATCTAATTTCTCTTCCATTCTTCTCTCCTCGTTTACCCTCAATATTTCATTTTCTTTCCCATGTGTAAATAAGGATCCAAACAAAGGCTTACCGTTAGATGATAGATTACGATGATGATTTTAAGAATGCTCCTATATAATTACGTTTAGACAAATTAACAGCAGTTTCATAGTCTCCACTGGCACGCAGTTTACAGACTGCTCCGCTGGTTTCCTCGACTTGCTTCGCTGGTTTTCTCCGCTTGCTGTGTCTTGGATTTCGCCATTTGCCGTCCCGTTCCTTCATCGTCTTTGCTGGTAGTATCTCTTTCTCTCATCATTATATTCCTTTTCTTAACATCCTGGAAATGAATGTAATCCCGTATGTGAAGTAACATTGCTCCTTTTTCTTGTCCAGCACTCGTACGTTAGTCTTTTATATGTATTTTAATATGTAGATCACTTAACAGTAATCGTCGCCCTTCTTGTTATTGGTTTCGTTGTTAACCTAATTCCTTTCTGGGTATACTATTGCAGGAGGGTTTCGGAGAAATTCCTTGAGTTAAGAATTAGGAAACCACAAAGTTCTTATCTTTTTCTTTATTCTCTTCAGTCTGCCTTGCTCAAGCTTGCCGCCGTTGGCTGGTACTCTCTTTGACTGTTTTTTCATTTTGATATCTTTTTGTGCTTAACCTCATTCCTTCTTCCACTTGCATGTGCTTTTGTTTTGTGAGGTGGTGGGTTATGATTTGAGTTTGTTCTCATGTCCAATTGTTGCTAAAGATAGAAGCTTTATTATCATTTCAACAGATTCTGGTGTGGAATGGGCTACATTATATCTGAGTGTAATCACGTTGGTTGGTACTTATTCTCATGAATGTTGATGGTGGCATTGCTGTAGGAAAGCATGAATTTTTTTTGGTGAATGACATGGATTACTTGCTTGAAACGAATTATTAGTGTTGCTATAATGCAAGTGGCATTTGCATGAGTAATTCTTCATGAATGTCCAAAGTTTCTTTTTTCATTAACTTCAATGAACTATGTTTACTATGAAAATGTAAATGAGAAGTTGGACAAAGTTGCATGATTTTTCTTACCTCTCTCTTCAATGGTACTTGCTTTGCCTTGTTCATGATAACACTCGTTCTTGCGATTAATAATATCTCTCTCCACAAGTGGCTTGGATTAATTGGGCTATTCCGATCCAAAAAACTCTTCTCATCCATCAAAGTAGAATTTTCTAATGCTGAGGAATTGTAAAGATACAGCCAAGAATATTTGGAATTATTGGTAATTTTTCTGTATGTAGAGTAGTGACTAACGGTTAATAGATGTATTTGTTTCTCATGCCTGTATTCTTGGATTTTTGGAAGTTGTACCATTCAGCAATGAATGGTCCTGCAAGATTAACAATTGTAAGATAAATGTTTCAGATTCTTGTTTTCCTCTTGGAAGAGATTTCACATGAATCACTTTTCCAGTACTGATGAATGGTCGCTGCAAGATTAGTAATTGTAAGATAAATGTTTCAGATTCTTGTTTTGCTCTTGGAAGATATTTCACATGAATCACTTTTCCAGCTCTAACTACTTTTTCTTTATGAAATAAAGGAAAATACAGAAGCTTGATGTTAATTATTTGTTCCATGCTAGGTGGTACTTTTGAGGCCTGCTTAAAGGGCAGTGAGAGTTTTGTACACGCTGAATCAAATGGTGATGGTAACATTTCAGTGAGGAGTGGCAAAAGAAGCCCATTTAGTGCTGATTTGTTTGGGTTTTAATGTACATTCCAACATAGGAAGTTCAGAAAGCAATATGGTGACTTAACCAGGTTAGACGCTCGCCTGGACATCTGTTTGGCGTTTACTCTTAAGACGAAGGTTTTCAATATTTTGAAAAGATCTTCAGACGGTGCAGAAAATTCACTTTCTTCTCCCAAGCTGAATTTGATCCTTCTGCAGCTTTGCAGAAGCAGGACCTGGCTTCTGTGGGTAAATCAACCTAAACAACACACAGTTGTCTTGCTACTAAACAAGCAATACAAACAGGCATATTCAGATGATAATGAAACCACAATGTAAACAAAAGTTGCTGTTAGATTGTAGATTTTCCTGTTAAACTTATGCTACTGACCTCATTTGCATTTATATCAGAAAAAGGAACCCTCAAAAGAAATTAGATATTGATGTTAATGGCTGAGAGTACATGTAAGTCATCTGTTTTAACATTAATTTGCAGAGCAGCATAACCTCACTAGAGAAATATCTTAGAAAGAAATACAGTAATTTCTTACGATTCAATCGACTGTTTTCCACTGTTTACCTTCTTTCCAACCTCCACCTGTCCAAACTCAGCACCAACACAAAGTACCTAAATCAAGTATTGGCATATATTAGGAGTGGCAAGAATCGACTTCCATTTACACAGCCAAGAGTTGGCAATTCATTCACCTCGCGCATGAGGTAACGCTCAAATTTGACAGCTGATTTGGGTAACTGAACTCCGATGGCAGATTTCTGTGGCTGAAATTTCATGTCAGTATAGTAGATGAAATTGAGGAGGAAATGATACACTGATCGCACTCTCCATTCTTATATTTCATAGCCCCGTTATTAAAAAGTCAGATAACAGTTTTCAGGTGGGAATGTACAAAATTATCTCCAAGAAAGATCAACGCAAATCAAAGGTGTGACTATTATTATCAAAACTTCAAAGGAAATGGAATTTGGTTCTACCAGTTGAAACTGTAAACCCGAGTTAGTTTGCAGATGAATATTGCATATTATTCAAAATCCAGAGCACATAAACGTACTTAACCAAAAAGAATCAAACTTCTCAATCCCAAGTCTGAACATTTCATCAAGAAGCTGTGTAGAGTAATCGGACACCACCAAAAATGATGAACCACCGTGCTGGTGGAGACAAAAAAACCAACGTCCTAATGGAGACGACGATGGAGTGCCAACTATGTTCTTTTGATTTTAGGATTAGATTGATTAATTTAATTTTTACGATTTTTAGAAATTTAACATATTTTTAATTTATTAAAATAATTAATTTTATGTATAGCACAACTATAATATGCGACAGTTATGGGACAATAAATATTAATATGACACAGCTTATCACGTCATATCCTAATTAGGATGATGTGACACACATTAATAGGATGATGTGACATCATCCTAATTAATATTGGCTAATTTTGTTACAAATTTAAAGTTAAATACATTTTAATATTTTTTTAATATTTTCTTAAAAAGCATTACTTTTATAAGTTAGTATTGCAAAATTAAGTAAATTTTGAAATTTTTTTTATATAATTGACTCTTGTTTTTATTAGAAAAAATATAGTCGAATGTCTTTCTTACCAATACAAGATTTGGTAGAGATTATATATATTTATAAGTCATGTTTTTGAGTATTTGATATTAAATTTGATTGTAATATTACTATAATGTTCAAGGCATGATAATAGATTGTTAAGGAAAAGTAATTAATCTAAGTTTATACAATAGTTTGTATGTGTTACATCAAGGGAGATTTATCCTTAACATAAATGGTAAAAACATTAAGTTTGATAAATGAGATTTTTTTTTGGTAAGTCAGAAAATTAATAAATGAAACAAGGATATGTACAATGAGTTCTCACACAAGTGCCACGTAGAACACAACATGCTAAGACATAGCAACTAGCCACATAACAAACCATGAAAAATGCTTAGAAATTTCTGTTGCTAAAGAGGTAGCATCCTGTAACCACTCAACAACAGAATACAAAACGCAACCAGAAACGTACCGAAGAGTAATAATTGATATGGGAAGCCTAAGCTAGCTGAAACTCGAACCCAAAAGAGGCAAACCAATAAGATAAGGAAGTCAAAACCGCACTTGAGCATCCTTTTCCAACATGGCTGGCCGTCAGCTGAGGTGAGGAGTAACCGTTGATTGTTTGTCCATGAAGAAGGTTGCCACGAGGAAGTGACAATGTTGACCCTTCTATTCTGGCTGAGAAAAAACTGAGGAATCAACCTGCAAAGTTAGTGAAAACCATCAATAATATAATTACCTCTTCTCTGTGTATAGGCTAAGAAGTTTCCTAACGTAGGAGATTATTCTGAGATACACTCGCTCCACATCCATAGCTTCATTCTTGAAGGTTCTAGCATTACGTTCAGTCCAGATAAGGTATACGGTAGTGGAAAGTAGGAGAGGGAAATAAGGAAAGGCCGAAATCCTGGTACAAGAAGCACTTCTATACCAAGAGAGGACTGCTGAAAGGGTAGACTGGTTAAGGATGGGCAAATGGAAGTAGGTGAGGCATTGGTCCCAAATTGTTTTAGAGAAGAGGCATTCAAAGTATAAGTGGTCTATGGATTCATTAGCGGAGATACACAGAGAACAGTAATTAAGGGTGTAGAGGTATAATAGTTTATCTCTTGTTTGCAACTTGTGTAGGAATGTAAGCCATAAGGTAAAGGAACACCGAGGTTTACTATATTTGGATCATACCAGTTTGTGCCAAGGAACATCCAGTAGGGGGCGCAAGAGTTGATAGGCTGAAACATTTGTATATCTTTTGTATAAATGAGAATATTCTTTTATTCTAATTTATTTAAACCAATATAATGACAATTATAAAGTTAGACACACACACACACATATACATACATACATAAAAACATACATACATATATATATATATATATACATATATGTATCTTTTTAGTTATGAATCTTATGAAACTTGTTAGGTTGAAGAATGATAAAATTAACCTCTTAGTTAAAGTACAAGCATAGTATTAAATTGTTAAATATTATACATATATTGTATTGGATGTAATAACAATTTATAAAAGTATGAATACTTGTATTTCATTATATTTACTAATAACTTTATATGATATATTCACATATATTAAATGAAATATTGATTTATAATTTTGAAAATTTCAAAGTATTAAAATCTAAAAAAATTAAGCATTGTGAGGTACTACGAAGATATCAATAAAGTGGGATTCAAAAATTTTCTTGGTTATTTATAAAGAATGAGATTTTGTAATGAATACCTCCATAACTAAATTTCATCATAGTATCAATTAGAGTAAGGAGGAAAATATAATACAAGATATTATATAATGCAATATTTATTCTTATATAGTTATACCTAATACAATTAGTTGCCTTTATAATTCCAATTATATCAAATAGCAAGATTTTATATTACTTATGGAGTAGTAAGACTTAAAAAATGTCAAAGTTATCTAATTTTAGAATGGGATGCTTAGTTAAAGTATATATTATTCAATAAGTTTAGAACTAAATTAGACATTAGAAAGTTATAATATATTCAAAAGGTTAGGTATCATCTTACAAGCTCTATTGAATAAAATGTTTGTTTCAATGCATACTTATAGGAAAATGATTATCAAAATTAGGAGTAGAACTAAGATGAAGTTTGAAAGAGTTTAAATCTCATAATAATACATCCAAATGAAACTAATACCTTTTTTGATACAATATTCAAAAGGTTACGAGATGTTATAATATTCACTTTTGTGATAAATTTATAGAATTTATTTTAGATATGATTGTAGACTTATCATCTCTATAAGAAAATTAGTAGAAGTATGGTTGTCCTCTTTAGTAAGAATATAGAGAGACATATTATTTATAGGGAACAACAATTCACATTTTCAATTTTTCAAGATATGATAGTCTAATTAAGAGCAATTCTTATTAGATATGAAAAGGTAACAATTTAATTATGAAAATTAAATATATAGAGATAGATGTAGAAGTTATTTACCTATTCTAGTCCAAGTACATAAATAATATAATAAAGGTGTTCAATATTAAAAAAATATAATCCTTATATTCTAGTCTAAGTACATAAATAATATATATACTAAGGGTGTTTATTTTTAAATAAATATAATACTTATAAAGTATTAATAATATATATTCTTCTGTGTATGAGCTGATATTTGAGTTTAAGATTATATAGATATTAACTTTAGTTTGGTAGAAGTAAGTCAACGTAAAATATATATTTTACGTTGAATAATATTATTTTGAGTTGAAAAGGCTTTACTGTAGCCTTTTCAAGACATAATACAATTTTCATTACTTAAACAATTATTTAGATCAACAATTTTTTTAGTAAACTTAGAACAATTCCTTACATAGTTAAAATTGTTATGTATTATAGAACGTTAGAGCTATTAAGTGTATGGAAGGAGCTAAGGTCTCATAAATGATCTATGTTTGTATTTAGGCAAATTCTCTTAATTATGACGATAATTGAGATGAAAGTTGTAAGATTCAAGTAAGTACTCATCAAAGATAATTTTATGGAATTATCTCATTAGACCATTATTCTAGTAAGTACTCACTAAATATAATTTTATAAAATGATCTCATTAGATAACTGTTCAGTACCGTGATCATATGATGATAAGGTATAAGATACTTAAGCAATTAACTTAGTAGAAATTGAGAGATTGTTGGTTTACGTCATGTAGTCAATCGATTGATTGTAATTTCTTGATATAATTAATTAAAGGCATTCTTATCGTATACATTTTAAGAGTTCATAATTATAAGTTTTGTATTGTATTCAAGTATTATCTCTAAACTTTTTTAGTCATTACTCTATCAAGATTGCACATTAGTCGAGTAGAAGACTAGCACACGTTGTATTTATTCCTTGTGAAAAAAGTAATCAATTTTATGATAAAGTATAGAAATATTTAAACAAACATGTAGTGCTTGTTGGAGAACAAGTTTAGTAAATTAACCTGTTATAAGAAATCTATTTGGAGCATTATTTGAATGTCAATGAAAATTCTCAGTTTAGTGATTGTATAAGTGATCTTTGGACTTAAATCTTCAAAGTATCTCATGTAAAGATTGTTGTATTTTGATACTACACAGACCTATCCTAATCAAAAGTAGCTCGTTAGTAGTTATTAGATATAGTATAAATTATATAAAGATGTTTAAATGATTCATATATGATTTATTGTCTTAAAGTAATTAGAGAGGTTGTTTTCTATTGGTATTAACTTGAGAAATTTTTGGTTAAGGTGAATTGATGTTTTGAAATTAAATTTTGAATTTTATTAATATAGTCAATTTGCGAACGGAGGGTCATACTTAAATAAAGTAGACGTTAACAAACATTGTATAATAAAATGATTGAATTATAAAAAAAATACACTGATATATTAGTAAAACTATTTAAACATTCTTTATATTTAGGTAGTAATAATGTATTGTTAGATATTAATCTTGATCTGTATATATAAATTGTTTAATTATACAAATAAAGATATATTTCATATTTATATTAATATATTTAGAAATTCAATGAATCGCAAATAAAAAAATTTAAAAAGAGAAAAAATAATTTAATGAAGTTAAACTTAAATGGAAAATCTAGGAAACTTTGAAAATTATGCAGAACTTGCTACACTGCTGCACTATGATTTACAAGATTCACGGTATTCTGTTTATTATTACTTTTTGAAAGGAATGCCGACGTGCAAACGATATTAGTGTTTTCATTCTGGAAGGTCAAGTTGATTATCCAACGCGTGTATTTTTCTAATGCATTCATCACCGGCGTCGTAATATCATTCGTCATCTAACCCTCTTCTTATTCATATATTTTCGACCTTTCACACAGCTTCTATGGGCAATGCCATTTACGTCCAAACATGGTAAAAGAAAAGACAAGACGCATCAAGCTGAACCGTAAAAGAAGCCGTTATTGAATATATAAAATTAATTAAATTGGCCTCACACATTAGCTTAAGCTATTGTGGTGAAACGGTTACTTTATATGGTATCAGAGTCTTTATGACCAAGTGGTCGTGAGTTCAAATCCTACTACCCACCTATTATTCAGCACAAGGTAGAATAGGCATGTGCAAGTTTCAAGTTCAAAGGGCTTTTACTTGAGAGGGTGTGTTATTGAATATATAAAACTAATTAAGTTGACCTCACACATCAGTTTAAGCTATTGTAATGAAACGGTCACTTAATACAGGGAGATATTCATATAGTCGAGGAAGTTCTTTAGAATAATAATTTTGCACACTTAACACCTATATTAAATGTGCCAAAATTACTAGATATGGTGTTCAGTTTAATTGTTTGTATAGTTGTTTCATTTTAATATTAAATATTATATGAAATAAAAATTTGTACCAATAGAATGATAAGCGGTTCTAATGGTTTATAGAATTCAGAAAAAAATGTGTTTATAATAATGTTTTAAAAACTTAAAACGGGTAAGATAAGGTGCTTAAGGTTTAAAAGATTCAATCAATATTAAATCGTCATTAAATTGACTAAAAAATGAATAAAATTAAAGAATTTAAAATATGATTAAAAAATATTGTAATTATCTATTGAAAAATTTGCATTTTTTTAAAAAAAGAGATCATTAATAAAAATTAGTTGATTTATTTTATTTTATTAGAATTTGTTAATTTACAAACCGAATAAACTGACCAATTTTTAGTATTAAAATTTATTAAAATAAATTGAATTAAAAAGTTAAAAATTGAATAAAAAAATTGGACAATTTAAAGATCGATCAAATCGATTAAATTTTTTAATAATTTATGAAGAAAAATGTGTTTTAAATTTGATGGTTCTCTATATTCTAATATTTCTAACTAATCAATTAACCAGTGGACAAAACTGAATTTTCTTTCTTGAAACGAATACAGACCTTGTGTTCATATACATCAATTGTGGAGGTTGTTTCCCAAAAATACAACTTATTAAGAAACGTACTTCCTAATCATTAAAATCTTTATACTAGGACTTACAAGTTCTGTTTTCCCTTTTCATAAGGGCCTTTATTTCAAAAGGTGGAATTGCCCACCTTAGGCGCCCTCATATTCCGGCGCGACAGAGTTATGAGAGGGGTAAATTACGGTCTGATCTCAACCAGCTTTTTAGAAGAGTGGCTCAACGCTGGCAGGTACAAGGAGTCACCACATTGAATGAACTCTTACCCTATTACTGTCAAGACTCGAACCTGAGGCCTTGATCTCAACTTCCCTTCTAATAACTAACTGAGTTATTGAAACATACCTGTGCGGCCCATTTTCGTAATGGCCTACGTATTGAAACATGCTGCTTCTGCCTTTGAAAAAATTGGAGCTTGTAGTTTTGCTTTTTGAACCTTCTAGATGGAGAGTACAAGATTCAGCAAATTCAAATCCGTACGTAGATCGATTTTGTCAATATTTATTTCTCTCTCATTTAATTAGAGGGTCGTTGTCTTTTAAAAATTCAACAGAAGTTTGGTGTTTACTTTACGCAATTGTCAACATTTTGGGAAATATAATATGTGTGAACTGAAGGCTAATTATGTAAACTGAAAAGGTGAATTAAGGAGCTCTAAAGATGCCCCAGTTTAAAATCAATATGAAATCTATGTTGTGTCTTAATTAATTTTTCTCTGCACTTAATTCAATCTACTAAGGAATCCCCTCAAATCCTCTGTCCTAACAACCCAGTACCAATTCTGTCCTATTGCATCTTAACCTTTCATTTATGTGAAAATGAAAGGCTAAGATGCAATAGGACAGGATTGGTACTGGGTTGTTGGGACAGAGGATCAGCCCCCTAAGGAATGTTATTTCAGATACAACATATACATGTGTGTGCGTTTGTCAAAAGAAAGAAGCAGAACCAATGAGATAATGTGCCAAGTTGTTTAACCAGCCACTCCAAGGTAAATAGAAACTGAAATAAAGAACAACTAACACGAGTCTACGCACGTGCTATAAATGATAAATCCATGCAATGAGTCCATACCCAATGTTCACCATCCAAAACCTTGGTTACGGGTCATTTAAGCATCCCTGAAAGGAACTTGTGTTCACCCTATGCAGGTTTCCTCCAAGTTTCCATTTCCCAAGACTTGTCTCAATTTTCCAATCTAATCACTTTCCAAGAAATCACCTTGTTTCAAACTGACATAACAAAAAACCTCCCATCTTCCGTACCCTTCCTTATATATACCTCACCGTACTCGTGCACTAGTCACCAAATCATCAAAACTTGTTTCGTCATCATGAAGAGCAAAGGAAAGGGAGGTAAAAAAGGCATCAAAGTTGTATACATATCAAGCCCCATGAAGGTCAAGGCTAGTGCTTCAGAGTTCAGAGCTCTTGTCCAACAACTCACTGGGAAAGACTCCGATGCCAGCAGATTTATGGATGCTAATGGCCTGTGTAATTATGAACTACTTCTTAGTCAAGGCACTGTTGGTGGTCGTCAAGAGTCTGTCTTTCCATTCATCAACTCCTATCAAGAGCCATCGATCCGCACTGATTCTGCCTTTGATCAACTCTTACCAACTTTTGAAGGTGGCTTTATGAGCATGTTTGGATCAAGTTTCTTCTGCGAAACTTCCCAATCACCTATTGCTTTATCAGAAAGTTTTGTTTAGACACCGTCCTTCTTGTGATCCTATATATATTATGTAAATTCTTCACAGTTTTAGCACTATTCTTCTAATTTTCTACTAATTGACCTGCCTAGCTAAATCTTACCCAAGCTATTAATTTGGACCATAAAGTGAATAAAATACAACAATCAATCAGTCTACAACTCTCCAACATTGATGCTTATAGGAAGTAATAATATGGGGTATTTGAACCTACATCTGTAGTTAAGAGATTGGGTGTACACAGGTAGACTCTTTATCTCAAAACAGTTGGATTAATCTAGTTGAAAATGAGAAGTTAGGCAAAAAGTTGTACATGTGTGTGGAAAACTAGGTGATTGGTTCTTTTTATATTCTCATTGCCTCAGAGGGTTGAAATCGCAGAAGCTCATTCCAAAAATACTATTGAATCTTATAGCAGACAGTTCTAATACGTCACTATGCTGAAAAGAAGTAAACAACTTATTGGACTGTATATGGTTCTCAATCCTAAGGAGATCGTCTGTTGTTCCACATAACCGCTGTGTAACTGACCATCTCATGCCTTCTCGATCTCAGGGTTGTGGTAATAGGAGTAGGTCAGGTTTTGTGGTTTAGGGCTGGACTTGTTTTTTTTCTTTTCTTACGAAACCAAAGTTGACCTTGGGCTTCATAATGACTGACTTGCCTTTTAAAAAAGGTAAAAAGTTGTACAGAACCGGACAATTATTTACGACTACTGCTACGCTATCCGTCTGTTTCTTTCTGTGCGTAATGTCCTTGAACAACATAAGAAATATTAATTAGAAATTGGTGAGAAGCAAAATGTATAGTTGCTCTTTTTTTTTTTTTTTTTTTGGTGCTGACCAGGGTATCTCCACCGAACGCAGAGACTAATCCCTTCGTTTCGGGTGTTCGCACGAAGCGGTAAAGGGCTGGCCACAAGAGTTGCTCCATTTCCACGAGTGAGGGTTCGAACCCAAAAAATGTATAGTTGTGCAATGGTGTGCAGAGAGAGACCCAAGCCAGAACAAAGCAAAACTGTTACACCCAAACCAAACCAACCCCTAAAGCTAAAAGTAAAATAAAAATAAATTACAATACCCCTCAAAAAATCTTAATCAAAAAGACCAAACCCTCGTTACACACATCCTATTGTTGTTGTTGTTGCGGTGGTGGTGGTAGCGGTGGTCGTCGTCTAACATCTCTTCTTTTCTTATTTGTACTATCAGTTGCTCATTCATATTATTATTATTGTTATTAATTAATTATTTGCGATCTTCCTTTCCTTCCTTCATTTAGATTTTCCCACAGATCTGCTTTGATCTCCTTCACTTCTCCAATTCATTTCATTTTCCACTACCTTTTCATTCCCCATTTGTAATTTGTTTTGATTCACCAAAAAATATGAAAGTCCCATGTTGCTCTGTGTGCCAAATACGCTACAACGAAGACGACAGAGTTCCTCTGCTGCTTCAATGTGGCCATGGCTTCTGCAAGGACTGCCTCTCCAGAATGTTCGCCGCCTCGCTCGACACCACCCTCGCCTGTCCCCGCTGCCGCCACGTCTCCGTCGTCGGCAACTCGGTCCATGCTCTCCGCAAGAACTACGCCGTCCTCACTCTCCTCCATTCCGCCGCCGATTTTGACTGCGATTACACCGACGACGAGGACGACAACGCCGGTGATCGAGACGAGGACTGTGAGGAGAGGTGCAGCCGTGGGTCCCAAGCATCTAGCTCTGGGGCGTGTGGGCCGGTGATCGAGTTCGGGACCCACCAGGAGGTGAAGTTGGTGAGAAAGATTGGGGAGGGGAGAAGGGCTGGTGTGGACTCGTGGGCCGCGGTTATTGGCTGCGGCGGGAAAAGGAAGCATAAGGTGGCTGTCAAGAGAGTGGAGCTCGGGGAGGGTATGGATGTGGAATGGGTTCAAGGGCAGCTGGAGAATTTGAGGAGAGCTTCGATGTGGTGTAGAAATGTGTGTACTTTTCATGGAGTTGTTAAGTTGGATGGGTGTTTGGGGCTTGTGATGGATAGGTGCTATGGGTCTGTTCAATCCGAGATGCAGCGAAATGAAGGCAGGCTTACTCTGGAGCAAATTCTAAGGTTTTCTCTTCAATTTTTTTTTTTTGGGTTTCTCTTTGTTAAAAAGTTCAATCTTTTCTTCTTTATAATTGGTTAATGGAATGGAGGGTGATTATCAAGGATTCAGCCCTATTTTTGGTACGTGTATCGATTTAGCACTTCAACGTGGTAAGGAATTGAGATTAAGAACTGGCTTGAATTGGGGTGTGGACAAACTGCAAAAAAATTGTCTTTCTTATTGATTTGTATTAGAAATAATGAATTTACTAGCATGTGACTTTGATGAATAAACTTGTTTGTGCCAAAGAGGAGGCATTTATGCTTATTTGATTCGAGTGCCTCTCTTGAAGCAAGGAATCATTTGTACAACTTAAAAAGCCTCTACTTTCTTTAAATTGGGATGAGCATAATAGGATAGATAGATAAGGGAAGATAGGTATGATGTTGTGCTGGTAAATCTTGTGGATATAGGAAGACCAAAGTTTTTCCTGTTAGTAACTACAGCCGTAGAAGCAGCTGTATCTAATTGATATTCTTTTCCTTCAAATTCATTAGACCATCCATTGATTTTCCATTCAATTTGAATCCTTGAACATTTTCAATACCAGGAGATGGACAAGGCTTTTATGGACAAGGCTTTTATAAGTGCTTTCTATCATAATAAAAACTGTGGCTGTTGTTATAATATAGCATTAATTTTACCCCTGTAGATATGGAGCTGACATTGCTCGAGGGGTGGCTGAACTGCATGCAGCAGGTGTTGCATGCATGAATATAAAGCCGTCCAATCTTCTTTTGGACCCTAGTGGTCGTGCAGTGGTTTCTGATTACGGTCTTGCGTCAATCTTGAAGAAACCTTTCTGCCGGAAGGCGAGGTCGGAGTGCGATACTGTCAAAGTTCATTCATGTATGGACTGTACAATGCTTAGTCCTCATTACACGGCTCCAGAGGCCTGGGAGCCTGTTAAGAAATCATTGAATCTGTTCTGGGATGATGCAATTGGTATATCTTCTGAATCTGATGCTTGGAGTTTTGGTTGTACCTTAGTGGAGATGTGCACTGGGTCCATCCCGTAAGTGGATACATTTTAATTTTCTCATTGTTTATTTGCAATATTTTCCTTCTAAGGTATGCTTGCTTAGTTAATGGATATTCTTGCTGCAGGTGGGCTGGTTTAAGCTCAGAGGAAATTTATCGAGCTGTTGTGAAGGCTCGAAAGTTGCCTCCCCAATATGCCAGTGTTGTAGGTGTTGGATTGCCAAGGGAATTATGGAAGATGATTGGGGAGTGCTTACAGTTTAAGGCATCTAAAAGGCCCACTTTTAATGCAATGTTAGCAATATTCCTTCATCATTTGCAAGAGTTGCCACGAAGCCCTCCTGCAAGTCCTGATAAGTGAGAACTCTGTAATTTTGATCTTGAAATTTCCTCCTTTAAATATTTTTATTAGTCTTTAGGCAGATCTTCTGGTTATTGTCAGTTGGGATTGATATTTAGTACCAGTCATACTGAGGTTGCAACAAATTTTTTGATTCCAGTAGCTTTGCCAAACTTACGGGTTCAACTGAGACAGAACCATCCCCACCACCTGATATAGAGGCTTTTCATGACAGTCCTAGCCGTCTACATCGATTAGTGTCTGAAGGAGATGTAAATGGTGTTAGGTAATTTCTCTTCAAAGCCTTCTTTTTTGGTTACTCTGTGTTTTTGATAATAACTATTATGTATGGTATTGTTTATATTCCTTCTCATCTTTTTCTTTGTGCCTGGTGGCCCTACAGGGATCTGCTTGCGAAGGCTGCATCAGGAAATAATGGCAGCCCCCTATCTGTTCTTTTGGAAGCACAGAATGCTGATGGTCAAACAGCTCTTCACTTGGCTTGTAGACGTGGTAGTGCAGAGCTTGTTAGGGCTATACTAGAGTACAAACGCGCAAATGTTGATGTTTTGGACAAAGATGGTGATCCTCCACTTGTTTTTGCTTTAGCTGCTGGATCTCCAGAATGCGTCCATGCCCTAATTGGAAGAGGGGCAAATGTGAGATCTAGGTTAAGAGATGGTTTTGGTCCATCTGTTGCTCATGTTTGTGCCTATCATGGCCAACCTGATTGCATGCGTGTAGGTACTCTGGAGATTTGTTTCATGTTACATTTTAACATTACTTTGTTTTGATATTGGTTTAATGTAATTCCAGGAACTACTTTTGGCTGGAGCTGATCCAAATGCTGTGGATGATGAAGGTGAATCAGTGCTACATAGAGCTGTTGCCAAGAAGTATACAGATTGTGCTATTGTCATATTAGAAAATGGAGGCTGTAGATCAATGACTTTGCTGAATTCAAAAAATTTGACGTGAGCATATAACCATTTTTTTTCCATCTTCGGTTTCCATAATTCTTTTTCCTTGGTATGAATGACTTTGCATTTGCCATTGTTCTACTGCATGTCTCAATTCTGTGAATGTTCCAGGCCACTTCACTTGTGTGTAGCAACATGGAATGTTGCTGTTGTGAGAAGATGGGTAGAAGTTGCAACGCAAGATGAAATCAAGGTTGCAATTGATATACCAAGCCCTGTTGGGACTGCATTATGTATGGCGGCTGCTCTAAAGAAAGATCATGAGAATGGTAACTTTGGATGTCATGATTAAGTAGACTGTAGCAATAGTTCGGTAATCTGTTAAGCTTTATTTCATTTGTTAGTAAGGAATACTAATACGGGGAATATTATACATATTTTTGGTCTTTTAAGTTTTTCTTACCTTCACTAGTTTTACACTTGTGCTAACTTTATGTAGAGGGAAGAGATCTGGTGCGCATATTGCTTGCAGCTGGGGCAGATCCAACTGCTCAAGATATGCAGCATGGAAGGACTGCTTTGCATACTGCTTCCATGGCTAATGATGTCGAGTTGGTGAAAGTAAGCTATATACCATCTTTCATCTTGATGCAAATATCTGACTTATTGCTGTACAGTATGTATATGATGCTTAACTTAATCTGTTGCAGATTGTAGAACTTTTGAGTTTGTTGTTTATTCTTGTGTTTTTGAGTTTATTCAAGTATGTTTGCAAATTTTGTAATAGATCATCCTTGATTCTGGAGTTGATGTGAACATTCGCAATGTGCACAATACCATACCCCTTCATGTAGCCTTGGCTAGAGGGGCGAAGTCATGTGTGGGATTGTTGTTATCTGCTGGGGCAAATTGTAATATGCAGGTACTTTTGTACTCTCTTTAGAAATTTTGTTGATATAGATTGCTATCCATAGTCTTAATCACTTGATATTTGTGAGAATATGCATACTGAAGTGGTTGGTTATGAAATGAACTATTCAGCATTCATATAGCACTAGTACCACAACCATCAATAGCATCCATCTAGCATGCCTACTTTTAGAGGAATAAAGTGATTTTCATCTTATTCGATGGCTGAGCAATGCTGTTTTGCCAATGCTCTTTGTGTTTTCAATTCTTTTTGGTGAAGATCTATTGTTTCTTCATCCAATTTGTACATTCAGGAAAAGTAATGTAAATCTCCTAAACACAGAGTTGAGTTTATTAGTCTCTAGTAAAGGCTACTATTAGAAGTTCCATTGTTATTGGTCTTTAGAATTTAAACAAAGTAGCTTTAGAGGTTTGTTGATGATAACGATCTGTTTATAACTATTAGGATGATGAAGGCGACAATGCTTTCCACATAGCAGCAGATGCAGCAAAAATGATACGTGAAAATCTTGAGTGGCTGATCCTAATGCTAAGTAATCCTGATGCTGCTGTTGAAGTAAGGAACCACAGGCAAGTACTAGCTTTGATGTCGCATGTGTCTCCCAGTTTCTCCCTTGTAAAGAATTCATGCTTGTATTCCTGTTTCAAGTGTTAAGCCTGATATTATTATAGTTTTCTGATTCATTAAGAAGCTACCATTAAGCTGCAAAAGTATATTTAGGATATATTTCTGAAACTTTTATATTCCTTGTCTTAATGTGTGCAAATTTGAATGGTAGTGGCAAGACACTTCGTGACTTTTTGGAGGCTCTTCCCCGTGAATGGATTTCGGAGGATTTAATGGAAGCACTTGTGAATAGGGGAGTTCATCTTTCACCCACAATGTGAGAAAACTTGATCATTCTTCTGTTATTGCTTAGGATTTGAGTGCTAATTCTGCATAGGTCTTTTGTTGTTGAATGTATGGTGATATTTGTACTTCCTGTTCCACTTAGATTTGAAGTGGGTGATTGGATCAAGTTCAAAAGAACTGTCACAACTCCGACTCATGGTTGGCAAGGTGCAAAACATAAGAGTGTAGGCTTTGTGCAAAGTGTTGTGGACAAGGACAACCTCATCGTCTCATTCTGCACTGGAGAGGCTCGTGTCTTAGCCAATGAAGTCCTGAAGTTGATACCTCTAGACCGGGGACAACATGTCAAGCTTAAATCCGATGTCAAAGAGCCAAGGTAATTGAGACTTTTACTGAGTAGGTTGTGTGCAATTTCATTGTAGCATCTTGCATTATTGTCATACGTTGCATATATTTTGCGTTCTCAAACTTAAGGTTGTTGATGTTGTCCATACATAAATTGTTCATAGATAAGTGCTCACAATCATTTTCCTTGCTAGGTTTGGATGGCGTGGTCAATCCCGTGATAGCATTGGTACTGTTTTATGTGTTGATGATGATGGTATTCTGCGTGTTGGTTTTCCTGGGGCTTCTAGAGGATGGAAAGCTGATCCTGCTGAAATGGAACGGGTGGAAGAATTCAAGGTTGGTGATTGGGTTCGAATCCGCCCCACTCTAACAACTGCCAAGCATGGATTAGGATCTGTAACACCAGGTAGCATTGGTATAGTGTACTGTATTCGACCAGATAGCAGTCTGTTGTTAGAGTTGAGTTATCTTCCAAATCCATGGCATTGTGAACCAGAAGAAGTTGAGCATGTTCCCCCTTTCAGGGTATGGTATAAATTTGAAGTTTTCTCTTTTATGGATGGCCCTTGATTTATTTAGGTAGGATTACTTGCATCTGCCAAAGTGCCAAAAGCGGTGATCCATGACTTGATTTACAGATTGGTGATCGTGTGTGTGTGAAGCGTTCTGTTGCAGAACCTAGATATGCTTGGGGAGGTGAGACACATCATAGTGTTGGAAGGATTAGTGAGATTGAGAATGATGGTCTCTTAATAATTGAAATACCAAATCGACCTATACCTTGGCAGGCTGACCCTTCTGACATGGAAAAGGTTGAGGATTTCAAGGTAAAATGGATTTTATAATTCGTAGCACGGTGTAATTTATCTGCCAAATGATATCATATTAAGTAGACCACTTATTTTACATAGGTTAAATGGCTTAGTGTGGAGGTTCTGAATATCTGTCTTGGCTTTATATCTGCTTCTTTATGGCTAGGTTGGGGATTGGGTCAGAGTCAAGGCTTCAGTACCTTCTCCAAAGTATGGATGGGAGGATATTGCAAGGAACAGCATTGGTATAATTCACAGTTTGGAAGAGGATGGTGATATGGGAATAGCCTTCTGTTTCAGGAGCAAGCCATTTTGTTGCTCTGTCACAGATGTAGAGAAGGTTCCTCCTTTTGAAATGGGGCAAGAGATACATGTTATGCCATCTGTGCCCCAGCCACGGCTTGGATGGTCAAATGAAAGTCCTGCAACTGTAGGAAAGATTGTCAGAATTGACATGGATGGAGCTTTGAATGTATGAGAGTCTTCCTTTGTTCTTCTGTTCTGTTCTGTTTTTATGTTTTTTTGAATCTTTTCTAATAGTTCTTTATATGTTGTTCTGCAATCAAAAGCATTTTAGTTGCCTACATCTACCATAATATCGGCATGCTGTATGATATTTGCTTAGATGTAATTTGAAGTCAAAAGTAATGTATATGCATAATCACATCTTGCATTCTTGATGATTAAATTGATGTCCTTGTTTTATAATGTATATTTTATTGATTTGCTTTGCTGTGATGTAACTTAATATAGTGATATTAGTGAAGTAAAAGAACAAGTAGAAAGCAATTGTTGTTGATAATATGCTTCTGATTTTTATTGTAGCTGAGGGTTGCGGGAAAACATAGCTTGTGGAAGGTTTCTCCCGGAGATGTGGAGCGCCTTTCAGGATTTGAAGTAGGTGACTGGGTTCGCTCAAAACCAAGTCTGGGGACTAGACCAAGTTATGACTGGAATAGCATTGGAAAGGAAAGTTTAGCTGTTGTTCACAGTGTACAAGAGACTGGTTATCTAGATCTGGCTTGTTGTTTCCGTAAGGGAAGGTGGGCAGCCCATTACACAGATGTTGAGAAGGTCCCAAGTTACAAAGTTGGGCAACATGTTCGCTTTCGTACTGGTCTGGTTGAGCCAAGATGGGGATGGAGAGGGGCTCTTCCTGATTCACGGGGCATAATAACCAGTGTTCATGCTGATGGAGAAGTTAGGATTGCTTTCTTTGGTTTGTCAGGGTTGTGGAAAGGAGATCCTGCAGATCTTGAGATTGAGGAGATGCCTGAAGTGGGTGAGTGGGTGAGGTTAAAGGAAGAAGCTGGTAAGTGGGAGTCAATTGGGCCAGGCAGTGTTGGTGTTGTACAGGGTACAGGGTACGAAGGAGATCAATGGAATGGAAGCACCTATGTAGGGTTTTGTGGGGAGCAGGAAATATGGGTGGGACACTCTTCCCGTCTTGAAAGAGTGAAAAGGCTTGTGGTTGGACAGAAGGTTAAGGTTAAAATCTCTGTGAAAATGCCAAGGTTTGGGTGGTCAGGTCATAGTCATGCTAGTATTGGAACTATATCAGCAATTGATGCTGATGGGAAGTTGAGAATATATACTCCTGTGGGCTCCAAAACTTGGATGCTTGATCCCTCAGAGGTGGAGCTGGTTGAGGAAGAGGAACTTCTAATTGGGGACTGGGTACGTGTGAAGGCATCAGTTCCAACACCATTCTACCAGTGGGGAGATGTGAATCATTCCAGCATTGGAGTGGTACATCGAATTGAGGATGGGGAATTATGGGTTGCATTTTGCTTTATGGAGAGGTTGTGGTTGTGTAAGGCCTGGGAAATGGAACGGGTTAGGCCATTCAAGGTTGGCGACAAGGTGAAAATTAGAGATGGGTTGGTAACACCTCGATGGGGGTGGGGAATGGAGACACATACAAGCAAGGGCTGTGTAGTGGGGGTAGATGCAAATGGAAAATTGAGGATTAAATTTCAATGGAGAGAAGGAAGGCCTTGGATAGGAGATCCAGCAGATATTGTTCTAGATGACAGCTGATTCCTGAATATAGCTGCTTCAAACACCACTTTTCTGTTCTGTGCTACTTTCAGTTGATCCCTTTCCCTTTGAAGAATTTCACACTTGGTAAGTAGGACAATCAACTCCTCTCAGCTGAAGCACACAAATAGGAAATTAATACTCTTGTCTGAAGCAGCCAACTTGAAAATTGTGATTTATTTGTTGTTAATAATCAGAAACACGAATACGAGAGCAAGGCAAAATTTGGTTTGATGTATTGTCATTATAGGTGATAGCACAGCAGGACAGAAAAATGTAGCTTTAGGCCTTGTATCTTACAGGTAGCTATAAGCTTTTTGAGGTATATATTGATCACTTGTGTTATTTTTTACGGACAAGACTCTTATAAATGCTGGGAGTTGCTGCAGTTTTCAAGTTATCAGATGCTCTTTATGGCATTTACAGCAACAAGCGATTGACCTTTGGGAATGATAAGGACAGAATAGCAAAAACGTGGGTGCATTAGAATATTTTGGTATCTCTAGACAGTTGCTAACCACCGCCGTTTGCTCTGCTCTTAAATTTTTGCTGCAGTCCTCAAGTTATGTTTTAACGAGTTGATATCAATCTTCTGTTATGATGGCTTTGAAGACTAATTTTTTGTTTTAATCATGTCGTTTGAAGATGCGAACGTGTCATCCTATGACACGAACTGCTAATCATTTGGCATTGTTGGGGTTTTTGTAAGAATTGGTTTCGAATTTCAAATTTACGATTGCGAGATATTGAAAAGTGAAAGAAAGTCATAGTTATCAATATTATAAATAATTCTTTTTATCTGATAATGATCATTTAATTAGTCTTTATAATTAAGAGATTAATAAATGTGAGAAGTGTCTTTATTTATCCAGCCAAAATTGTTTTATCATTCAAAATAAAATGCATCAGTGACATACTGGAATAAGGTAAGCGAATTAGTCCTAAAGTGTCCCTAGCTTGCTCTTTAACTAGAATGATGATCAATTACAAGCAAGTGCATGTGAAGAAAAATGTTCTTTTCTACTTCAATAATAGCAAGAGACCAAATTGGTGCAATTCTATCTTCCGGTTGAGAGTTGTTTTCATCATGTAAACAACAATCTTGCACATTCAAGTACGATGAAGGGGTCATGACCCCACGAGTTGTTTTCTCCTTGATCAAAACAGAAAAGAGGATTATGCTGTCAAGTATGTGAAGAAAATGAGAAGCTCGCATTGGAAAAAAAAATATACGTTCAATTTTCAGTATAAAAATGAAGAATTCCAAGTTAGTAATGTCAAGCTAGCTGGACATTTCAATGTACTTTTTTCTCTTCTCAAAAGGCTCATCTTTTTCCCGACGCTTGTCTGAGTTTCCTTCTTTGCATTCTTCTGGTTCAACTTCACCTCTTTTTCTCTGAGGAATGACTTGAAAGAACAAAGCCTTCTAATCTCTTATTTCCAGAAACTTGAGCAGTATTTCTATTACTTGGTCAACTGTAAGAACCTGCACTCCAATCAACAAAAAGAAGAGAGTTAAGTAGAAAGGCATGGAGATTTCTGGTCTCATTT
>JAOTBA010000001.1:10501357-10514263 GCA_025629845.1 Erythroxylum squamatum | reverse complement strand
TATGTATTTTGGTTGCTTGTGTGGCTCGAAAGCCATTGGCTATAAATGGTTTAGCCACTGAGCTGTCAAGCTCAACCTATGTTTTTCCCCCCTCAGGTGCAGTCCGTGAAGGTCGGTAATCCTTGCAAGGCGTAGGGTCAATCGCAAGAGAGTAGCTGTTGCATTTGTTCATTAGCTAGATTTTGAATAGCTTTAGATAGCATTTGATCATGAAGCATCAAATGTATTTTGAACTTGTGTAAAGTATTGGATGCAATATCGACATGCTTTGTAAAGCTATGTATGAACTTGGTTGAAATGGGAAAGAAACTGAACCTGTGATTCCTTTAAGTTGCATGAATGAATGTATTAGCATAGTTATTGAGAATTGCCAATTGTTGATTGTGTGTGATTAGTTTTAGTTGGGTTGTCAATTGCTATTAAGGATACTTGGTTCTGCTTGTAGCAGATTCAGTTTGCTATATGTATATAAGTCGACTTGTCTATCTGTATAAGTCGACTTGTCTGTTATAAGTCGACTTGTTTGTCTGTATAAGTCGACTTGTCTGTCTGTATAAGTCAACTTGTCTGTCTGTATAAGTCGACTTGTCTGTTATAAGTCGACTTGTATCAGTTTTTCGTAAAACTTCTCCGCTCATAGATAAGTTGACTTGTCATGTGTATAAGTAGACTTGTACTTTGACCCCCTTAATGTCCGAATTTCAATTTTTGGTCTTCATGAAAGTTGTAGATCTAGATGAGTACTTATTAATTGGTATAAAGATGAGGTCAATCCGACATTTGTAGCGAAAGTTATGGCGATTTTTCTAAAGTATGTCAAATAGGAATCAGGATATGAACAGGTTGGGTTCTTTAGGCCATATCTCCTTCGTCCGACCTCCGATTGAGGCGATTCTTGTGTCGTTAGTTTTCTAACATATTTTCCTACCTTCCATAAAAAATTTCATGGTCATTTGTTTCGAATTCAAGAATTTTGATTAATTGAAAGTGAGTGGTCGGGTTGGAGAGCTTGGTCGGGTAATGAGTTTAGTTTGGGATTTTAAGCATATCTCGAGCTACAGAGCTCCGATTTAGGTGATTCTTGGTTCTACATAAACTAGAGATCGAGAGCTACCATTTTCAAAAGTAAATTGCAATTTTTGTGATCCTTGTTTTGTTGGGCTTCGGAAAGTTGAAATTCTAGTTCGAAGGTTTCCAAATTCTGATCGCGAACAAGAGATTGAGTTCAGGCATAGTGGCGGTTTCGCATGAGCGTACCATGGAGTAGTTTGAAAGAATTTTTTTGGGATATTATAAGATAGTAATGAATTTGAATTAGTTAGGTCTAATAAGGGTTCAATGAAAGAATCTTTCGAGGTCATTGCCACGCTTAAGGTTTCATGTTTTCGCTTGAGGGTTGGGTTCCGGTAACGGTGCCCAACATTATTTCTATGAAAATGCTTAAGATACTCACTTTGACTCATATATGGTTTTAGACACAATTCGGAAGCGAAAGAGCTAAAGTGAGTTGAAAGCAGTATATTTGGGCTGTTTATGAAGATTTATACTCACTTGTCTTCATGGAGCAAGAAGAAGATTAAAAGCATGAGATGACAAGAAAATGCCACGAAATATGAGATATATGCTGAAAATATAAAGAAGATGAAGGATGGAGCAAGAAGAAGACAAAAAGGATAAGGAGAAAGGAGTCATGGCTATGCCATTAATTTGTCATGGCTGTGAGTATTGACTCACGACTGTGATAAGGTGTCTCACAGCTGTGAGATACCAATCACGACCCTGAGAAGGTGTGTGACACTCATGACATACCAAGTCACTGGTGTGACACAATGCCATCTCACCAAAAACCCTATATTTTCATATAAAAACAACGTATTGGTGACCGGTGAGGGTTATGAAACTTTTTAGTGTTTTTGGCTGGGAGAAAGAGGGAGCTTCAGGAGAAGATGAGAAGAAGGGGCAAAGCTCTCAACCTTGAGAGACCCATGGAGAGTTAGCTTCCCGACACCAGTTCGAAGGTGACATCGAAGTCGATGAACCCGATTATTTGTATTTCATTATGAGTTTGTTGTTCTTTCTCTTCTTATGAATTAATTGTGTTATCTTATGCATATGGATTTGGGTTTTGTATATGAATGGTCGTATTATAGTATAGTTTGATTGTTTGTGTATGAACCTATAGCTAGAATTTCAATATAATCTGTAATTTTTATGTTGATATTCATTTATAACGACTAATGGTTCGTAATCATTAGGGATAACATAACCTAGGTTGAATGACCTGAGTGTTTATGGTTGTTGCTTAGATTGGTCTATTTTCTTAATTTGTAATGCGGCTGTCCAATTAAATCTAGAGATCGTATCTTAGGTTATTCGGTGGCTAGGTTTAATTAAAGAGTGTCTCTTAATTAAACACAACCTAAGGAAAAATAGAGGTTAACAAAGCTTGTTATTACTCTACGACCAATAGTTCAAGGAGAGGTAAAAGAAAACCAAATCAATGAAATATGTCTAATTGGGTGTAAGCTGAGATTGAATCAAAGAACCAGGCTCTTAACGATTTCATCACTTTCATTATTTTTGCATGTTTCCTTTAAGTTGTTTTCATTAGCTTAGTTTCATTTTTATTTTCTTATTTCAAACCAAACAAACTCACCATAACCTGAAAACTAATTAATTTCTTTTCAAAAGCTAACCAAACACTCTCTGTAGGATCGATCTAGACTTACCATTACTATAGTAGTAGGTCTAATTTATTTTGCGTAGCGTTATAATACGTTACTATCAATTTTGGTGTTGTTGCTAGGGAGTGTAGTGCTTTAGTTTTTGTTCTTGATTTTAATTAGTTGCACATATTTGTTTGCAATGTATTTCTTTTTAGTTATTTCTTGATCTTTTCACTTTTTGTTTAGTGTTTATGTGTTGAAAAAAATATTCATGGACGGAAGTAATTTTTTTTCTAGAATTCATATTCCCAATCTTATAGCCAAGTTTAGACTGATCAACCTAACTTTAGTTATGGATGGGCTAATAAACATAATTACTTCCATGATAGTTTGCAAGACACACAACAGTTCCAGTATAGCCGAGAAGCTTCTTATCATAACTCAGGTACATCTTTAGAGGATTTGCTTAATATTATAACTGCCAATAATCTTCAATTTCAACAAAATAAACAGCAATTTCAACAGGGTGTATAACAATTTCAACAGGATGTATAGTAGTTTCAACAGGAGTACATAATTCCAACAGGAGGAAAGGCAATTTTAGTCTAGCTTCCAAGAATGCGAGAGCCAGCAAAACTTAGGTATATCCTTGTAAGAATTAGTTAACGTTGTTGTTGCTAACATTCTGCAATTTCAGCATGGTGTGAAACAGTTCCAGCAAAAGCAATGTCTAGGTGGGGAGATAACAATCACCTGGAACCATAAAGTGAAGAGGAGCAACCATATCAACCTGAGGTGTACCTAAGGGATTTTAATGCAGAGGCCTTACAGAGTGATGTGGAGCCTAAGAATCTTAAGTGTACTATTTAAGGAATTGTTTGTGTCGAAGAAGTAGAGAAGGAGCTTGAAGTAGAAAAGGATACGTCTTTTAGCTCGAAGGTAAACATTGAGTTCCAATTTGTTGTTAAGACATGCTTATTACTTTTACCTAGCAGGTTAGAGAAATTAAACGAAGAAGAAAAAGGTGAAGAGACATTTGAGATCTTTCCAAAGAACATGGACTGAGTAAAGATTGAAATTCTGAAGATAAGGAATGTGTTGAATATGATGGATTATCAACCAAAACCCTATCTTGAATAACCTCACGTGGAAGTGACTTAAACTGTGACACAGAAGATCATAATTTCATTACGTGAGGAGAAAACATGTAGTTGAGCTAGGGACACTAAACAAAGGCGCATCTTTGAAGGCAACCCAAGGGAAGAAAATTTATTTTCCTTTACTTTTTCGCATTAGTTAGGATATGCGTGTGTGTTTATGTATTGGTTTGTTTCTTGCTGGTTTTAAGTTTTCAATCAAAATGAGAGAGAGAATGAGACAATCAATCAAACATTTTCTTGTTTTCTGTTGCCTCTAGGATTATATAGTCATGACTAGAGAATGAATTGAATAGAGAATTTCATGGCAAACTTAGCAGGTACTTTTACTCTTGTGATTGGTCAATGTGTACTATCTTTAGAAGAGTAGTAACTAGTGGTAGATAAAGCTAGTGACATTTTAAGCCTTTATAGACTAACACATTTATATTAGTCCCATTGTCTTTTCTTATGTGTGACCTTCATAACATGTACATCCTAACTTTGCTTTGATTTTCTATTTAAGACCACATTTTTATCACATGCATTAATATGGAAATGATTAGGCATTCTTTGCTTTTCTGAACTACATTAGCCAAATAGCTTACCCATTATATGATTTTCCTTTTGATAAGCCCCCTTGAGCTTTATTTGCCTTTTCTTTGTCTACTAACCACATTAAATGCTTAAAACCTAACCAAATGTCCTTTCCAAGTCCTAAAGCTAGTGGAACATTTGTTGATTGTTGAGTTTGTGGATGTATAAAAGTCTAAATGTGGGGGTATACATATGTATGGGTTGGTTATAATATTGGGATGCCATTTTATGTCATATCATTGAAATTCCCATGTTGATATAGTTTCTTTCAATGTTTATATGAAAAAAGGGGGAAAAAAAGGAAGAAAAAGAGAAAAGAAAAATGAAAAGAAAAGAAAAATGAAAAGAAAGAAAAAAAGCTTAAGTAAAAGTATCAAAGAGGAAATGCATATGTGTTGCAAAGTTATTTATGAGTAATCTTTCCTCCTAAAGTTGTATTAAATGGGTTATTTGAGTATGTCGGATATGAGGTGAACGTTGCTTTCATTAATCACTCCCTATGGTTACAAAGTCTTGTTTATAATCAACTTTTGAGAGTGATTTATGATTTATGTGATTTGTGTGTGAGAGCTCGAGTTTGAGCTGTGAAACATCGTTTTTACATTCATCATAGTCGATGTATAAAATTGTGATTAAATGTTGATTTTTGCACTTGATGTCACATTGAGTGTTACTTTTGTTTCACTAGCTTTAATGACTTTCATGCTACTTGACCTAAATCATCTCACCTTATCCTTGCCCATATTACAACCTTGAAAAGTCCTTTGATTCATCATTTTGCATGTGAACCTTAGTGGTGGAGAAATGAAATGATATGCAAAGTTGTGGAATGTCTTGATTGTGAATGGTGTTGAGTGTACCAGAGGATATACCTTTTTAAACACATTTTCCAAGTCTACCATTAGATTGCTCAGTTTTTAAAGGTATTGAATGTTGATTGATCGTGATTAGAAGCATTGAATGTTAAATTCTTGATATGAATTTTGAAAGTCATGCATCTTTGCTTATAATTATATATTCTTGGAACATATGGCGCATGAGTCAATGTTTTGGGTCCATGATCTTAATTTTGATGTTTTGCCTGGAGAAGGTCAAAAGCTAAGTGTGGTGGAAATTGATATATGCTTAATTGATTATGAATTTATTCAATAAGACTTAGTGATTATTGCTATGAAAATGCTTAAGATATTTACTTTGACTCATATGAAATTTTAGGCACAATTCAGAAGCAAAAGAGCTAAAGTGAGTCGAAAGCACTATATTTGGGTTGTTTTTCGAAGATTCATACTCACTTTTCTTCATAGAGTAAGAAGAAGAAGATTAAAAGTAAGAGAAGATAAGAAAATGCCAAGAATGATGAGACATATACTGAAAATACAAAGAAGATGAAGGATGGAGCAAGAAGAAGATAGAAAGAACAAGGAGATGGGAGTCACGACTATGCCATTAACTTGTCACAGCTATGAGTACTGACTCATGGATGTGACAAGGTGTCTCACAGTCGTGAGAAGGTGTGTCAGTCACAGGTGTGACACAATGCCACCTTACCAAAAACCCTATTTTTCGTATAAAGGCAACATATTGGTGAAGAACGAGGGTTATGAAAGTTTTTGGTGTTTTCGGCTTAGATAAATAAAGAACTTCAGGAGAAGATGAGAAGAAGGGGAAAAGTTCTCAACTTTGAGAGACCCATGGAGAACTAACTTCCCGACGTTAGTTTGGAGGTGACATAGACACTGACGAACCTGATTAAATGTATTCCTCACTGAGATTGTTGTTCTTTCTCTTCTTATAGATTGATTCTGTTATCCTATGCATGTGGATTTGGGTTTTGTGTGTGAATGATCATATTATCGTATAGTTTGAATGTTTGTGTATGAATCCATAGCTATAATTTCAATATAATTCGTAATTATTATGTTGAGATTCATTTGTAGCAACTAATGGTTTGTAATCATTAGAGATAACATAACCTAGGTTGAATGACCCGAGCATATGTGGTTATTGCTTAGATTGGTTTGTTTTCCTAATTTGCAGTGCGGCTGTCCAATTAAATCTAGAGATCACATCCTAAGTTATTCAGTGGCTAGGTTTAATTAACGAGCGTCTCTTAATTAAACACAACCTAAGGAAAAACTAGGGTTAACAAAGCGTGTTGTTAATCTACGACCAATAGTTCAAGGATAGGTAAAAGAAAAACAAATCAATGAAATATGTCTAATTGGGTGTAGGCTTAGATTGAACCAAAGAACCAAATCCCTAACGATTTCATCACTTTCAACATTTTTGCATGTTTTCTTTAAGTTGTTTTCATTAACTTAGTTTCATTTTTATTATCTTATTTCCAACCAAACAAACCCCCATAACCTAAACATCGATTAATTTCATTTAAAAAGCTAACTGAACACTCCATATAGGATCGACCTAGACTCACGAAAGCTATAGTAGTAGGTTTAGTTTATTTTATGTAACATTACAACGTGTTATTATCAGTACTTCTATGTATAATGAGAATAGGTAAAGAGAGATATGATCTCTTTGACATAGTCATTTAGCTCCTTGAAAAAAGAGTAAGTGGGATCTCATTGACCAAAATAGAGAAGGAAGTTGTGCATATACAACTTTAGATCATCCATGCAATAAACTGATTAGGGAAACCAAATGTAAATAGAGAGTCCAATATGAATCTCCCTTGCATTGAATAGAAAGCTTTGTTGAAGCTATCTTTATGGGGCAACTCCTTAACAATTTCTTACTTTTGTATCCCTTGAAAAGCTCTTGAATTAGGAGTAAGTTGTTTCCAATGCTCTTGCCTTTATAAGTTCACCTTGGCTTATATTAATGAGACTTTCCAATGTATCTTTAAGCCTATTAGCTAGCATTTTTAAGTAAATTTATAAATGACATTGCATTATAAAATGGACCTATTATCATTTAAGGAAATAGGGTTATGTCTTCTAGGAGTAAGGCCCACAAATGTCTAGTTTATTTCCTTAAATATAAAGTTAAATGACAAAAGTTCCAAGGTCATATTGTTGATCATATTTACTATCAAATGATAAGTTCTCTAAAAGAAGACGGCAATGAAGACATTTAGACTGGAGTCTTATTGAGATTGAGGCTAAACAATACTTATTTAACATTCAAAGCACTAAAATTCTAGTAAGAGATTCCTTTTGATCTTGGGAAAGTAAATTATGAATGAAAGATCTAAGTTCTTGCACAATAAAGCTAACCTAAGTAGAGGCTCCCATTGATTTCATCTAAAATTAGCTCATTAATATCTGAATTTCTTTTTACAATTAAACCATCTTTATTGTTTTTATCTCCTTCTGTAAGCCAATTCACTCTAGCCATTTATTTCAGCAAAGAATGATGATTATCAAATTTTTGTGAGTATGCATCAAGTGCTTGTTTTTCCATGAATTAAGAGAGGAATTTATGGGAAAGAGATAGGTCTAAGATTAGATAAGAGTTAAGGATTCTCCAGCTATGAAGATTGCAAATTAAGTGTTCTTGATCCTATTAAAGTTCAAATTTTTGAGCTTCAATTTGACATTTAAAAGTTAAATCACAATTTTAAATGATTTATAACCGTTTACTTGAATCTTTAAGCCTCTTACTACTGCATCCTTAAAGCCCTCAATATTGGTTAAGAAGTTATTGCATCTAAAAAATAATTTCATTAGAGTAATATTTGTTCCTAAAATTACCTTGATAGGAGTATGATCAAAGCAAAAGGATGGTTAAAATGAGTTATATCATATTTGTATTTTGAAAGTAGTGATGGATTGACTAGTGCATGATCAAAATTTCTTACAATCAACCACCTATTCTTCTATCTAATGTTCCATATATATTGGCTCCATTAAAGTTTAAGTCTCTGAGCTAAATAGAGCATAAGCAGTTTCGCATGTTGTCATTCCTTCTTCAACTACATAGTCTTTCTCTTTTAGAATCTTATGAATATAGGATGAAGTAAAGTCCCAAGCTACTAACCATTGCTTATTAATAGCTTTCCCTAATGATTTTAAATCATTCTATAGTAAATTTCTTTAAAATTCATCATTGGTAGCATATACAAAAGTTATCTCCATACTTTCAGCTTACATACTAACCATTAGATGAATAAGCGGATTAAAAGCCAACTATTGGAGGACTTTAACTTTGTTAGGATCATAACCTACTATAATGACACAATTGGTGAATATAAATTATCTTTTAATTCTTACTAAATATTCTCAAGCAGTGTTAAAGCTTGCTAAGCTTGATCTTTGTCTTTAGGAGACCTACAATAGAGAACCTTTTAGAATCCATATAATCTTTGATTACCTATTTTTCTAATGTTAATTCATGCCCTTAACATTCTATGATAAAATAATGGAGAGGAGTCAAGTGCAAGATGCCCATTCTTCTTGGATTTTCTTGTTAGTCTCCTTTAAATAGTACTTGCTTCACGTTCATCTCCTAGTTTAACTTCAATGATATTCTCTTCTATGTCTTTTTCCATCAAGTTACTATTTGTGGTATTATCAGCCTTGTGTACCTATAATAAGGCACTATCCAGAGGTGGTAACTTTAAAATCTGCTTTGGCTCCTTATTTGAGTTATATATACCAGGAGAAAACTTTTATACTTTTTGAGTTATGTCAAGCTTATTCCTTTGCTCCATTTAAATAAACAATTCATTAAAAAAACATAAAAATTGCATAATTAAATTCATACAAAATCATTCAATAGCCCCCTAAAGATTCAATTTCATATGAAAATTTCCCAAATAACTAAAAAATCCTTAGAATATTTGAATTCAATATGTAAAATAGCCTAAACAAATTTAACTGAACCCCTTAAACTCCCTTAATCACATGGGTACTCCCAAATAACTTCACAAAACCCATAATAGTGATTCTTGCACCTATTTTTCCTAAAAATTATTCAATAACTTAAGAATAATATAAATAAAGCATAAAACAAACCTTAAATTTTTGAAATTTTAAGAAAAATAAGTTGAAGATTAATTTTTTGCACAAGGGGGAAGTGGGAAGCATCACTCAGGCGAGAGAAATAAAATGGAAAGTGAAAAAGTGTTTATGGGTGGTAGCGAGCAATTTTAATTTTTTTTGCTCAATATAGGTAGCAACCCATACGTGTAACTACCTTGTCTTGAACATTTTAGGCTTTAATTTTTAAAGAATACAAGCCTATCAGGCTTTAACATTAGTTTGTTGGGATTTAAGATGGGTGTCTTCAAAAGAAGTGTTATGACTTGTTTGAACATGGGCTAAAATGCAGGCATGTATCTGGACCATGTTAAAACAAAAACAAGATAAGTCCTAATACACGCATGTTGACACTAAATTAAAACACTTGAAATCTACACGATCGCTAACATGTGTATGTTAGTGGATGTCTATCTTTCTATAACTTTTTGCAAAACAAGGAAAAGAAGACAGAACTCAACACAATCACAAACATGGGGATGTTTATGGCCATGTATCTTTCTAAAAAACTTTCCTAGTTTTGGTAATATAGGCATGTTTGTGGGCATGTAGGTAACTTACTGTGATTTTTCAGTAACATGGGCATGTTAGTGCCCCTATATCTTTTTATAACCTTTTGGCACCTTTATTTTATGTGCAATATAGTCATGTTTCTACTTAAAATAGGCATGCAGAGGAACATGACCATCGACACGAGCATGTTGATGGGCGTATAACTCTCTACAACTTTTTTACTTAGCTAAATTTCCATTAGCCTTCTAAACAAAAATTCCACAATATAACGAAGGTATGAAAGACAAAAAGTAACACTATATAACCATAAACCAAGCAATAATTATATACTAAACCATAAAATTAACATGGGGATAAAAGAAACTATGGAAAAAAAACCTAAAAACTTATAATAAAAACTAATTGAAACAAAATGTCCAATGAAAACTTGAGTTGCCTTTAAAGTTATTGTTTAACATCATTAGTTTGACTTTCTCAATTCAAATTAATCTAGATCTTTATTTTGGAAATTAAACTCCTTTATAGCATGCTTGTCAAAATCCCCTTCAAGTTAATACTTTAACCAATGGACATTTACCTTAAATGTACCATTTTTTGAATGGGTTATCTCTATGGAGCCATAAGGAAAAAATCTCTTCACTATAAAGGGTCCAGACTGTCTGGACTTTAGCTTGTACTATAAAGGGTACAAGTGCTCTTCAATGAACGCATCATTGATTTTGTGTTCTCCAAGACTCTCTAAATTTATATTTTCCAAATGTGATAGATGGTATGCCACCAAGTTTTCAAGTCCCTTTTTATTGTTAATATCTAACTCAAAACCCTACACCATGAAAATCGAACTAACTAATCTTGGCTTTGTATCTGACTTATTCAGCAAATATTTTAAATAGAGTGACTAGTATCGATGATAACTTTGGAAAAATTCAAATAAGATCTAAATTTATCAAATGTAAAAATCGTCAGTAATAATTTTTTCATATGATTGTGTAGTTCTGCTAAGCATCTGTCAAAGTCATGTTACCATAGTAAATAAGGTCAATGTAATTTTCCTTCCTTCGTACAAGAACTACACCTACTAAAAATCACTTGCATCATACATTAGTTTAAATCTTGGGCATATCTTTCTTAAGCATGCTTTCCTTAAGCAACTTGGTTAAAGGCCTAGCAATTTTAGAAAAGTCCTTAATAACCTTTTTATACCCTCTAAGTGTCCTCAGTAACTTTTCTTTCTGGTCTTCCTTTAAATATGATGTTTTAATTACTAGTAGCTTTTAAATCTTTCTCTAAAAATGCATATTCTAGATGATCTGACAATTTCTTCAATTCCACACTGGTGGATCTTCAATAGAGGGTCTTAACACGTTCTCTTTACCCTTGTCAATCTCCTTATACTCTGTACTCCACTCTTTGGGTTTGTTAGCTTCAATATAGGCTATTTGCTCCACTCTTATGAAGTTACCTTTATCTTCCTCTTTCTTCTCTTCTTGAATAGCAGCTTCCTCCTTTTTTTTCAACTTTTAGCTTCTTTTTACTTCATAAATTTATCATATTCATATGTTCCCTCAAATTTGGCTTAATGCATCTAAATAAAACACCTAGCTCTTAATCTTATAAAGGGTAACCATGATTGAAACAATGAATTTCATAAAGAGATCTTTATGACATCGATACTCCTATTATTGTTGTTATTATAAAAATTCAGGGGAAACTTAGGCATTCCATATAAAGTTGTGATACTTCTCCACTCTTGATTATAAGTATTTATGTATGGGTGTTTTGGGGCCTGGCGCCCCATGTATATTAGATGCTTCCATATGTAATATGGTGCCTGACATTTATGATTGGGGTGGTCACCACCACACATGTCATAATACATCATAGATACCAATTGAGCTTCCAAAAATGTGTCACCATGCCTCTCGTTTCAAGCTTTCAATAATACCAATAGTGATGGAATACCATAATCCTCCTAAGAATATTGTCATCTTCATCTTTTCGTTATGTTTGGTAGTTATAATAATGAATACCCAAATCCTAAAAATAAGTCACAAATATAAGATCAAGATAGGGAACTTTAAGAATAAATAAATAACACAAGAGAAAATAAAATAAATGTGAAAGAAAAATAATGGCTAGATTATTAGAAATTAAGTATTTATAATATCTTAATCCCTACCAACAGTGCCAAAAGCTTGATAATGTGATCTGATTTGTTTTTTAACTACAAGCACACGGTGTACTAGTAATAAATCTTGTCCAATTGTTTAATTAACAATTGAAATGATGATGATTAATCAAATTTAAAACAAAAGAAAATAAATTAAAAACCATAACACAGTTAATAAACTAGAATAGCAAAAGAGTGAAGAATCAACCAATAAAATAATGACACCTGGAATTTGGATCCCCTATGGTTTCTCATGCAATCATGATTTCAAAAATAAAATTAATTTAAAGTTCATTAAGCCATGAAAATTTCTTAATTATTCTAAAATTGTCAGACCCCGCTCCCGGAGCCCAACGGTTCTTAGACCTGAGTCCTGCTGAAAGACCTAAAGGGATACTTACTGGTAACCCACGTTGGTGGTGAGCGCACATTAGTAAATCTTACAATCATAAGTTGATTGCTTCATAAAAGAAATGATTCTAAAATATCCTAAAGAACAACTTTCTCATCACATGTCCGTTAAACGGACGTGCATGTCCGTTAAACGGACATGAATCGAGCTTGAGGCCATTTTGACCCGAGAGTGTCCGTTAAACGGACGTGCGTGTCCGTTTAACGGACAGACACTGGACAAATGGTCCAATTCACCCGAGCCTGTCCGTTAAACGGACAGGCGTGTCCGTCCAACGGACACGAGGTGCATGAGGGGTACTATTTCACCCGAGGCTGTCCGTTAAACGGACAGGCGTGTCCGTCTAACGGACATGAAGTGGCTAAGGGGTATTTTTCACCCGAATGTGTCCGTTAAACGGACGTGCGTGTCC
>JAOTBA010000001.1:10490654-10501257 GCA_025629845.1 Erythroxylum squamatum | reverse complement strand
GTTAAGATTTTGAAGCCATAAAATACTTACCCGAGCCTGGAGCGACCAACGACTTGGGCACGCACAGATCCGAAGAGGTCCGGAGGGAAGAAAACAACAATACCAGGTGGACGACATCGGCAACCAGAGAAATGGAGAGGTTCGGAGGCATCAACATTTTTCCAGATCTTGACAAAAACTTACTTGGAAAGAAGAGTCCCCGCTTGCGAGAGTGAAGCCCGACGTCCGACAGAGAACCGAAGAGCGAAGCCCAGCGTGAGGAAAAGAGGGACTGATGTCGGAGGCGAAGGCGTGGGAGATGGACAGACAATGACGATGTAGGAGAGGGGTATTTTCGGAGGCCGGTGACTTTCTTTGTTCGGAGTCAGAGACAGAGCTCTTCTGTCCGTCGGTTTTCGAATAGACAATAATTTTTGACTCTGTACTCCGAAAGCAGTGGACAGAAACAGGGGGTCAGAGAACCAAACACTGCCAAAGGACAGGATTCTTTTTTCCTGTCATCCATCCCCTACCCCGGTGACAGTAACCAAACGGGGGGTTATTCCTTGGAGGAGAACAGAATAGAGATGGCATGTAGTGACAATGTCTTTAACAAGACAATAATTTAATCTTTTTGTACTGATTATTGTCAGATGAGATATATAGCTTTATCGATTCACGGTGAAATCTTCCTTCTTATATCTCTCATACACATGAAAAACTACTCTCTTGTTCCATCCCCCCCACCCCCAAAATTTCTTCACTGCTGGCAAAGAATACCTACACACTTTCTCACGCACGCATGCATACGCTGGAAAAAAAACCCTATACACACACAAGCCAGTCTCTCCTTCTTCTTCTTCCTTTCATTTCTATATGCTCTTTATCATATGATCACCTCGCTCTTAAGGAAAGAGATAAAAAAAAAGAGATGGAAAAATACGACAGAGCTTTGAAAACTCAGAGATTTTCACTAACCAACCTTTCACTCATACCTTCTCTACTTGCCTTTTCCTACCTTTTTTTCTTCTTTTGGTCAAGAGTTTAGCAAATATATAACAATGCAGCTATGGGATCAGTCCTCCGTTGAAATCTTTGGGTAATTTTGACTTGTTTCCCTTTGACTCTTTTGCTTGTAAATTTGGTTATGTATTGTTCATGGGTGTTGCACTAGTTTCTTATGCCTTAGACAGGAAGGTGGAGAGTTGCCGGAGAGAGAAAGAGACAGAATTGGAGGATGAGACTATGGTCGACAGTCATCGAAGAGGACAGTCATCGAAGAGGAGAGGAGAACCGAGACAGAGTGAGAGTAGCATTAGGGTGGGGTTGTTTTAAGATTTCTTTTTGTAAAACAATCCTTCATATTTTTAAAATTTATGGTACTGGTTGGTATCATGCGAAATCGTCAATACCAATCGGTATTGACAACCGATACATGTATACTCAATTTTATACCATTTTTTGACTAGTATGGTACCTTCTGGCCTTTATTGGCCTGTACGGTACAAAACTTATAATATTGAAATGGACATGACCTTATATGGAACTAATTTAAATTTTATATCTTACAAAAATTATTGAGTTCAAATACACTGTAAACAATTTGTTTTATAAATAAATATAACTTTGGCACGATTAACCTAGTCATATTTGTTAGTTTATGCCCCTACAGGCAACCGATTGGTTGTAGTTAAGTGACAAAATAATTTAAAGTCATTCTTTATCTTTTTCATATTTATATGTATATGATAAAGTCCGTGGGATAATAAAATAAAATTAAGATGAGATAATAATTATGAGGTTTATATTAAATTTATGCATTATCCTTAAATTGTTCCTAATTATTTTCTATTAAAATTGGACATTATTATAATGTAAAATGACTAGCACATGTTATATTTTTCCTTATAAAAGAAGTAGTCGATCTTATAAACTAAAGTATGGAGATACTTAAACAAATATGTGGGTGCTTATTAGATTACAAGTTCACCGATTTGACCCTATATGAGAAATCTATTTGGAATATTACTTGTATGTTTATGGAAATTCTCATTATGATGATTGCATAAGTGATCCTTTGACTTGAGGTCTCCAAAGTTATCTTTTATAGGAATTGCTATATTTTAATACTACTTATGACCTATTATAATCAAGGATAACTCATTCTATAGTTATTGGATATAGCATGAACTATAGGGAGGCAGTTGAGTGATCAAAATAGGATTCATCACCCTAAAATTAAGGAGAATGTTCTGTTTTTCTTGATTAGTATTGATTTGGAAAATACTTGACTTTTTGTAAACAGTTTACAAATGTCATTAATTGAATCAATAGCTTATGATGGAGAACTAATATGATTGGACTCAAAATATAGTAGACATTAATTCGATATTCTATGTCTAATCAGAACATTATATAATGTAATGATTGAATTATACAGAAAAATCATACATGGAAAGGTTAGTCAAAACCACTTTAACATTTCTAAATATTTTGATTGTCATGATGTGTTGCTAGACGTCAATCTTAATCTATGAATATAAATTATTTAATTAGAGAATTAAAGATAAATTAAAGGAGTTTAATTTATCTAATCCTAAATTTGATTTAGGGTTATACTTTGTATCCATTTCCAACATGTTTGAGAACTTCATGGGTCACATATAAAGAATGGGATGAAGAGAGCAAAGATATTTTAATCAAGTTAGACTTAATTGTAAAGTTTAAGAAACTTTATAATTAAATATGAGATATTTAAAGAATAAAGATTAATATGAGATATTGGATCTTACTTAGGCGTAGTAGGTATTTAAGTAAAATTATTTGTAATTCTAATTGAAGTTTAATTGAAATTAGAATTTAATTTTAATTAAATTACTAAAAAATTTAAAACTTATTATAAATAGGCTTAAGCACTAATAGAGCTACCACACCTTGCTTAACCCACTCTGTTATAGTTGTAGAGTTCTCTCAACTTATTATATGGATTTTGTTAAAGGCAAACATTTATGCAGCTATGGTGGTTGAGATGAGTTAGTTTCAGAAATGGTTCAAGGGATACGACAAGAATATGACCAATCTTCAAAATAAGGTACAAATTAAGATTCATGCTTTATTATGATTTATATGTTAATCATTTTATAGAATTAAAGTGACATTAGTTTTCAGGAAATCAATATATGAAAAAAGTATCATTATTATTTTGTTGCAGTCGCGATAGGACCTTATCTCAATTTTTCAATAGTGGTATCAAAGCTGACTTTTAATCTATAACTTGATTAAGTATGTTTTATTGTTATTGATTAATATTACATAATTTAATTTACAATTGTTATAAACCCTAAATAATCTGAAAGTTCATATTAAAGCCCTTAAAATCCTAAATTATTGAATCTAAAATGTTTAGAATAAAAACCCAGAAACCCTAAACTCACTCCTCGACACTGTATTAAGACAATGAAAGTTAGGGTTTTATCTTATGATTCTTAGGTTTCTCATGGAAGAAAGGTGTGTTTGCCAACTTGGAAAAAAACTTGTCCTAGGTCTGGAATAGGCTTATTCTAGAACTAGAATAAGGCATGCTAGGCAATTAGAATAAACTTACTTTAGGGCTAAAATAAGATTGTTTAAAGACTAGGATAATGTATCCTAGGTTTAAATAAAGCTTGTTTGGATACAAGAATATATTTATTATAGTATTGAATAAGGTTTTCTTTGGCAATTGGATCAAAGTAATCTAATCCTTGGTTTGGAATAGAGTATTTCATCACATATTCCAAATATTTTTAATTTTTAAAATCAAAATTCAATTTCAAAATTAAGGTAATTATTTTTATTAATTTGATTAAGATTAATAATTATATTAATTCCTATTTTCTAAAATTAGAACTAAATAGTTTCAATTAGATTGAAATTAATCAATTATAACTCCTTAAAATTAAGAAAATTATTTTTTAAATAATTAAGTAAGATGTTTCTTAATTAAATTTATTTATTTTAATTTGATTGAGATAAATTAAATTTATAATTTTATTTTTTAGAGAATTATTTTCAATTTATTCAGAAATTTTGTTCTTTATTATGATTAATAAGTTTCTTGATTTATTAGAAAAATGTATTTTTCTTGCTTAAATTTTGAAAAGTTTTTTCATTTTATTAATTAAGAAAATTGAGCCTTCTTTAATACTTTGTAAATATTTTTCTAATTTATTAAGTAAATATTTTCCAATTAATTAAGAAATTATTCTCTAAGTAAATAATAAAAACACTTTCTTAATTAAATTTTAAAAAAATTATTTAACTTTGAAAGTAGTTTCCTTTTAATATTAGGAAATAGTTTTCTAATTAAGGAAAAGTAATTTCTAATTAGATTGGAAATAGTTTTCTTATTGGATTAGAATGTGTTAATTATATAATTTTGAAAAAGGAGTTTTTATAAATTATAACAAGTAAGAAGCACAATTTATTGAAAATTATTTTCAATTAAATTTTGTCAAAGACAATTGGAAATAGTTTCTTATTGAAATTGAAAATTGTTTTTAGATTGAATTAAATTTATATTTGGATTAGGGATTTAACTAATTTAAGAATCAATGGGTTTAATATAATTTAATTTTTCCAATGAGTTGGTAATATTAATTTAGATTATGAAAATCAATAACTAGAATCAAACTAAGCTTGATATTTTATAAATATAATTTGATTATGAGTGCATAAATTGCATACTATATATATATATGTGTGTGTGTGTGTGTGTGTGTGATATTATTATATATTGGATGCATGTTTATATATGTGATATTATTATATGTAATTTTGTGTTTGATGAGACTAACAAAATTAAATCCCTCTTTAAAAATATTAAGTACATGTTTTAAATGTGATTGTTGCCTTCTATTGTGATAAGAATAAACTAGAGTTATGTTTATTTTTAGGTTTATTAAGCAAACTCAAGGGCACGTTAACCTAAATATATTTAGTCTTATGACAGTGGGTCCTATTTAACTAAATTTATTTGATTTAGATGGGCAAACTCATAATCATATGAATTTAGAAACAGATTTGGGAATAACATATCATATATGCTTTAGCAAAAGTTGTCACCTAACAAATCTAATAGTCACATTAGATGTGATTGATAAAGTTGTTATCTACCTAATTTAAGTTTAGTTAAGTTGTGAGCAAACTTAATATTAACTAAATTTGAATGGGATCTTAGCTCACTAGAAAGATTAATCTTTTTGAATAGTAATAAGGGATATTATTTCGAATGAAATAGTGGGAGTAACCAAATACATAATTAAAGTCCTAATCTTATTTGGTAGTCATGGCATATAATCAATTACTTGCTTTTCTTACATTTATATTTTTCCCTGAGTGGAATTTACCTTGTTTAGTATAATTGATATTAAGAGTTAATGAACCAAATTTCTATGACATAGGATTATGTCTGAGAAGAGTTCTCAAAGTTAGAAAAGAAAAGTATATGTCCATTATGTAATTTTGCTATTAATCTTTGTTGAGGATTTGGTGTTAAAGTTTTAAAGATATATCAAAATCATATTGATGACAAAATATATTGACATTTTAAGTTGACTAATGTCTCATAAACTTTAATGACAACATGTGAGATATATGGCAACACCATAATAGCAATATGTAAGATGTATATCAACATCAAATCAACCTTTAGTGAAAGGATCATGATGGTATTGAATTGTTAAATTTTTACACATGATGTATTTGATGAAATAACAACTCATAATAGGATGATTCTAATATTTCGTTAGATTACTAATGACTTTATATGATATAGTCATATGTATTAAATGAAATATTAATTTAAATGTCTTAAAAAGTTCAAATAGTTTAAATATAAATAGAAATTAACCATTAAGAATGTTGAAGCATTTTGATGAGATCGACGTGAAGAATTTTAAATCTTTAGTTATTTATAGGAATGAGATCCTCTAGTCAATGCCTTCGTAACAAAATTTCATAAGAGTATGAATTTATGTACAACAACACTTAGTGAGAGTCCCGTTAAAACGCAAGGTGTGGGGAAGTCCAGTAATAGGTTGCCTTATGCCTGCCTAGTAGAGAGGATGTTTTTAATAGACCCATATGCAATGCAAAATAATGTTAACATAAAACATTAATAAACATGTATAAATAAAATATAAAAATATGTAATGCACTACATAACATAGTACATATAGAACATGGTAAAGATTGCAATAATGATAAAATAAGTAAATAAATAGACAAACCAGGAAAAAAGACAAGTATAAGACTAATCAAACCAACCATTACAAGAAAGTAATTAGACTAAGTAAGAAACTGCTTAGGCTAAATAACTAGGAGTGAACTACTATGTAATCATTAAATTAAGGCTAACTATAAAATGAAGACTCCTATGAAAATGTTTAAAAGACCTATGAGAATGAGAAAGATCTCTATAATGATATCCTTTATCCATATCTGATATGCTAAAGTTTTCTATTGCGGGCTATATCCTCGGTAAGTTTCAACAAAGTCATGTCATTCTTAATCACTTCCCTCCAGTTCTTCTAAGTGTTCCTTTTTTCCTCTTATAGTCAAGAGTATGGATTTATGTAAGGAGGAAAATACAATATGAGATATTGTATAATGCAATACTATTTTTCTTATGGCTATGCTTAGTACAATGACTTACCTTCAATAGTTCTAGTTGAATCAATTAGTAAGATTTCATATTAGGTATGAAATGCCAAGTTTTTGAAAGAGTCAAAGTTAATGATTTAATGATGTGATGCTTAAATGAAGCATATATTATCCAGTGATTTGAAAACCGGACCGAACCGACCAGTCGGACCGGTGAACCGGACCATGAAACGGTCCGGTTTAACCCTTATTTTTTGTGAGTGATTGAACCGTTTATTTTACAGTCGGACTGCTAAAAACCGCTGAACCGATTAAAGAATGAACCGACCGGTTCATTTAAAAAAGATTTTTCATTTAAAATTAAAAACCAAAAAATTTTAAAGTTAAAACTTCGGAAGATAAGCAGACAAAACGCCGCCTCTGCTACTGTTCACCGCCTCTGCAGTCTGCACTGTTCACTTCACTCTTCAACGGTTGGCTTTTTTTCATCTCTCTTTCGCGTCTCTCTCTCTATCTCTCTTAATAAGTCTGTTGCTTCTCTTGAGGATTTGCAGGTTGTGTCTCTACTCTGTAGCTTTTCGTTCTTTTCTGGGTGAAACCGTGGAAGTCTTGGCCTCTTGGGTATGTTTCTGCCTTTTTAGTGCTGGAAGTTGTGTCTCTTCGATGTTTCAGTGTTTCTTTCGGTGTTTCAGTGTTTCAATTAGAGAGAGAAAACTCAAAATATTGGGAAGAAAGAAAGCAACGTTAGACGATGACCTTGGATTTGGAATCTCTTTTTCTTTGTCCTTTTCTTGAATAAACAAATGATTAGTTACATATACTGTCATCTTTTTGCAGCTACTTTCTCCTTTGGTGTGTTAGTGTTACTGTATCGTGCTTTGTTAAAAAATATTCTAAATTTTTTAAATATTTTTAATAAGATATTTTTATGTTATATTATACTTTATATTAGCAGCATCTTTTTAAGTTAAGCTATTATAAACTATGTTGGATTTAAAGACTTAGTTAGTAACCTTTAGTATATTTTTAATCAAAAGAAAAATTTAGAGCATGTTTAGATCTATTTTTGAATTTTGAAGGTTTAAGTTAGATATATAATTAAATAGCATATTTAAAAATTATCTTTTATATATAATATATAAAATAAATTTTATATATTTATTAGTCACTGGTTTAATCACAGTTCGATCACGGTTCAATTCCGGTTGAACTATTGATCCTTAAATCAGTTGCTTCTCCGATTCAGTCACCGATACGGTTCTTAAAACATTGGTTTTTCTTCTAATAACGAAGGCAAACAAAAACTAATGCAGATGGTGACATTTAGCATTAAACTAAACATTGTCGTCTAGAATTAGGAGTGGAGAAAAAATAAGTTTATGTTCTCTTTCCGTGTAGGATATACGTGTGGAATATAGCCCACATAAAAGTAATATAATATGTCAGATGCACTTTTTTGTAACAGGAGGTTGACAGAATTGTTAAATTGGGGTTTTTATTAAACTTTTCCAAAAGGATAAGGGTTTTTTTAAAAAAAAAAGTAGAAGATCCTACACTTGGATTAATGAGAACGAGAGAGTAGAGAATTGCCGGAATAGGCTCCCAAATACACAATGGTGAAAAATGAATGGATGCTCGAGCAAGAGAATGAACAGTACCATTCATAATACGGCGTATCTATCTAACTTGGATATCCGGGCGTATCTCTAATAATTTCTTACAATCCAACACAATAATACCAAACTTAGAAAAGTCTAAGGATTGAGAGTTAAGTGCAGAGAATAACACTTGACAATCAATAAAAATGTAACCGCTTGATTGGTAGTAGGCCAAGACGAATTGTAACGCCGTTCTTAACGCTAAAGTTTCAGCCGTTGCCGAAGATTTACAGCCTACAAAATGGCTGAATAAAGCTTGAATAAACTGCCGTTCACTATCTTCGAAAACCACTCCACTGTCTGTTGCATCTTTATCGGAAACGAGGGGAAACAAGGCTCCATTACAAAATCTTATAAATTCCTTAAGAATCGCAACTTAAACTTTAAAACCACCATGAGTGAATAGAAATAGCAGTAGGACCAATACCCCTAGCATCATAAACACCATAAGTATCCAATTCCTTGAGTTCCTCATTTTGGCATTCATCCTCATAAATTCTACCACACACTTCCCTCCTTCAAGATGGTTGAGTTTTCAGTAAGCTCATTATCATATGCCAACTTGCCTTTTTCGTCCTTGAACTAAATATGCTCTAAATCACTTTCTCCTATTATTTGTTCTTCTTTTTTTTTTGTATGGTTCTTAAGTTCCAGGGCCAATGCTTTTATTGCTTCTGCAACCCAAATTGCTTCAATTCCTCTTTCTAAGCCTTTTAAGTCATTCGCTATGATATTATCTTCATTGATATTGCTATCCTTTTCCTTATTACTATCCTCACAACTAACACAATCATTAATATATTCTTCAACTAATTCTTTCAGAGAGCTTTCCCCTAACATTAACCTTTTCATATCATAGTCCTCTTTCTCCTTTATCACAAAATCTTCCCCACAAAAGCCAATAATCTTGTTTTCTATTCCACATAAGGTCGTCTCCAACTTAGAAAATTCTTCAACTCCAATATATGATTTCATATTTTCTTCTTTTGATTCGTCACTGATGATGATCCCTTCAGCTGATGTGAGCAGGAGTAAGGATCACCATAAAGATGGCATGTGTGACGGGGTAAACTTGTCATTTTAGTTGGACCTATGTCCAGAGCTAGGATCGAGAGATTCAAAGAGACTTTCTATACGCATGTGGGTAAATTTGTGGAGAGGATGGAGTGCACCAAACTTATTAGAGGAGAACTATCTGAATCACAACCCAAATTGATTTATTTATCTTAAATCCTTGGATTGGATCTACTTGAGAATTGAAGACCATTTTATTGGACTGCGCATCATCACTTAAGTTCAAGAAGAGAGGCGCGCTTATGATCAGACTTGGGAGGGTATTGAATCAGGCCTAGGCGTGTTTTTTATTATTCTATTTTGAACTTGTTTTAAGTTATATTTATTTTGAGCTTCCAATATTATTTAGCCCAAGTCTTTTATTATTTGACCTAGGTATAAATACTTTCTTTAAGGATAGGAAAAGACAACTTTTGATCATATTATTTCTTATGTGTCGCCGGCTATATTGAAAAGAGAAACCCCTCTTGTTCTTTTCAATTTAAGAATTAAACTTCACTTATGAACTGAATCAGATTGTGGTGTGATTTTGATCATAAACAACTTTCTTAATCTGTTCTTTACCCTTTATCTAGATTGCTCGAGACAAGTTATTCGTGAGGTTTAGTAGGTAAATTTAAAATCCTACGTATCGGAATTAATTTTAGTTCATTCAAATCTATCATCTTTTTGTTTTCTTAAATCCGAACTTTTTAATCTTTTAATTCCGTGTGTGCGTGTTACTTCAGGTTCAGGGTCAGTGGTGGAATTCTGATTCCCATTGTTGATTGCTGGCTCGAGACTCCCGTCTTGAATAGAATGGATGGTATATGAAGATGTATGATTCAAACGTTTCGTCTTGTGTAGTTTAAGGTTTACAGTATCATTGTCACCAGCAACAACACCATTGATATGATCTTCGATTTCAACTAATTTATTTGGAGAATTGTCTTTTGCAGTAAAACTTTCCGTATCACAAGTTTCTTTTACTTCATTCACAAGAACACTTTATGTCAACGACAACTCCTCCATTCGAGGAAAATTGTTTAACATGTATACAATTCGTATGTCTATACATTTTCTTCTTTTAAATCATTTGCAATAAAGATGCTTCAGACTCATTTTGTGATACTTTTCAGTCTGAGCATTGATCACAGTTTTAGAACCTAGTTCTCGAACAACATTGCAAAATGAATCTGGTTCTGCCGGATTTTGGCTGAACTGCATGTTACCGTTTGGATCCATGAATCGAGTATCCTCTGTGATAAACT
>JAOTBA010000001.1:10477197-10490554 GCA_025629845.1 Erythroxylum squamatum | reverse complement strand
CCCTTCTTCAAGAAAAGCAAAAATCCCAATTCAATGTAACTCAAATTGGAAACCTACATGACCTAATGCATGAAATTAATTCTATATTCACTAAACCCATGTTATTTCTAAACTTTCTAAATCAAACTCCAACCAAAAGCTACAACTTAATCAAAGACTTACCTTGGATCTTTACCCAACTAAGGGATTTCTTGGTTCAAAATGAAGCTTAGACTCTCCTCCACCTTTTTCCTTCTTGGACTTTCTCCAAAGTCCCTCTTGATCACTTAGAAATTTGATGACCTAGCTCTTTCTTCTTTTTTCTTCCCTTCTTCTCTCCTTTCACGACATTCTCTCTTCTCCCTCTCTCAATTTTCGGTTCTTCTCTTCTTCTCCTACAATCCAACTTATTTCCCTCTCCTTTTATACTTCCACTCATCCACTTAAGCCCAAAGCCCAATAGCCCACTAAACTCTTAATGCCAAGCCTTTCTCCATTATTAACTTAAGCCCAATAGACCTTTAATGAAAAAGCCTTATACATTTCCAACTTTAATCCCTTACTTAAGCCCATAGGCCCATTAAACCTTTAACGCATTTTTCACCTAACTCTTTAATTCCATTTAATTCATGCTATCTACCCTAATTAATACCATATGCTAATTAATACCAACTTACTTTACTCCCTTAAGGCTCTATAATCAATCTAATCATGCTTCATAAAATAAAAAAAAATTCAGGGGCTAACAAAAATACTTCTCATGACTATTAACATGTAATCCTAGATTAATTACTCAAAAATTTTTCTCTAATTAAAACCCTTAGAATCGCATTAATTGATTTATAAATTTCGCTATTAGGTTTGACTTTAATTTGAAAGATTTATGTCAACCTATTCTAGGTTCGCATGCAGCTCTTTTGAACTATGCTAGATTTATTCACAAAGGATTTCTTAATCTCAATTGCATGCCACACATGAATCAACATGCTAGCAATATTAATTCAAAAATAATCAATAACACATCATTGAGTCTCATTGAATCTAAAATATAAATTAAAATGATATGAAATCGTAAAAAGGTCCATCTTAGGGTTGATCTAATCTAGATACCAAAAAAAATAAGATCAAAGCTAAAGATAAAAATAAAAACTAAGGATAACATAATAGAAATCCCTTTAATCTTCAATGGGGTTTCCTTGGTTGTTCTTCATGCTTCCATCTATTCCAGGGTTTCCTCCCATGTTTCTTAAGAATCCCTTCTACTTTACCACTCAAATTTGCCTTCTAAAATTGGAAATTCTTATTATTGTAGATACACCAGGATCAATAGGGGTGTGATGATGTTTGTGTACTTCAAACAATGTGCGAGCCAACACATGCACGAACATAGTCATTTACTCTCAAAACAAGCTACTTACCATTCAATATGGGCATGTTCCACAAAAATCAATCAACATGCCCCCAAACTCTTCAGACATTATCATGTACTTGTTATGTACTCTATAACTTAGTCAAAATAGCTCCAAATTACTCCAGACTTGTTCAGATTTGTTCTTTTTCTCAAAATGAGTTATCTAAACCCTTAAAAAAATGTAAACAACTTAAATACTAGAAATAATAAAAAACCCAAATAATCAAATAAAATGCACTAAATATGGGCCCAAAAAAATGACCAATTCAACACTTTATCATTAACCTCCTGCTATTTGAGCATGAGACTATCTCTCCTATTTAAATATAAAACTTCGATGTTTCATTCTCTATAGGCATGAAGGATTCACAACTCAATAGACTAACTATTTCTTTCACAGACCTATTTAATTTTTAGTTTTCATCATTTGGATCGTATTTGGGAAATGTTATAAAACTTTTCATTCCTATTCAAGTAGCCACCACTTAAATAAAAAATCGTAAAAAGTGGATAAAAAGTAACCCATATATGCTTTAAATGATTAAAAAATATAAAGAATAAGATATCCCTTTATATAGATATTTGGACTAATTTGATTTTTTTTTACAATTCTACTATAAGATTTAGATAGATATAAATAAACTCCTCGGATCCTGATAGACATGTCTGCCAAGGATAAAACTCATCCTTATCATTTGTTTTAATCCATAATAATCATTATGAATAAGGCAAAAAATTTCCTTATTTATGTCTGTACATGCATAGACTTGCGACCAGCGCAATGGGAGGTTACCTTACTCATTATCGTTAATAGCTAGGTTTATACACTTCTGACATAATGCAGATTTGTTTTCAGATTTCTTTAATACAGTATTGGGCCATTATGCCAATGGAGAATTTGTATTAACAAGTAAGTATTGACACTCAATCACAATATGATTTTTGACATTTAAATTAATATTATGTAGTCTCCAATATTAATAAATATATAGATAAGGAACCTGTTGTTTGAAAAACTTATCTCAAAATTCCACTACAACTTCATTAAGCTTTCACATTAGAAAGAGTTTTCTCTTCACCAATTCTACTAAGAAAAATTATAGCTCAGTTAAACCTATAAAAATTAAAGGAACCTTGAAACTTTAAAAACTCAAGCCATCCATCGACAAATTAAAGGAATTCAGAGCGCATGTGCAAATTAAGTCAAGTCCAATGACCTTTGCTCGACATTAAAACTAAATAATTAATTCATAAGATATGAAACTTGTGTTTATTTTCTTATTGTAGAAATGGAATCCATATCCATATCCACTAAAATCCTTTCAAATTAACGGTATAACTATAAGGCAATTTGTTGTCATAATTCACATCATATCTTAATAAATGTGATATTAGGGAAAATATATAAGTTATTAGTGTAATTTATATTTAAAATAAATAGATTTTTATACAATTATGACATGGAAAATAATAAACTACCCTACCTATATAATGTATTTTTCATAATTTTTATATTTAGAGTCAAAATTAGTAATTTTCATATATAATCTCTGGGATGATTGAAACAAAGATGTAGTGTTTAAATAAAGCCAATTGACCCATAAATGCAGGAAATTCCCACTAATAAGTAAAAACAAGTAAACTAATTGGTATTACCTCTCGTATTAGTCAATAGTCACACCTAATAGCATCACGAAGGCTGCTAAGAGTGATGGCCATTTAACAAATAGAACCTTAACATATAAACATTATAATTCAAACAACATACATATAAACATAAAAATTGATTAACTAAATTAATGAAAATATTCATACCTATAAGAAATGTGAACGCATGTGCTACCAAAGATTAATTAATAAGAAATGTAGGAAACAGAAAAACGTAAACTAGCTCGGATACTTACAAATTTTCTCGAGTATCACAAAATCAATAAAGCAAAAAGTAATGATGAGAAAGCATTAAATCGTATTTGCAACCAAAACCTATATGTATTGTGGCCCCAAAAGTTTTCTCCCGACGCCTCCTATAAATTCGTACGTGGTGGTTTTCTCAAACTGTTGCCACATTTTTCTGAGTGAAATCATTTGTTCGATGTTGGCATCTTCTAAAAAAGCCAACTGAAGCGGCAGTCATGGAGTTTCCCCAAAAGAGAACGAGGATACCATTTCAGTCCTATAACCATTGTCTTGATGCTTATAGAACAGTTAAAACTGTCCCCCCTACTCTACCTCACGAACTTCTCGAGCATATTTTCTCCTTCTTGCCTCTGAGAAACGCTAGGGAACTCGCAGTCCTGGCAAAAAGATTCAGGAAGACATGGGTTCTAAGCAGAAACCTTTGTTTCGAAAGAGTGTTTGGCAGGTATCATCAACTTCACAAGTTTATAGCATTTGTTAACAATAGTTTTGAGTCTCATGCGGGGCCAAAGATAGATAGACTGCGACTGAATTTCGATCCATCTGGAAGGAATGAATTGATTCATAGGTGGCTCGCAGTAGCCGTTAGAAAGGGTGTGGAAGAGCTTGATTTGGATTTCTATCCAGCAGATGTACCCTTTAACCTTCCTGTTGAGTTAATTGATGTCGAGTCCCTGGAAATACTGCGGCTTAATTTTTGTCAGCTGCTTACTTATCCACTCAAGTTCAACCATTTGAGTCTCTTGAAGACAATTGTCCTTCGGAGGATGATCATAAATTCAAAGCTCATTGATGCGTTATTTTCGGCTTGCTTGCTTCTTGGGAGCTTGGATTTGGGATCTTGTCTGGGAGCTTTGAGACTCAGAGTGTTTGCGCAAAAGCAGAAAGGGTTTAGAACGTTCAAGGTGGTGAGCTGTAAGGACATCGTTGAAATCACCCTTGATTCACCAACTCTCCGTACATTTCATTATCATGGAAGTGTTTGCATCTTCAAGTTTGTTGAGATCTCTCAGATGAAGGATGTTATGATATCTGCCACTCCTTCTCGAGGATTTGCACCTCCTTTGCAACTCAGGAATTTAGTGTATCATCTTTCCCATGTCAATGTCCTCACAGTATCTGCTACGGTATTAGAGGTACATCTTCTTTTTTAAGCTTGTTTTAAGATCTTAAAATCTCAGTAGTTTATGATTTGATTTTATCAAACTTAAATTTCATTAATACTTCCTTTTTTTGGCCAGACATCCTAGTACTAGTAGAATCTATTTTTGTTTATGAAATCATGCATAAGTATAATATTAACTAGCACAGATAAAATATGTTAATATTTTATTTTATTGAAAATTTATTTATTTGACAAATATTATTTAATTTAAATTTATAAAAACATGTGCATGTTTAACATTAAAGAAAAATACGAAATATCATTTAAATTTGACTCTCTCTTTATTTATTTACTTGTCATTTAATGGGGTCTATTTAATGTGTTTATAAAATTAATTTCAAGTTCTGTAATAAAGGAAAAAGAAGAAATTACAACTAAACTTGAATTTCATTCTATATATAAGTATCTAATAATTCAAATCTCATTTTATGTGCAGATATTTAACTTTTATATAGTGGGACTTATTGATTCAAAATTATATTTTATTCAAGGGGTTTGGCTCAATGGCTGAGAGCGGGGCTTAACTTCGATTAGGTCCCAGGTTCGACTCCATGCTAGCCCCTCTTGTAAGAGCCTAGGGCAGCCGGAATTTTACCTGTAGGTGGAGAACTAGTTAGGCCCTCGATTATGGGGTGTGCTCGCTTGGCCCGCCTGTGAGGTGGTGCGCCAGTTGGGCCCTTGAAGAGGTGTGCCCGCTTAGCCCACCTACGGGATTTCCTCGAATCTAAAAAGCCCTCAAGGGGTGTGGTTCGATGGTTGAGAGCAGGGCTTGGCTTCGGTTAGGTTCCAAGTTCGATTCCATGCTAGCCCCTCTTATAAGAGTCTGGAGCAATCGGGGTTTTACCTGTAGGTGGAGAACTAGTTGGGCCCTCAATGATGAGGTGCGCCAATTGGGCCCTCAGAGAGGTGTGCCCCGCTTGGCCCACCTACGAGGATTCCTCGAATCTAAAAAAAATTTAGGTCAACAAAAAAGTAAAAGAAGCAAAATGTGTTGGAGTTTATATATACCATTTTTCTTTCATTTACGAACTTAATTTTCCTAAATGTTAAGGTTTGAGGTACAAGCCTGAACTTGTTCTTAATCTGTACCCTTTATTAAATCTTTGATGCTCTTCATTACATGATTATGGCAAACATTATTATGCTTCCTGCTCTATGAACCACATAAATCTTTTGCTTGTCCTTGGCATGAACAGGCTCTAAGTCCCAGAATTGCCAATGCAACAATGCAGGAAATGCCATTCTGTTTTCGAAACTTGGAAGAAGTTCAAGTTTACATGGAAGGCGCTGCTTTCTGTAACGTTTATGATATTGCAAATTTTGTTCGTCATTGCCCGAGTTTGAACAAGCTTTTCATAGACGTGAGCATATGTATTTGTGCGCGGTTGTGTGTGTGTATATCTTAAGTTACACGTGTCTGCCATCACTATCTCAAGAATTGCACTTACGTACTTAAAATAACACTATTCTCACCATCTGTTATCGCGACTGCTTGCAGCTATCTGAAGTTGGTTTCGAAGGGGGACGTTACTGGGAGCTGCATCAACTTTTGAATTTTCAACTCTTGCGTCCATCTCTACCCTCCTTGAAATACGTCAAGTTGGCAGGATACAAGCTTGATGATCGCTTTGAACTGATGTTGGCTAAGTTTTTGATAATGAAGGCAACGAACTTGGAGAAGCTAGTTCTTGTCACTGCAAAGGGTGTCCGTCATAGGATCTATAGGACACAAATTCTAACCCATAGGTTTTATCTTCGACACTGGCAAGCATCTGAAAGAGTCCAAATTGAGTTCTTCGAGTGTCTTAAAGATGTGATTTCACGTCGTCCCCAGCATTCAATCCATCCAAAGCTGTGGTACTAGTCCTGAAATGGGGTGATATCTTGTATCAAATTTTGGTGAAAAGGGTAAGGGAAACAAACAACTATTGGCTGCAATAGCAGCTTAATAGAACTTGTTTTTTGGTTATTTGTGCTTGTCCTTTAATTATTGTCGTAGACTGGTTGCTTAGTTTTAAACATCTTTACGGACCTTTAGGCTTTTGGCAACCGAAATTTTGAGGTCGAACCATATTTGATATGGTCTATTTCCAAGGCTTGCCCTTCAACTCCAACCAATTTTCAATTATGCTTTTAGTTAAATATAGTGAGTCAGATTTACCTTTAACGCAGCGCAAAATCCTTTGTTCTAAAGTAGAACTTTGGTGCCGGAGCATAACGTGTACTACAAGTGCAACGATGAAGGATATATGCATATACATCATTATCAACACCTCCAAAATGATATCCCCGGATTAAATTCTTGAAGATAATTTTGTTATTATATTCTTGTTGCGATGATAGAAGAATATACGATATATGCCTCTTGTTTAAATTGTATGTTTGTGTAATTGATAAACCTTTAAAACAAACAGATCATGACGGAAGGCCAAAATCTTGACCACGATCTTGCAACTAAGGGCTATGATTGTAGCTTGGGTGTGGACAGATGCTGGGATGCTTCCGGTTTTAAGTTTTCAAGGGACTTTTTGGATCTTTCGAACCTGGAAAAGGCCCTGAGGTTATCGTAATTGGAAAGACTATATAAAGGAAAGAGATTAACCCTAAAGATAGTTTCATTTTCTGCCACTTTTGGAAAAACCCTCAAGGAGAGAGAAAGAGAAGGGAGAGAAGAAGAGAAAGAGGAGAAAGTAGCAGGTCTTCACAGCTGCTGCCCTCCCGAGGCGTCCAGATCCTCATTTTATTATGTATTTCTTTCATCTTGTTGTTCTTTTCTTTGAATATGAGATGAATATGAATATATGCATGGATTTGGGTTTGATTAAGATGTTTTAACTTTCCTTCAGGATTTGACCTTGATTTAATGTTAATTTAGTTATTATTGTGTTGTTGTAATTGGGTGTTGTGATTGATTGTGGTATTTGTATATTTTGGTAATAAATCGAAAGGGTGAACTGGAAAAAAAATGATTGGATCGAGTTAATGAGAATTAGGCAATCTAATTGATCACGCAATCAATCTAGTCGGTTATTATATGGGGAGAGATCCCATATGAGACATGATTGTTTATTAGAGGGCTTAAGATCTAATTAGAATTGTGGGTCTTTGGTTAATTGAGAGATTGCAAATTCTATAATTTAATTAAGGTTAATGAATTAGGGTGCGTGATTATAACTCGAGAGAGAGTGATCCTCCCTTTGATCGTCTATAACTGACACCCCGTTAACACTTAAATGACTAGGTTAGCATTAATAATAGGAAGAATCCTCTCTCCCATAATATGATAATTTTCCTTGATTGATTTCCATTGTGAATTTTGTGTTCACAATTTTAATTCCTTTTGTGTTAAATTCCTGAATTTCATTCCCACTAATCAAATTCTCGTGTTTAATTTCTTGTTCAAATTTACTTTCATTTTAATAATATTCTAGTCTTAGATAACCTGATTAGATTAGTTCACCCTCCTCGTGGGATCGACCCTTCACTTACTATAAATCACCACCTATGCACTTGCGGTATTTGAGGGCTATAAATTTATAAAGCTCGACATCACAATCAAGTTTTTGGCGTTGGTGCTGGGGAGGTGTAGGATTAGTCTAATTCTTTTAGTCTAAGGATTAGGAAAAAGAAAAAGAGATGGAAGTTTGGGCGCAAAGTAGAGACACATCAAGACGTCACAAAACAAGAGTGAGACATCTGAAGAGCTAGATACCAAGAAGGGAAAGAAGGAACAATAATGGAGGATATGTATATTATAGGGAGCAAAGGACCCTTGTGGACTTCAATGAAGCATAATTTAGTTGAGGTAGTCATCATCCTTATCTGAACACGTACAATCTGGGGTGGCAAAACTACTCATATTTCTGTTGTTCTAACAATGTAAAGACTCCCATGGGACATCAAAACCTATTAGGATTTCAGCAAGATTTGTCCAGTTCATGGGATTCTAAAGTGGACAAGATCCTGGATAAGCTCGTGAACATGGAAGAGGCCTAGAAGAGACTGGAAGAGAAGTTTGAGTAGGTAACAGAAGACCATGACTCTTTTATTCACAACCTAAAGGTTGAATGAGACAACTTTTAGTGAATTTCGTAAGAGAAGTGTGGAAAACTATTTGCACAACACGAAAGTAAATTCAATAAAGCCATGTAAGATGATCACACTTAGGAGTGGAGAAGAGCTAAGAGAACCAATGGATAGAACAACTGAAACCCATCTTGTAGAAGCCCAAGAGAAGCACAAAAAGGATGAAGAAAAGAATGAGACCCTTCATACATTCCTCCTCCACCTTATTCACCAAAAATACCATTTCCACAAAGACTCCAAAAGAACAAATTGGATACCCAATTTGCAAGGTTTGGAGAAAACTGAAGAAATGGAAAATTTCCTTACCCTTTGTGGAAGCTTTGAAGAGCACACTCATGTATGCAAAACTTCTCAAAGACATATTCTCAAACAAGCGGACTTGGGATGATAATCAATTGTTAGCCCTACGAAAACCTCTAGCTCCTTAATTACCAACTACATGCCTTTACAATTGACAAATCCAGGGAGTTTTACAATATCCTGTGTAGTTGGTAACTTAACGATTTCAAAATGTTTATGTGACTTAGGTATACATATGAACCTTATGCCTTTGTCAATTTTTAGGAAATTGAGGATGGAAGATATGAAACCAACTTCTATTCTTATCCAATTGGCAGACTAATCAATCAAGAAGCCGTTAGGCTTAGTGGAGAATGTACCTATAAAAATGGACAAGTTTATCATCCCTGTGGATTTTATTGTGTTAGACTATAAAGATGATCAAAATTGTCCACTAATCCTTGGCTTACCATTTTTTACCATCGGAAAAGCTTTGATCGATTTCATGAAGACAATCTCATCCTTCAGATTGGAGATGGATAAGTGAAATTTATCATGAACAAGGTATTCAAGAATCCGAAGGAGAGTAGCTCATTCAAGATAATTGATGTGTTTGAATCTTCTAAGGAACAAATGGACGAAGAACAAATGACAACTGACATAGAGCTTGGAGCATATAAGAAAATCTCTGTTCATGAAGTGGAACAAAAAAAGATCACCCTCATACAGGCAAACTGTTGGATCCAATAGCAGATTCAGGGAGTTTCGTTTTTTCCTGTTTTGTTGACAGTTTGTTGTCGAAAAGGACATTACTAAGCTTATTAGGTTTCCTTAATTTGATAGATTATGTTCTTTTCATTATCTCTCGACATGTAGCTTATTTATGAGCTATGAATCTGAAATTGGGAGACGCGGGTGATAGCAAGCCACTCATAATTGATCCTGGTTGAGTTTTTAAAGGATGCAAGGTCAAGCTAATAACCATAAATTAGTACGTTCAGTAATTAGATTTAAATTTTTCTGTGTTGTTATATTTTTTAATTTTAAAAATAATTTTTAATGATTTGAAATGGTTTGGGGTTACTAATTCTCTTACTCTCTTTATGCAATTATAAGATAGGACAGCAACCTTAGGCATCAAGCAGATTTGGTCTCAACACTATCGCCATTACCACCTCTTTCACCATAGCGATTCTGTGCTCTTAACTCTTATCTTTTCATTTCTGTCTTTATTTTATTCTTATGTTTCTCTTTACTTTATGTGTTTTTATTCCCACCTTATATGTTGTTGTTTGCTTCTTACATTGAGGACAATGTATTGTTCAAGTGTGAGGAGGATTATTTGCATTATATGTTTGTTTTTATTTTGAATGTGAATTTTGCATATCGTATGTTAGTTTGTTTAAGTTTGCATAGTGTAATTCATGTGAATGCGTGTGTCAATGGCTAGGGCTTAACAGAATCGATTTAACTTTGTACATAATCTTTTAGGTTGCTAAGATTTATTAGCTTGTGAAATTAGTGACCTAGGTTACTTTGGTTAAATATGCATGTTAATTAGGTTATGATGTTAGTTTATTCACCTTAGAAATTTGTCACATTCATTTATAATTTTAGGCCAATCGAATAAGTAACATTGCTAGTATATTTTCATGAGAATGATTAGCTAAAGTAATAAGGTAGACATTATTAAAATGTGAAAAAATGTGTATAAATTTCAATTAAATAACTATTCCGCTAGCCTTCAAGTTATGAATAAAGCTAGCAGCCAATTGAGAATGTGTTGTAGTCGAGTAACCGGAACGACATTCATCACAAATGTTTACTTCCGTTTAAAAAAAGCTATAATGACATTTCAATCAAGTTCTTTTAAAAAAACATGCCCTAGTTGAATAACGGGATCGACATTCATCACAAATATTTGCCTCCGCGTAGAAAGGCTAGGTTCATGTCGATAAAAAAATTAATAAAAAATCATTTGTCAAATAAAAACCTACCAAACTTGTAAATAGCTTGACTTTTCATAAGAACTTACTTAGGAATAATTACAAGTTTAATTGACCAAAAGATTATCAATGTGTGTGTACAAGTGATAGAGGTGAATAAACTTAACATCAAAGTCTCGATTAGTTTGTATATTTAGCCCAAAGTACTTAGACACTAATTTTGTAAGTTAATAAGTTAAAACAACTTGAAGGATTGTGTCTATAGTTAAATTTGTTTCGTAAAGTTGAAGCCATTGTCTCATTATTGCGTATGCGTATGCGTATGCGTATGCGTGTTTTGTGTTTTTGTTTTTGTTTTGTTTACTTAAGGACAAGAAAACATTAAAGTATGAGGATGTTGATAGTTGTAGATTGCATCGTGTTTTTATAGGTAATTTAGTTTGTATTTAGTTGTTAATTTGATTGTTTAGTGCGTGTTTATGTTAGAATTATGTTAGTCAATAAATATTTGTGTTTGCTAGTGTTTCAGGGCAAAGAGTGGAAAACAGAGAAGATTCGGAGAAGACCTGGGAGCTAACCCAGGGTCATGATCGTGACAGAAGGATGATGGAAGTGCCACAATCATGACAAAAGGCCAAATTCTTGGCCACGATCGTGGCCTACGCACGGACAAATGTGGGGATGCTTCAAGTTTTAAGTTTTTCAAGGATTTTTCGGACTTTTCGGACTCGAAATAGACCCTAGGGTTATCCTGATTGGAAAGACTATATAAAGGAAAGAGATGTAACCCTAAAGATAGCTTCATTTTCTACCACTTTTGGAAAACCCTCAAGGAGAGAGAAGAAGAGAAAGAGGAGAAAGGAGTGGGTCTTCGAGACTGTTGCCCTCTTGAGGCATCTAAATCTCCATTCTATTGTGTATTTCTTTCATTTGGTTCTTCTTTTCTTTAAATATGATATGAATATGAATATATGTATGATTTGAGTTTGATTAAGATGTTTTAACTTTCCTTCGGGATTTGACTTTGATTTAATGTTAATTTAGTTATCATTGTATTACTATGATTGGGTATATATATATATAGGCTATAAAGTATCCTATTCCTAGAAGAAGTCTTATACCTTGATTAAGGTAATTCCCTAAAAATAGAGTTTTTTCCTATACTCTGTTAAAAAGCTCTCAAAATAAGCCTTTCCATCAAGTCTCCACGTCTGTTTCATTTAGCCATCTGCTGCCAACTAACTTTGTCCATTAAGCGTGCCCATGCCTAATCAGCAGCAACACTTCTACACCTGTTTCCTTATCTGTCCATTTCACAGCTTTTTGTTTCAAAATTAGCTCCAAGAATGCTCAGGACTTCCTAATAACAAAAGATGAGTAATTCCATTAGGTTGAACTCAATTTGAACTTAACAAAAAGGGAATTAGAAATCAAAATAATAAGAATTAATCATCCTATCATTTTCTGTCTTGAATCTTTTGGGAAAAAAAGGCGAAGAATACGATCTAGCTAGTGTCACAATGTGTGTCCTTCGTAGAGTTGTTTATTTAACAATCACACTCCAAGGCACGACTATCTTTTCAACCATGTTCTTCACAATGTTGTCAAAAATCTCAAAACATAAAAATTTCTGATTTCTTCCTAAGATTTCTTTGTAGAATTATGAATCATCTTAATCAGTGTTTTGATGAGAAAGCTATGCTTAATTTAAGAAGTATTATCTAAATAAGATCTTAAATTAGTTAATTACTCTTAATTTTACTTTATATATAATTAATAACAGTGGATTTATTTTAGCAAATCAATCTAAATTTTATAATGCCCAATTTAGACATTATTACTTAAATTGAGCATAACTTTCTTATATAAACTCCGATTGAGATGAATCAATAAGCGATAGAGAGCTTAGAAAGTTTTCTAAAATTTTTGTGACTTTATTTTTTTAAAAAACAGGTGAAGAACATGGCCTACGATACCTATTCCAATGCGTGTATTTCATAGAGCTTTTTATTTAAAGAACACACTCTAAGGCATGATCGTGTTCTTAATAGTGTTCTACACATTTTTTTTTTCAAAAGAATTAAAAAACACAAAGTTTTATAACTTTTCTTAAAATTTTGATAGAATCTTAAATTATCTTAATCGAAGTTTGGATAAAAAAGTTATACCTAATTTAAGAAACATTATCTAAATTGGATATTAGATTAGCTATATATACTTTTTATACAATTAATAATATTTTTTAATTTAACAAATTAGTCCTACATATTGTCTTATCTAAATGTGTAGGTAAGAAAATGGAGAAAAGGAAGATAACTTGTTATAAATTATTTGACAAATTTATTCTTATTTTATTAATTACTATTTTTCACTACTCTACCCATTTTACTTGTTTAGTACGCATACTAAAATTCCTAGATTACCATCTGGTTCAGCCAGATTCTGCTGAGGTTGAACGTCGTTGTTGGGCTCCATGGTTTATGCGAGTCTAGCTGTAAGATACCTGCAAAATAGATAACGGCGGGCCGGGAGTTGTTTCCCGGGAGGCCCCTCCGACGCTCAAGTCAGTATTTG
>JAOTBA010000001.1:10464694-10477097 GCA_025629845.1 Erythroxylum squamatum | reverse complement strand
TGGCTAGGGTTATAGTCTCATACCTGAATTACGGTAGAATAGTACCTTATATATGCTGTGGGTGCTAGGTTTACGTAAATCTTTGCGTTTGCATGGGAGTCTAACTCCTGAAGGGCCGAATGGGCCGCGGTCTTACGAAAATGGGCCTAGGCTTAGCACAGCCGGTCCAACCACCATCTAATTCATAAACTCAATTCTATTATTCTTTTTTTTCTTAATTAACTGCCGGTGACTATGGATGACCACCAACAATTAATTTCTTTTCTTTTGAGATTCTGTGTTGCCATGCATTTGGAATCTTAGACAGAGTGCACTTCACGTCGGGATTGACATGGAAATTACTTCCATCACTCTCTGTCCGCAAGCTTTGAGGTCGGCGTGTTAAGAGAAATGCTAGCAAAACCATAAGATATAAGGCAGCACAACTTACTAACAATCTTATTATTTTTCCTTCAAAAAAACAATCTTATTATTTTAAATTTTAAATTTTTGTTTTCAAATTTAGCAAAAAAAATATTTGTTTAAATTTTTTGTTATAGTTTCTTCAAATTTTAAAAGATTATGAAATCGTAATCTTTTATAATTTAATTTACTATTAACTAAATATATATTATTTAATTATTTTTTATATATTACTTTTAATATGAAATATGAATAATTTAATTTTTCATAATAAATTTATTTGATTTTTAATTAAATTTAAAATATCTTCAATATATATATCTTAAATAAAATTTAGTTTGAAGATTAAAATATATTTAAAATAAATATTAATTTATAAATAAAAGTTAAAATTTAAATTATTTATTTTAATAAAATAAAATAAAATAAAATAATTATTTATTTATTAATAAATATTATCTAAGAGATTAAAATAAATTAATTGAAATAAAATAATTTATTTTTAAATTTTATCTAATAAATATAAATATATTAATATTAACAACTAAATAAGTTTTTGTTTTTATTGGAAAGAAAAAATTGAAAATAGAAAACAAAAATTAAAAATTACAACATAAAAAATAAGAGTAGAATCATACGACCATATACTAATACTTAGTAGTTGCTACCAAGGAATTGAGAACTGTCAGTTACTTTAATTTATAGGCCTTCTTTGATTGTCTATAAAACATGAAGGTAGATAAACAACAAGAAAATTACATGAATCGACCTAGAGATACATATTTTCAAGTGATAGGTGAATCGAATGCCAAGCATTGTGTGTGTGTGTTTGTGTGCATGCGGTCCAAATTAATAATCTTGGATAGGTATTATTTATAAATTATATGAATAAAGAGACTAACTGGGTTGATCACAATTGAGCAAGGTCAGAAACCGGTTCATAAAATAGGAAGTCTTCGTACCGTAGATGTCTAGACTCCAGACTCCTTTTAGCTTAAAAAAATATTTCCACTATATTGTAGCCTCAATCAGAAATTGGAAGGAAATGTTACGGTTTGATCTAATTGTAAGGTATGGGACTTGAATCTTATATTGGTTAAATACAAAACTGATATGAAATTTATAAGGGCTTTGGACTCTTTACCCTCATAAGCTAACTTTTGGGGTGTGGCTCTCCTAAAGTCCTTATCAATTGGTATCAGAGCCGGTCTTAGAGTGGTGGCCCACGGAATGGTGGCCTGGGAGTGCCAGCCATGACCAACGTGGCCGTGACCAACAATGACCTCATAGTGGTGGCCCATGGAGTGGTGATCTGAAAGTGTCAGCCGTGACCAATGAGGACATTGGTCCTTATGGAGGGGACGAATGTTACGGTTTGATATAATTGCAAGGTATGGGACTAGAATCCCATATTGGTTAAATACAAAACTGATATGAAATTTATAAGGACTTTGGGCTCTCTACCCTCATAAACTAGCTTTTGGAGTGTGGCTCTCCTAAAATCCTTATCAGGAAACAGAAGAATTTGGTTACAGACGTTTATTCCAAAAAGAATTAAACAGAATTTGCGGTGAAATGTGTGTACAGAAGGTTTCATCTCCTCAGATTCGTCGTCCAAGTTTGATTAACCCATAACGAAGAAAGAATGAAACAAGTTCTAGTACGAAACAGGAAGGAAACAACACTTGATTACACGTCGCTAACAATATCTTGGGACTAGATGAATAAAAACAAGATCGGTGGAAAGGGTAAAAAAAGCATCAAAACCTTGGATATGCCAAAATCTTTTGAGGGAAGTTGAAATCAAAATAGATCGACTCCCAAACGCTTATAACAGTGACAGACACTTTGGAACTCTGTTCGCTTTGTTGACGTCAAACTGTCAGCCCTTTTTCGGACAGTCTTCAATGCCCGCCCGCGCACCAAAGGTTTTTTTTCGCATTTTAATCTTATTCAGTTAGTTTTAACAATTAATTTAAGTAAAGTTTTTATAAATATGTGAATAAATTTTTTTTTAAAAAAATTAACAAAAGATTTGTTCCTGACAACCAACTCTCTAAGCATTTGGGCTATCAATAGCCATGGTAATTAATTATACATCATATAGGCCTCAAGTTGAAGACTTCCTCATTCCCTTATCGGTGCTATCTTTGTCAAGTAAATGATAAAAGTGAACATGTCATGTCCTACACACATGTCTTTATTTATATGTTCGCCTCTGTCAACTTTTGCTGCTTTTCTTCGTCGTTTGTGATACCTTCAAATCTTTTTAAAGGATGTGTCGATAATATGACGTTAATTACCACCAAATAATCACAAACAGTGAAAATATTAGTTAAAAAAGAAATAGTTTTCTTAAGTTAAAATATGGTATAAGGCTGGACTGGAGCGAAGCTTGAAGATGTACTATGTATGGAATACCTTTTATGTAGAACATTACTAAATTCACCGTGGACTCAGTGAATTTATATGAAACTTAGATGCGCCCTGCAAACCAGGAGGGTGACAAAAAGCGCTATTTAGTTCTGACAGCATGCCGCCTTAGTAGGAGACCGTTCCATTCACATCAAAAGACAACTTGTGCAAGCTAATCTTAATGCTCTCTTCTCCATTATTACAACTGCAGACATACATGCTCACCATAAGAATCCATGTCTCCTCCCTAAATTCATTTATGTACGATAATACAAGGGGATTTTTCTATTAAAATTAGAATTCATTTTCGAGGATTCTACTTATGACAAATACAAGATAATGCTTTAGAGCTTCTAATCATTACCTAAAAAAGATTTCCTATCTTAATAATAATAATAATAATAATAGTGAATTATGCTAATTAATTATGCCAAGTGTCTAGTATTCTTTAACAGCAAAGTGTTACAGAAGCTACAATTGGCATTTGCAACCATACATCATACCAAGTAAAACCACCAAATCAGGAATTCGATCTAAGTAGCCTAACCCCTAATAATAAGGAGATGAAAACAAAAGAGAGAAAATTAGTAGTAGAAGAAGAGCTGAAACATCGCAGTAAACGTAAAGTAATTATTAATGGTCGATTTCGGGAATATAGGGCCAAGTGTCAGTCTTTTGGTTCTAACCAATACAGAAGCAGTTTTTAACTATGTGGTCCCCAGGAGTTTGGGGCAAAGGCTTTTTTAGGAGTTTGACCTTGTCTGAATAGGAAGCATAGCAGGGCTGCACGACTCGTTTTACGCGGAGTTGGAGTTGGTTCGCATTATCAACGCAACTCCCTCGTTATTATTCTATGTGGCCTTTTATCAAATTTACGTACATTCCATGTCTAACATTGCTCTGTTTTTTTTTTTTGAGATCCTAATGTATCACGCTATAGTGAATTTTGTGATAATGGCAAAAAGAATAATGGTTGAGTAAGTATAATAAATATGTGCTTTTTAGAATGCTACATTGGTTCTGCATTTAGACACAACAATGGAAAGGAAATGAAATATATAGGAAAATGAGAAAAAAAAAAAGCAGAGTCCATTACATAGATAGCGAAAGGAGGGAGGAAGACACTAAAAATTAGAACCAATGCCAAAATTAGGTGCCTTTGTTAAGACACTAAAAAGGGAAGTCATATCATCACCACTATTTCTGTCTGGCCTCCAACTGTTGGGTCTGTTAGTAGTTTCAGGAGGCAAATACGGGATCTGAAAGAATCCAGTGGTTGAATCCCACGCAACTCAGAAGTGGGGGAAAAACAAAAGAGAAGAAAATAAGGAAAAGAGAAAGAGAAAATGCCACTAATTGGCACCAATCCTCTCTTTTGCTTTTCCCATCAATCTAAATCTAACACAACACCTCCTCAACTGACTCTGAATTCTCTGCCAACTTCCCAATTTCTCTAATGTAAACAAATACAAAGATTACTCCAAATATATCCTCAGAAAACAAGACATCTACTAGAGACTGATTGATTCCCTGAGGTTCCCCCTTTTCTGGGTTTGGTTAAAAAATGTTTTCTTCTTATCCTCAAACTAACAAAGGAACAAAAATGAGACACAGAGGTAGAGAAAGATGAGAACTTCAATGTTTGGAGGGAAATAGAAGATGCAAGAGTGACAACAAGGTGGTTGTGTGAGACAGGGGAGATAGTGTCACTTCGTTTGTGCTTGTTCCGTTTCCTTTTCTTTTCTTTTTTTTCTTTTTTTTTTTTTGGTCTTATGTAGGAAGACAGAAGAAGGGAAATGAGCAAGGAGCTCAAAGGCATTGTTAAGGCCTGGGAAGCAACAATAAAGAAGTCACACGCTTCAACGAAGAAAAGAGCTCATACCATCTTTGGTACCATGATGTCAGCTGCAGTCGCTCATGCAGATGACGATGAAATGTCCTCCTCTCAGGCTTTAAGCTATGCGGAGAAAATCCTCCCTAATGGCGATTTCTACACAGGCCAGTGGTTCGATGGCTTTCCTCATGGCAACGGTAAATACCTGTGGGCTGATGGTTGTATGTACGTTGGTGAATGGCTTAGAGGCAAAACAATGGGAAAGGGCAAATTTAGTTGGCCTTCTGGTGCTACCTATGAAGGCGACTTTAAAACTGGTTTTATGGATGGTAAAGGGACTTACACAGGTTCTTCAGGTGATACTTATAGGGGTTTATGGGTTATGAATCTGAAACATGGACAAGGTACCCAGAGTTATGCCAATGGCGACTATTACGATGGTGATTGGAGAAAAGGGAATCAAGATGGGCATGGAAGATACCAATGGAAAAATGGCAATCATTACATTGGCCAATGGATGAGCGGTATAATGAATGGTAATGGAACTATGATTTGGAGCAATGGCAATAGATACGACGGGTTCTGGGAGAACGGTTTGCCTAAAGGAAATGGGACATTCAGATGGTCAGATGGGAGTTTCTATGTAGGTATTTGGAGTAAAGATCCTAAAGACCAAAGTGGAACTTACTATCCTTCGGATTCCTCATCAGGAGATATAGATTGGGATCCAGAAGAAGTTTATTTGGTGGACCTGAAGGACTGCAAGATTGCTGATGGTGAAAAGATGCCAATTCTTCCATCACAGAAGGTGTTATGTTGGCCTGGTATTAATGAACTTGGGATTCCAAAGCCAAATAAGGGAAATGTTAATAATGGAAGGAATAGGAGAATTTCAGTGGACGGGAGGTTGAGTAATTATAGTTTGACTTCAGGAGATGGCAATGACATTGGTAGTGTTGGTGGTGGTGATGGAGAATGGATTGATGGTGACGAAGGGTTTGGAAATCTTCAGCTTGAAGATTTAGATTCAAAAATATATAGATTGATAACACAGCCTCAGAAAAAGCAAGGGAATATAATAGCCAAAGGGCATAAGAATTACGATCTCATGCTCAATCTGCAGTTGGGAATCAGGTACCTTGGAACTCCGTATTGACTCATTTCTTTTTTCTCGTTCCATCTTCTCTTCTGTTTTCTGCGGAACATTATTCCTTCAAACCTTTATGTGGCTTCTTGTAAATTATTGGATTTGTCATCTTTCACCCAATTGATAGTTCATGTGATTGCGCAGGCACTCGGTGGGTAGACCTGGTCCACCTATATCTCTAGATTTGAAGTCATCAGCCTTTGATCCCAAGGAAAAAGTTTGGACTAAATTTCCACCTGAAGGATCTAAACACACTCCGCCTCATCAGTCGACTGATTTCAAATGGAAGGATTACTGCCCTTTAGTTTTCAGGTCAGAGCTTGTTTTATCAATTTCTTTGTTTCAGTCTATCAATCCTATCATATGATAATTTGATCGGTGACTATGACCTGCCTAACTTGCCAGCATAATTGTCTTTTCAGGACTCTGAGGAAATTGTTCAATGTGGATGCAGCTGATTATATGCTATCAATATGTGGGAATGATGCCCTTAGGGAGCTCTCATCCCCTGGGAAAAGTGGAAGCTTTTTTTATCTTACACAAGATGACCGCTACATGATAAAGACCATGAAGAAAGCAGAAGTTAAAGTTAGTAAGACTCTTATTTGTTTAAATGTCAAAATAATGGTTCATCATCATTTGGGATGCAGTTCCAAGAATCATTTACATGTTCTTTCAAGTTCATGGTATGAGGATGATTTCATTCTTTATCTGAATATCCTCTGTCGTATTTCTGCAGGTCCTCATAAGAATGCTTCCAGCCTATTATAAACATGTCCGATCATTTGAAAACACGCTAGTTACAAAATTTTATGGTCTGCATTGTGTGAAATTAACTGGTCCAAATCAGAAGAAGGTAAGGCGGTGGTCGTCAAAGCCATATCTATGTAGTACAAGTATAGATTATGAATTCGATCTTTCATATTTCACAGGTACGATTTATCATAATGGGCAACCTGTTCTGCACCGAGATTCCTATTCATAGGCGATATGACTTAAAAGGTTCTTCCCATGGTCGTATAACATCTAAACCTGAGGCTGAAATAGATCCCACAACAACCCTCAAGGACCTCGATCTCAATTACATATTCCGGCTGCAGAAAGTTTGGTTTCAAGAATTTTGCAGGTGAAAATCAATTTCATACTTGTCCATTTTTACATGTACATTACACAACACTCATGCAATCTGAAAACTTTTTTTCATTGAAGGGATTACTATGTTACCATCTGCTATACTTCTCTTTGCTTTTCTCCCATTAATGGCGACTTCGCTGTCCTTACGTGCAGGCAAGTGGATAGAGATTGTGACTTCCTTGAGCAAGAAAGAATTATGGACTACAGTCTTTTGGTTGGTCTTCATTTCCGAGAAGCTACATACAGGGATGCAATGACACCACCGCGTAGTTCTGGAGTTCGTACTCCTACGGGGCTTCGCACTCCTACGGGGCTGCACACTCCTAATGGTTATTTCCAGCGATGTCTAAACTTTTGCTGCTATGTAATCAAATAACTAATCTGGGTTGATGAAAGTGCCTCTTGTACTTGTCTGCAGGTTACCGGGACACTGATAGTGAATCGGGAGTTCCACGCCTTTCTGGTGTAGATATGGACCAACTTCTTTTTGACCCCACAAGGTAAAACTGAATGAATCCCGAGAAGGGTAAGTGTGCTCCAAACTAACATAACATTTACTTGTTAACTAAGGCTTTCCATCTTGTATCATGCAGATGGACTGCAATTAAATTAGGTGAGAACATGCCAGCACGGGTCGAAAAGACGGTTAGAAGAAGTGACTGCGAGGCTCAGTTGGTTGGGGAACCAACTGGCGAGTTGGTTGAAGTCTTCTTAACTTTTGGTATTATTGACATACTACAAGACTATGATATTAGCAAGAAGCTTGAGCATGCGTACAAATCAATGCAATACGATCCAACTTCAATATCTGCCGTTGATCCAAAGCAGTATTCAAAACGCTTTAGGGACTTCATTTTCAGAATTTTTGTAGAGGACACTTGGTCATAGACTCACTCATTATTCAACTTGCCTCCTCTTGCCTTCTGCCTATAGTCAGTCATTACTGAACATGGAAGTACTTGCAGACCTAAGAAAAGCTACCAACATCTTGGCCCTTTTACTTGGTACCTTGGGATGATTTATGGCTATTTTCCATCACCGACAACACCTTTGTTAACTAATTGAAGATCTGATACACCGTAGGACAGGCATAGATTAGCATAAAAACTTGAGCTTGTTTCATCTGTAAATGAGTTGAATTCTTTTTTGTACCTAAATTTATTTCCCCAAAATGTGAAGGGTCCCAGGGGTTCGGATTGAATAATATGTACAGAGGATATAGAAAAGTCATACTAACTTTTAGGGCCTCTAAATCATACTACTCATTTCTTCACAAAATTTCTCCACTACAGCAATCAGTTATCTGCTACGATTAACCAACAGCTCATCCAATTATGGCTCCTGGATGAAAGAAAATTGTTTGTGTTAGTTTATTCTGTAAGTTACTAATGTTTTCTTCATCTTCTGTGGTTAATCTCACCAACATAAAAATGTATACTAGCCACTGGCTAATTGTTTGATGGCATGGCCATGCAATTACAAAAATGTATTCCTAGGGAGAGCTGATCTGTTTACAGTACTTTCTCTTCCCCCAAGGCTATTAATGAAGAACAAGAAAATTATGAAAGGAAGAGTATATCGACATTGAATCTAATTGCAAGCTACTATATGACATAAGATAATATGATAAGCAAGCAAGCTTTAGCTTCTACATCATGCATCACTAAAAACACAACCAAACGAGTCTCATTCACTGCCTGCTGAATAGGGAAAAATCATCTATCGGTATTCTATGTAAATGGGATTTTTTTTTTGGAAAATCGGGTTGAGATTTGATCCTGACCGCAGCGGAATAATCACGAAGCTTTTTCGTAACTTTTGATTTCTCGAAAATCAAGATCTATTTAATTATATAAAATTATTAACACAAATCATAACAAAGCGAAAATTTAATTCATACCTTATTCTGAAATTTAGTCTTTGTCTTGTCATATCCCTCGAACTGTTCCCAAAACTGATTCGTCTCAACCACCGTAGCCGCACAAGTGTCCGACCTCTAACGGTATCCACAGAATAGGTTGAGAGAACTCTGTAACTCTTATAGAGATGGTTAAGCAAAAAGTATTAGCTCCATAGAGCTTAAGCCTATTTATAATAAGCTTTGGACGTTTTAGTAATTTAATTGAAATTAAATTCAAGTCCAACTTGATTAAATTAACTTTGTTTTCTTCAACCCATTATATATGTGAGACCCATTAGATTCACAAATATGTTAGCAATGATTATAAAATCTAATTTTAATTCATAATTAAAATTAGATAAATTAAAACTTCTTTTTAATTTTTCTTTAATTCTTCAATTAAACAATTTATAACCATAAATTAAGATTGGCGTCTAGCAATGCATTATGGCCACCCAAATATTTAAGAATGTCAAAGTAGTTTTGACTAACCTTTTCATGCATAATTTTTCGTATAATTAAATCCTTTCATCATATAATGTTCCGATTAGACATAAAACATGAAATTAATGTCTACTCTATTTTGAGTCTAATCATATTAGTTCTCAGTCATTAACTATCGATTTAATTAATGATATTTGTAAACTATTTACAAAACATCATTTCATCTTACCCAAGGATTTCTTGAATTAATACTAATCGAAAACAACGAAACATTCTCCCTAATTACTTTAGGGTGATGAATCCTATCTTGATCACTCAATTATCTCTATATAGTTCATGTTACATCTAATGACTACCAATTAAACGACCTATGATTAAATAGATCATAAGTAGTATCAAAATATAGCAATCCTCATACAAGATAACTTTGATGACCTCAAGTCAAAGGATCACTTATATAATCACCACAATGAGAATTCCATAGACATACAAGTAAAGTTCCAAATAGATTTCTCATTTCGGGTCTGTTCAGTGAACTTGTTCTCTAGCAAGCACCCACACGTTTGTTTAAGTATCTCTATAGTTTAACCTATGAGATCGACTACTTCCTTCATAAGGAAAAACAAAACGTGTGCTAGTCTTTTTACGTTCTATTAATGTCCAATCTTAATAGAACAATGACTAGGAACATTTTAGGAATAATACATAAATGCAATATGAATCTCATAATTATAATCTCATTATAATTTCATTTGCAATGTATAATTATCCCATGGACTTTATCATATACATCTAAACATGTACAAGATAAAGAATGCCTTTAAATAATTTGTCACTAAGCTACAACCAAATCGATTGGCTGTAGGGCATAAAGCAACAAATAGTCACTTCATTTGGTGGTCAGGTTATGAAGTTACAGCCAAAAGAATGAACCATGCTCATGTCCTCAACCACATTGTACCTATCTCGGGACAATTGGCAGAACTTTCATAGGAATATCCGATTAAGGTCATTCTCAGATAGTTTGAAAGACGACTTCCATATCTACAACTTTCATGAAGACTCCGAAGTGAAATTCTATCATTTAGAGACACACAGCCGTCTGAAATCACACAGTCAAACCGTGTGTCTTTCGCGTCAGATTGTCTTTTCTGCATCAAAAACACACACGGGCCATGTGAATTTACATGACCTGACCGTGTAACCTACGGGTTTACTAAATTTTTCATCTCTAAAACCCCTGCAAAGGATCCTAAACCCATTCTAACATCAAATATCCTCTTAATCTTCCCAAATTCACGTCTTCTTATGCAATTATCACTCCATAACCATTTAAACACCAAGTATAATTCATTCACTCCTAAATTCCCAACTCATTTAATTCATCATCTCTATGGAAAACGTCTTCAAACATATATATATACCTAATTTCAACTCAACATCATCCATGCACATTTCATATTCGATCATAAACACCCAAAATATAATACATTCCCCCACACTCAAAACATAACACAACATAAACATTCATCCACAACTTTTGCTGCACCCAGTTCCTAATTTCATGCCAAAATTTGGGACTCTTAAAGACAAGCTTTAAATTTGATGTCTTCATACGAAATGTTGTCCTATGTTTATAGTTTAATGTAAATTAAGAATCATCCCATTTGGATAACTATAGAAGGAGTTATGGCTAAAAGACTGAAGCACACTCAGTAAACATTTTCCAATCCATCATCTTCAAATTTTTCCAAATTTTTACACCCCACATACTTATACAAAAATCACCCTTTTCCACTTCATTTACTCCTCATTCTCAACTCCATTTCAACTCATTTCTACACTCATCCATTAACACAAACAAGTTATAAATACATTTCTATACTCATCAACATCCAATTCTCATTACAACACCCCTTTTACAATCAATTCATCTTTAAAACATGTGTAGCATAACTTATAGTTTCTTACTCATCATATAAAACATCAATCATTCATAACAACTCCTAACCCATTATCTAGCATTTATATGAAACAAAACATCAATATATACATATATATGTTCATTTCTTCATCAACATTCTTGCACATACAAAGCTCCTTATCATGATCATTCAACCTCTAAAGCATTTCTATAAATCATTACTCATCAATAAAACAAGAATTGTACACACCCTTCACTATTCACGACACCCAAATACCCAAAACACCATTTCATGAAATCAACCTCTAACTATCATCACAAATGCTTCATTTAACCAAAACCCATGATATTTGACAAGATACTTACTTGATTTAGCTTCTAAATCTTCATAATCACCATTAAACCCTAACTCTTTCATCTCCACCATCATCAACTTTCATGGATGAATTAGTTGGGTCTTTTAGTAAGAATAAAGGAGAGAGCAAGATGGAAGAGTAGAATGAAAGATGATAGGGTTAGGTATAACAAGAATGGAGATATGAAGAATCAAACTTATGAAGAAGAGGGAGAGAGGCTAAGAAAATGGAGAGAAGAAAAGAACCAAAGCAAAGCTCCAATTCCCCCTTTGTAAAGAGAAGTTTCGTGAAAGACAACAAGGGGGGGGGGTTCTTTTAATTAAAACTAATGAATTAATCACTTGTCACATGTCCCATTTCTAAGGCATTAGATTGGTTCCTCTCATTTAACTAGTCCCAACAACTTCAATTTCTACTCCAATTGTTCCCCAATTTTCAATGGCACTTGTCAATAAACCCTAAAGTCATTTATCAAAATTTTCATTGCCATTAGACATTAATTTCTACTACCATTTAACAATTATTTTGCGAATTGGCAATTTTCCTAGTTCAAAAATGCCCAACAATTTTCGAAAATTTCTCCAAAAACTAATGAATTAAGACATGGTTAGGCAAGTGACACTTGTCACCTGCCACATGTCCCATTTCTAAGGCATTAGAATGGTTCCTCTCATTTAACTAGTCCCATCAACTTCAATTTATACTCCAATTGTTCCCCAATTTTCAATGGCACTTGTCAATAAATCCTAAAGTCATTTATCAAATTTTTCATTGCCGTTGGACAGTAATTTCTACTACTATTTAACAATTGTTTTGCCACTTGGCAATTTTCTTAGTTCAAAAATGC
>JAOTBA010000001.1:10446224-10459260 GCA_025629845.1 Erythroxylum squamatum | reverse complement strand
GTTTCGCCTTATGTATCCGCTTCAGATTCTTTCGATTTATGATTCCGAGAATTCGATTCCGCTTTCGATTTTCGTATTCGATTTGGGTTTCGTACTTGTTTCATTCGTCTTTCGCTTTTGATTCGTTCCTATGTTTTCGCCACTTTCGTTTTGTTCTCGTTTTTCGGTTGGGGTCCGGTATCTGAGATCGGGTCCCAACACCTGTCCCTATACAGACACGGTACAAAGACCTAGATCCACTAGATCTAACTGTATGAGTAGCGGGTACATGATAACTGTACTATCTGCCCTACTATCATTTGAAGGGTCAAAGAGCCCACCATCATCATAGATATTGTATTTCAGAAACTTAGCTGTTTGTGATTCCACTATTCTGGTCTCACCTTCTAAACAGTAAAAGTTGTAGCCTTAAAATGGTCGAAATATCTTACTAAATAGTAATGAGTGGAACGAGCATGCAATCTTTCTTTATAAGGATTATACTACCTCAGTAGGGTAGCCCCATACACGAATGTGTGCAAAGCTAGGTTTTCATACTTTTAAATAATTAGGTAGATTAGTCATGTTCTACATTGACTTCTTCAAGTCCTTTAGGGTGCCATTATGCCTTTCCGTAACACACCATTTTGCTCAGAACTACCCGGTATAATGAATTAAGTCACTATTCCAACTGATTCCATATATCTGGCAAATAGACCTTTTCAAGTCCTGAGACACCATGTTTTCCATGATATTCTCCTTCACGTTCAAATCTGACCATCTTGATGAATTTTTCCAATGAGTTCTCAACCTTCAGTTTTTAAGCAAGAACACATAACTGTAATAAGAATAATCATCAACAAATGTCAAAGTACATTTAGAATTGCATAATGCAACTGTATAAGGTCTACCAATATCTTTATGTATCAGACTTAACAAGTTAAAAGCATGAGTTGACCTCAATATCCTTATTAATCAACTTACCCCTATAACAGTCAGCACATGTTTCTAGATCATCATAATCTATAATTGAGAGAATGCTTTCCTTGATCAATCTCTCAACCGTAGCTCTAGAAATGTGGCTTAAACTTTTATGTCACACTATGTATGACTTCTCATTCATCAGGGTTCTTCATTTCATAACTTGTTTGGCAAGATACAAAGAAGTATATATCTAATTCAGGGTAAGACACATTCTATATAAACCATGTGACAAGAAAGTTGTACCATTATGTTTTGCATTAAATAACAACTATACAACAGAAGCATTAATACAAAACATTAACCCTCTTTGTCCGAAATTGATCAAAAGATCACATATAAAATGTGTCATGTAAAACCCAAATGAACCTTACTACAAGGTTCAGTACTTACATTCCCCATAGATATTACTTCTACTTCTTCATTGCTATGAACCATCAGTTTCTCCTTCCCTTTATTTGGCTTTATCCTGGATATGAACCCCTGCATTGTGGAAGCACCTTGATCAGACGCTCTACTATATAGCCACCAAATACTTAATGCGACTATCGTAAATTAGATTCATAAATTAATAAGTTAAGGAGTTACTTAATGGTCACAATATTTCCTTTTAAACCTCATACTACTGGTTTCTTTATATAACGCGGACCTTTACCGGCACTGGTTTGACCAGCATCAGTATATGGAGAAGATTTTGACTTTTTACCTTTAAACTTAGCGGGCTTCATCTTTGCCTTCCCTTTAGTTGCTTCGAGGGTTGTAGAAGTAGCGAACTTGAGTTTCTCCTCCTCAGCAATGCAATGGGCAATCAAAGCATTAAAGTCTCATTCCTCATCTTGCGAATAATATGTCATCACCAGATTACTAAACTCTGGAGGGAGTTTATTCAGAATTTGGTGAACTATAAAGACATCAGAAAGAGGAATATTTAATATCTTCAGTCTATTGTGAAGATGGATCATTCTCGATATGTACTCCATTACTCCCTCTTCTCCCATATACCTTATGGAGAATAATTCTTTTATCAAGGCATTTATGTCAACATTAGGTGATACTATGCTCCTCTGGGAGACATTATAAGAAATTCCTTCGTTATATCTGTGACCAGAAGTCCACTAAGCAGATGGTCAGTTATGGATCTATTAATGGTCATAGTCCGTATGACCATATCAACCTCAGTTATCTCCATAGCATTCAATACATCCTTTGTCAACTTCTTTGTATTGAAACCAATGTTACAAATACTGTATCAGACTTGGTACTGGATTGGGTTCTAGTACAGTACTGTACTGGTATCGATTTGTACAGGTACCGGCTAATACTGAGTACCGTTTCGAGTAATTTTTTAAATTTATAAAATATTTCCTGAATTTTTTTTAAAATTACAAAATAGTCCATTGTTATATTGTACAGTTGTACTGTATATTTTAACCCTGTCTCCAAAAATCGTAATAATAAATAATAATCACAATTTTAATTTAATTTATAAAATTAATTTAATAATTATCAATAAATATAATTAAATTTAAAATATATTTTTAAAATATCTAAATTTCAAATACATTTTGATTTAATAATTTAAAATATATAAAATAAATATTAGTTTATAAATAATAATTTTTAAATTATTTATTTTAAAAAATAAAATATTTTTATTAATACTTTATTAATAAATATTATATAAAATATTAAAATAAATTTAAATAAAAATAATTCATTTTTAATTTTTATTTAATTTATAATTATTATTAATAACAAAACTATTTATTATTATTTCAAAAACAAAAATTAAAAATTCACAATAATTATAAAAGTTGAAATAAATAAAATAACTAATTAAAAACATTGAAAAAAAGAGGGGAAGGAGAGATAAGAGGAGCGGAGGGAAATTTTAAAATTTTTTAAAAATTTTGCAAAAAAATCTTCCTATTTTTTAAAATTTATGGTATTGCCGATAATATCTGAAATAGGTCGGTAAAGACCAGTATTTAAACCCGGTATGACTCTCTTTATTTCGTACCGGTTTTGGCCTAGTACGTACCGGTATTCATAATACTGTCTTCAACTATTCTTATTGTTCTCCCGTTAGTAGGATTTTGAATATTTTTGCTTAGAAGTTTCAATCGACAATCTTCAGGTTAATATTTTTCGTTATTTAACGATTTCAATTTTTATTCGGTTTGTAAGGATATAATTGAAAACACAAGTCAAAATTAAGTTACATTCCATGAGATACTGTTGCATACCAAATACTATAATAAGAATCCGCCCAACTTTCCTATTAGAATTCTTACAAGTATCTAAACATGTGAATATCTTTACTTTCTATGGATTTATTTTTTGAGAAATCATATTTCAAATTCACTTTACTTTCCCGCCAACTAAACGGGGCCTTAAGGTCATATGGGATGATACTACTAGTTCAAAGAACGAAGAATCCAGAAGTATATATCAAATAATGATGAGGTACCATCTTTCTTAAATTCTTATGATAATAGCGATAATTCTAATATTGATCTTTCATATGATGAGTTAGATGAATGCTTAGAGGTCATTAGATTGAAAAATAAGATATTATCTTCTAGGCACAAAGAGATTTTAATGCTCTTTGATCTATATATTAATAAGAATGAGAAATTGAAATATGGTATGTTTGACATGGTAAAACTTAAAAGTGTCACTATACTATCAATCATAATGAGCATGGTTTGTTGTATGGGGACAAGGCATTGAAGAAAGCGGTTAGTATCCTCAAAAAATAATTGTCTAGATTCATTATAAGTAGTGAAAGATTGAATAACATGTCTAGACCCCACAAGAATTCAAATGATAGAAAAAGGGATTAGGTACACTCGTGAAGGTGCACCACATAATGCCAAGACAATGTTTCTAAATGAAAATTATGTCTATAATGATGAGCTATTACGAAGCCATCACATGAACATACAATATTCAATTATAAAAATGAAAACTTCAATACTAATGCAACATCTTCTAGTTCTCAAGATAAATAAAATTTATGCTTTTTTATATAATTCACATTCTAAACCTAAAAACATAGTTCACAAGAAAAAAAGGAATAAATTTCATATAATATCACATTAAAAAAATATGTGATATTCTTCTCATTCACGTATTATTTTTTACCATTAAAATTATTAAATAACCTTATTATTATGTCCTATGAGATATAAAGAAGCATGATATTTTCTTAAGATCAACATAGGTTATATTTTCATATATGGAAGGCATCATATATTGAATATTTTGTTAGGTCTTACTATCACATAACGAGAGCTCCTAATTTTTCATATATCTAAAACATATTTTCACACCCCTCACACCTTCGTAGAGGACCTAAATATATATATAAGATAAAATTTTCTAAGTCTTTATCACATGACACTAACACTTTCAATTCCCATCACATGAGATCCCTTTTTATGGTAATTATGGATATATATGAAATTGCTTTAAGACAATCTTTGTTAAGTAAACTTAAAAGAAGATGAGTTGAAAAAAGTTTAAGAACTAACTCATAAAAACCCAAGTTTTTGTGGTGTACCTAGAACACTTTGATGTTCTTTTCCTTGTAAGTCAATATTAAATGACTAAATGAATACCAATTATTAGTATAACCTCTATAAATATCAAATGAGAAACATCAATGGTATCTTTAACAGATAAATTTAAAAAAATTACCAGCAACTCGCATATGAGTCAAGTAAGAAAATTTATATTAAAAGACCAATTGTTGAACCCAGTGAGGAAGAAAAGGATGCAACCATTAATGATATATATAAAAGGTGGTAACCACTTATTTTTCATATAAAAATATTTACTTAGTATGCATATTTAGAGGAAGAGAGCATTGTTATATATATGTAGTAGGAGAAAGAAAGATTGATCTTTAAATTTGGTACATAAGAATTAGAAGAATTCTTTTTGAATTTATAAATGCTTTACATGTAAACTTTGTGTATATGATAAAATCTTTGTGAAAAAAATAGGGAAATGAAAGATATATTTCTCTTTTGATTCTTATCGATTTATATCATATTTTCCCTTTTTAATATTATTAAAAAGGGAAAAAGAATAGTTATATTGTAACTTAATCATTCATGATTTATAAATTAAAGGAGCATATATTACATAATGCTTTAACATAAAGAGAACTTAATCAATTTCAAATTATTTTTCTTAGTGTCATCTAATATTTTAAAATCATAAAAAGGAGATATTGTTAATCAAATGAGATATTAACCCCCTATATTTTTTTATGATTGCATAAGGGAGCATATATTACATAATGCCTTAACATAAAGAGAGCTTAATCAATTTCAAATTATTTTTCTTCGTGTCATCTAATATTTTAAAATCATAAAAAGGAGATATTGTTAATCAAATGAGGTATTAACCCCTATATTTTTTATGATTGCAAAATTTATTTCTGTTAATGAATTTACTTTTAGTGATATTATTAGCTCTATTATTATAGAATCAGGTATTATGTGAATAATAAAATTCAATAAAAGAGCAAAGTGAGAAAATGAGTCAATTGAATAAACTGAACAAACAGTAAATGGAGCAAATGAGTTAAGTGGAGTATATATGCAATTTAAGTAAAGAACTAGGGATAAGGAGGAATTAAGCATATCAAGATCTAATAAAATCATTGTACTCCTTCTTGTAACCTTATATTGGTCATTTTAGAACTAGGCTTAGTCATTGCATGATCATTTGCACATAAGACATTATGCATAAATCTTTGATAATTATGAGAAATTTTATTTCAATCTTTAAATAAAACTTTTTGATCTTTAAAATAATTTTTGGGAACTTTTGAAATAATTTTGGATCAATTTTTAATTAAAGGAATTTGATTTGATCTCTAAAAGAACTTGAAAAATTGTTAGAAATATATTTTCAGACGTACTAGTTGACTAATGTAAATGTGTAGTTGACCAAATTGTTGTTTTTAGACACATTGATTAACTAATTTCTATATGTGATCAAACAATATGAAAAAGATAAAAATTTATGTACTATGAATTTGTATGCCGTATTGGTTGATGCATTGGTCGACTAATATGGCAGATAAATCAATTAATGTCACTATTATTAATCGTTGTAATGGCTAATTTTTGTTTCTCATAATTAGATCGTACATGAGTTTTGAAAAGTTGGTTGGATATATTAGAGAGTTTGCTAAGAGGATGAGGCTAGAGAGTGTATGTGTGCCTTACATAATATATATTAAACCATTGTTCACTGGTGCGAGTAAGAGAAGGAGTTTTTGAGTTATATACTTATTATAATTCAGAAAATTGATTGTGATATACTTTGTGACAGTTACTTTTTACCTTAAAGAAAATCTGTAAAGTATTATTTTTCACCCGTGGTAAAGTAAAATGATTGTAAGAATTTCTCTTCATCTTTGGTCAAATGAAGAGTTATACTTCATCCACTAAAAGAAGAAGATCGTGAATTTCCAAGTGGAGCTTAAGAAGTGGACATAGATTAAGGATTATTTGCCTGAACCATTATAAATAAGCTTGGTCTCACTATTGGGAAGTATAGATTAAGTATTATTTCCCTAAACCACTATAAATCGGCTTGGTCTCATAATCTTTACTCCCTTTTATTTATTATTGTGCTTATTATGTTATTGTTTATAGAGCAATTTTAGAATTAGGTGTTTTGTCTTTTATTTAGAATTCTAGTTGCCCAAACATTCTTTTAATTATTTTTATTTTTATTTTTACATATAAAGAAGAAATATTCTTTTATTTTTGTTATGTTTTCAAAAAATTGAAATGAATATTATTTATAATGTTTTTAAATTAGAATTACAAACTTATCTTATCTTATTATCAAATTCACCTTTTTCATTTTCTTATTTATAATAAATGAGGACATGTTAAATTAGTTATGATTTCTTTATTTTATAATAAAGAGTACCATTTTATATTCAGAAGAATTATTATAATGTATAAATATGTCATGACTCGAATGGGCACGTGAAACCCAAAAGTCAAAGCCCTCAGATCACATACAAGCTTGGCTACTAGTGATAGAAATAAATACAAAATCTCAAAATTAAGTGATAACATGGGCACGTAAGTACAAACACAACGAAGTACAATAATGTTAGAGTGCATTAAAAGAGAACTTTTCAACATACTAAATCATATCACTACGGACACTAGAGTATAAGTGAAAACAAATGAAAAACATACACAGAAGTAGGTATATTGTAGCCGATGCTCCTTGAATTCATTGCTGCGAAATTAGTGGTATTTGACTTGAAATTAGAGTTCAGGGGAGTCACACATCACTGAGCAAGTCCATATTGCCCTACGACACCTAATGACATGCTCACACAACATACATTTTATATTAGTATAAACATATATATATATATATATATATATATATATATATATGAAGATGATAAATCATATGCAAATACACGATAAATCATGGAGAAGAAATATTTGTAGTACCCTAGTCTCCAAGGGTAGATCCTCATAATACTACACCTCGAACGGCTGCGGGGAGCTAGGCATCAACAACGACTCAAATATATACTTATATATAATTGTAAGGCTCTCTTAGTCTAAAGGAGCTATGGGAGCCAAACATCACCAACAGACTAGCTCTCACTCAATACGTCCAAAGTCATTATCACATTGATAATATACATGTCAAACAAGGACCTAACTAGGAGTCAAGTATCAACCAAGATCGATCCGTATCATATCTCAATATTATATCACAATCATCTCTCATAATTAAACCATCATACACTTGGCCTTGATGTATAACCATCAGGTGACACATCTGATATATTTTTCCTCCCGCACATTCACAATCAAACACATTTACACACAAAATATCAATCACACAATTTCTCGAACAAGCACTCGGCCATGCGAGGATCATCATAAATGCATACAGGATGCTATAGGTACCCAAACTCGTATTCATATACTTAGATATCGTGGTATTACTCGTTTAGGCATCATGATAACAACTACTCAAATTACACACACACGCACACACACACACACACACACACACACACACACATATAAATACCTATAAGTATATATATATGTACGTATGTAATTTGAGTAGTTGTTATCATGATGCTTATATGAGTAATACCACAATATCTAAGTATATGAATACGAGTTTGGGTATATATATATATACCTATAAGTATATATACATGTACATATGTAATTTGAGTAGTTGTTATCATGATGCCTATACGAGTAATACCACGATATCTAAGTATATATATATATCCATATGTATAACGATAGGCACCTATCATGGCTTAACATGTTATCAATCATAATAATCTAAAACCATACTCAATAAAAGGTATGGATTTAGTATCATTAAATAGATATAAATTTTCTTGATTGAAGTACTTGTCAGTTTAAATCTTGTGGTGTAAGTCCCACTTCTGATATACTTATAAAAGAGGAAACGAAATATCCTAGTCATTGTCCTTTACTAGTCCTTGGATTCAATTAACAACCTAGAACTTATTAAGTTTACTATGATGGTTTAATTATGCAATTCAGCCCTTGATCCTATTCTTACCTAAACTTTATATGATTTTTTAATTTGCAAACTGTTAAGAATTTCGCAATGGTTCTTAAGGAAAAAATGATTAGCATAATTTATAGGATTTTGAAAATTTTTCCAAAATAAACGTTGTCGAAAGGTTGCTGGAACGTTATCTCCAACAATCGGAATATACCTTTGGTCATCAGAATATTCCTCTAATGACTTCAATTTTTTTTACTCTCATAATTCAGCAATGTGCATACCAAATAAAAGCTATTTATGAGTAGAACAACTTTTATAACTACAAGAAACTCATATTATCAACTAATCTTAATGAATTGAAGAAAAATTATTTCATAACCCTAACCTCTATTTTCGTTAATCAATAGTGATATAAGCAATGATCGACGATAAGATCATATGGCTTTTTCTCTTGAAATCGAGGGGAGTCTAATGGTGGTGGCGGTGGACAATAACACTCCTCAGAGGTGACAGATCAAAGATTTAAGTTTTTCTCTAATTTTTCTTCTTAATTTTTCTGATGATTTTGATATTATTGTGAGTTAAAATGGGTATGGTTGTGATAAGATCGAAGAGAGTAGTTGACCGATATATATGATTGGCTAGTTATAGTCACTGGTAGTGAAGAATACAGAAAGAGCATGGTTTTATAAATAGTAACCTTAGGGGGTGAAAATGAAAAATAAGAAAAATGAGGGTTAAAGTGGATACGTATCTATTGCAATCTCCCCTCTTTACAAAAAATTCATCCTTTAATTTTGCAATAATCCTTTATTGACAAAACAAGTATGGATACAACTTTTAACTTCTCTCACATTGTTTCCCAAAGTGATCTCCTTCACATTGCCATTCCTCTACTTCACCTTATCCTTAGGAATCTGCTTTGATTGTAACCGGCACACTTAAGAATTTAAACTAGCTATTGGCTCGTCCTTATAGGTCAGTTTCTTATTCTCCTCTACATTCTGTAGCTAGAGTACATGAGAAAGATAAAAATTGTTCTCACAAAGTATAGAGAAAGATAAAAATTGTACTTACGAAGTATAGAATTGTGGAATACTAAGAGGACTTGTGACATAACTAGAGGTAATGCAATCGATATGCCACGTTTCCAACTATCATCGTTATCTCATAAGGTCCAATATATCTTAGAGGCATTTTTCTTTTCTTTCCAAACCTCATCACACTATTCATCAAAGATACCTTAAGAAACATGAAGTCACCGACTTGAAATTCCATGTCTTTACACTTCAGATCAGAATTACTCTTATATCTATTGAATGATGTCTCTAGTCTCTACTTGATCAATATAATCTTTTCTTATACGATCTTGACTAGTTCTAGGCCCTCCAACTGCCTTTTGCCTACTTCTTCCTAGCATATCAGTGATCTGCATTTTCTTCTGTGTAAAGCCTTATAAGGTGGCATCCTAATGCTACTGTAATAACTATTATGGTAAATGAACTCAATCAAAGGCAAGTCCAAATCCTAACTACCACCAAAGTCCATCACTCAGATCGTTAGCATATCTTTTAAGGTTTACATCATCCTCTCAAATTGCCTATCAATTTGAGGATGGAATGTTGTGTTAAAATCCAATTAGGTGCCTAATGCCTCCTAAAATTTCCTCCAGAACGAAAATGTAAACTGTGATCCTTGGTTAGAGACTATCAACATAGGCACCCCGTAGAGACAAACTATTCTCTTGCTATACACTTGTGCAAGCTTGGACATTGAGTAGGTGATTTTCAATAGTAACAAATTTACTGACTTTGTCTACCTATCTACGTTCACACAAATTAAATCACATAAAATCCTTATATAAGGTAGACTAACCATGAAATACTTTGTGATCTTTTCCTATTTCCATTTAGGAATTAGTAATGATTGTATATTACCAAAGGGTCTTTGATGCTCAAATTTTACTTATTGGCAAGTCAAGCATTTGAAGATATATTCAACCATATCCTTTTTCATACCATCCCACTAATATATGTCTCTAATGTTACGATACATCTTGGTGGAACTCAGATGTACATTGTAAGCCGCATAATGCGTTTCCCTTAAAATCTCCTCCTTTAGGTTCTTTACATCTAGAACACATAATCTCCTATTCATCCTTAGTATACCTCCCCTATCAATCTTGACATTTGCGCGACATCCTTCTCGTACTTATATATGAGCTTTTCAAGCTTAGACTCTTAGCCTTAAACAAACTTGATCTTATCCAACAATACTAATTGTACTCTGATGCTTGCCAGTAGCACTCTTGAAATTCAAATATGAAACTGAGCAACTTAATAGATCACTGCTACCATCTCCAATCATGGGTATTGTAATTCTGTTCATGTTTTTTCAATTGCCTAGAAGCATAAATAACCACCCTACCATTTTGCATCAACATATAACCTAAGCTAACTCTCGAAGCATCACAGTACAATTAAAATCCTCCACCTTTAGTTGGTAATGCCAAAACTGGAGCTGTAGTTAAACACTCTTTCAACTTTTGAAAGCTCTCCTTATAAACATCAGACCAAATAAACTAGGCATTTTTTTATGTCAGACATATCAATACGACTATTATCTTGGAAAAGTCTTGGACAAATCTTTGATAGTAGCCTTTCAATCCTAGAAAGCTTCAAACTTTTGTCATTGTCTTTGGTCTTTCCTAATTTGTTATAACTTCCACCTTCTTTAGGTTCACTTATATCCCTCTTGAGATACAATATGTCCTAAGAATGTGAATCTCTCAAGACAAAATTCACACTTTGAGAACTTGACATATAACTGATATTCTCGAAGTGTCTGTAAGACCATTCTCAAATGTTAGCTATGTTCCTTATCTATTCATGAATACACCAAAATGTCGTTAATAAAGACAATCAAGAACCTATCTAAGAACATTTTGAACACTCTATTCATTAGATCCATAAAAGTTGCTAGATTGGTGGTAAGGCCAAATGACATTACTAGGAATTCATAATGGTCGTATTGAGTCCTAAAGGCAGTTTTAGGCATATCCTCTCCTCTAATCCTTAGTTGATGATATCTGGACCTTAGGTCGATCTTAGAAAAATACCTAGCACCTTAAAATTGATCTAATAGATCATTGATTTGCGGTAATGGATACTTATTACAGATGCTCACCTTATTCAATTAAGTATAGTTAACACATACTTGGAGAGAACTATCCTTTTTCTTTATAAATAGTACTGACGCACCCCATAGTGATGTACTAGGCCTGATGAAACCCATATCTAATAAATCCTGCAGTTGTTCTTTTAATTCCTTTAAATCTGCAGGTGCCATTCTATATGGAGTTATAAAAATCAAAGTTGTACCAAGTACTAGATCAATGCAGAACTTGATATCCTTCTCTAAAGGTAGCCATAGTAACTCTTCAGGAGATACATTTGACAACTTCCTAACTACTGGAACACTTTGAAGGCTATTAATTTCTACATATCCCTAACCAAGGCCAAGAACCCTTGACACCCCTATCTGAGCATCTTATGGACACTAATACCAAAATTATGGTAAACAAGATGGTCCTTTTATCTCCCTCAAAAGTAAACTCTACCTTACCTAGAGTCTAAAACACCACTTTCTTCTCTCTACGATCTAAGGTGGCATAATGACCAAATAACCATTCCATTCCTAATATTATGTTAAAATTTATAACTAGCAGCACCATAAGATTTGCCACAAATGTCTTTCCATCAATCTCCACAAGACATGAGTAGTAGATCAAATCCACCTTATGGCATCACTAAGAGTTATGGATACAAACAAGGATTCTTTATCCTATCTGGTACTATTTATAGTCTTATAGTAAAGTGGAGTGACATAAAAGAATGGTTCACTCTTAGAGCTATTAAAACTCTAACTTGTCATCGAATACCAAATACCACCATATTCAAAGCCTGTGTATCTTGGGGATAAGGGTGAATACCCTGGCCTGACCATAGCCTGCATACTAAGAGCTAGAGGACTATCTGTAACTATGACCTCTAAATTTACCTCTTGAATGCCCCCTTCCAAAATCGCACCCTTGTTAGGCACCAAACTGTGGTCCCTCTTATGGCTGCTGAAATAGAGGCTATGTCATACTAGAAGAGGTTTGTTGATATCTTGTTTGTAACACCCACATACCCCCTGGAGGATATGTGGATGCCACACAATACAGGACAACAAATCAAAATATTTCACACATGCATTTTGAGAATCTCAAACATACATATAATACATATCATAATTTCAGAAACAAAAAAAATCCAAAGTTATATACAAGCCCAAGCAAACTCAACAAAAATACATTTTTGAGCAATACAAAACTCAGACTCCTTTGGCCAATGCAGTTGACTTGTCCCAGTGTTAGACCTTGTCCTATTTGCTTAAATTGTTTATTTGGTTATTTGTGTTATAATTGCTTAATTGGTTCTTTGTGTTTGATTGATGGTTTGAATTTTTT
>JAOTBA010000001.1:10422432-10446124 GCA_025629845.1 Erythroxylum squamatum | reverse complement strand
AGACTGTCTTTCTTCATCTTCAAAGTAGTACACTCCATCTACCTCTTTAGCACTGCCAATCGTCTTCCCCGATGACAGGTCCTGTATAACACAATGAGAAGGGAAAAAATGAGCACTACAGTTAGCTTCTTTTGTCAATTTACTGACTGACAGAAGATTGCATTCTAAATTAGGGACATGTAGAACAAAATTTAGTTTCATAGAATCTGTTACTTTGATATCTCCTTTTCCTGCAATTAAGGAGGAATCACCATTTGCTACCTTAACTTTTTCATGTCCAGTACACGGAACATATGAATGAAACATATTAAAATCATCTGTCATATGATCTGAAGCTTCAGAATCAACTATCCACTTCTTCCTACCGCTTAAGGATAAAAAGGCTTTTATGATATTACCTCTCATAGTAGCATTAGCAACTGTGCTTGCCTTCTATTGGTTGTTGTCACTTTGAAGGTTCTGTAGTACTTCCAATAGTTTCCCTAGTGAAATATTTAGCTCACCTCCTTGTTGTTTTTGACTACCTTCAGATTTTTCTGTTACTCCCTCACTAGATACTTGATAGCCTCGGTTTTTTTCCTGTTTTTGGTTTCCAATCTAGAGGCTTTCCATGAATGTCCCAACATGTATCTTTGGTGTGGCCACTTTGTTTACAATGCTCACACCCCTTCTTATGATTTTTCTTACTAGATTCATCACGTGATAATAGGGCAGAAGCTTCATTCGTAGATACTGGAGTTACATTTAGTTCCTCTTTTGGTTCCACTTTTAGCATGATTTTCCTCCTTGCTGCTTCCCTCCTAACTTCAGAAAATACCTCCTTAGCTGTAGGCAAAGGCAAAGGCAAAGGCATTCTATTTAAGATTCTTCCAAGTTTTTATTGAGACTAGCCAAAAATTCAAAGACTCTCCTTTTCAATTTTCTGGTTGTACATCACTGCATCTTCCTTACACCTCCACTCTTCATCTGACAACAGGTCAAGTTCCTGCCACAATGCTATCATTTCAACCCAATATTCTGTAACTTCTCTGTCACCTTGCTTCATTTGCCACAACCTTGTTTTTATCTCATAAATCCGTGATGCATCCTCTTCATCAGAGTAGGACTGTCGCACTCCATCCCAGATTTCTCGAGCTGTTGGCAGAAGCATAAAGGTCGGTTTGATTGGTGGTATCATGGCGTTGATAAGCCATGACGAGACCATGGAATTATCTATCTCCCATTGCCGTGTAGCTTATACGTTTGTTGAGTTTGGAACATTCCCATCTCCGATGATAAAGCTTAGCTTCCCTCTTCCTCCAATAGCGAGTTTCATAGCTCGAGCCCACTCTCGATAGTTTGTTCCATTCAGTTTATCGAAAAAAATGATAACTGAAACTCCCTCAATACCAGAGGTCATTGATAACTGACCTCCAGTCTGGTTTGAGATTGGGATTGCCGTGGAGGATCCATCAAGATTGGAAGTCATTTCTTGACTTTCTGGGGTTGTCTTCTCGGTTTCAGTCTCTCTATCACGTGGCTCTGATACCATGTGAATTAGAGCTTATTTGCTCTATATTTCTTTATTAGAGACTGCAGTATATATATACACGAATAGGGTTTACAAAATAAGGTAGAAAATCTGTACAGATATGGAAATATAATCCTAGGATACTATATTTCTATAAGATACTGCTATCTAATCTAAACGATCTGATTATGATCAAATCATAATATTATGAGATATACATATCTTTGACCACAATAATTAACAACCTAAAGATTCTCCCAACATGTTTCATCAACAACCAAACAAACTGAAAGCTTAGTCTTAAAGTGTTGCTCAAGTACTAGGTGAGATTTTTAAAAGAAATGGTGATCCTTACTTGTTCTGCAGACCAAAGCTTGGGTCTTTCTACTTTCCCCACAAGTGTGTAACCAAGAAATCCCATAATCACATCAAAGGAGGGAACAATTGTCAGATTAGCTACAGAAGACGAAAGCAAATCAACGGATCCATCGCTACTGTACCAGCTTCCCATGTCATATAAAGCAGCTTCCACTTTAAAGTTGGAAACAATATTGTCTTTAGGGATTTCTTTACAACTGTCTATTTTCACCTCAACCTGAAATATAAAAATAGAAATAGGGCCTTAATAGTTTCTTGATCCAATCAAATTAAAAAAATTGATCCCACGTAAATTTAAAAAAGACATGAAACAAATATAATGGAGTAGGTAAAGCAAGAATAGTTCCTTCACCACTAAACAATTAGATATACTTGCAAAAGCTCAAAATAAATATAACTTTCCAATTAAAATTCCCTTTCCTACTTGATTTATGAATGGGATAGAAAGATATATAACAGATCAATATATAAGAATATTGAATTTCTATTCTCTGCACACCCAATGAACTAAAATTGAATATTATGTTTCCAAATATAACACCCCTTGGACTATAAATAAACAAACTATTCCGACTAGATACTTCCATGCCACTTCAAGTTCATAAATGCGAATGCATATGAAAGATCAACAAATCACAAATTAAGAATCCCATACTTAAACACATGATTCTTCCACCTAATACTGAAAATTTATTTTTTTTATAAATGTACAGTACCAGAATATTGCATATAGATAGCAGAATCAAAGTAGTGTTAAAAAAACAAGTTCAATGAGAAAACAGGCACATTGTCAAACCCACACACTTCAAATCAATAATTTAACATCAAAATCAATAATTTAACATCACATGAGGAAACATATTCAGCATGTTGTACTCTTCAGTCAAACTCTAACCTGTATGTCTGCACAAGCGAAATTCTCAGCCAGTTTAGATTTGAAAAAGTAATCCACAATGAATGCCTGCATTTCAATATTTTGCAGATTTATTATTTGCTGAAATCCTCCTGGAAAAAATAAATAGAAATGCAATAATAGAAAAAAGAATAATAAAGGTTGACATAGTGACGAACAATCATGAAGATGTGGCACAATTCACATCAAGCTAACTTCAATTCAACAATTCCATTCAATACATACCGTAAATATTTCACATGTATCATACATTGATCTTAAACATGAGATTTTCTCAAAGTTTTAGTCTTTCAGCCCCTAAATTCATAGTATAAATTCATTCCACAAAGACATGATCCCTATCAGTATATCACCAAATCCAAGTTTAATTTATATAGACCATGATGTCACAATTACCAGTTTGATAAGAAAAAAAAAACCTGTGGCTTGGATAGAAGAAGCACATCCCGATGAATACCAGATAACCACCAGTGATCCTGATCTTCAAGGTAGGACCCATCACTCCATCTGAAAACTTGAACAGCTAGAACATTCCTCTTCCCCGAATCACAAGGGTAACAGTGCTCGGTGATCTCAAACTCAGCAGGTAGCCTACTGTCTTGGCTGTCTCAAATAAATATATTTTTCATAATTTAGATGAAAAACGGCACTATGTTGAACTTTATCAATTGTCCACTAGAGGTGTAATATTTTTACTCTTGCAAAGCATGTTACTTGTTTCTAATCTAATAAATCACAAGTTCTTGTTGCATATCTGGTGTCTGATTAGATCATTCTCAATTGAAGGATACTCTTAGTGTTTGGTTTTTTAGGTTGTTCTTCTATACTTGTATTATAAGGAAAATGTAGCCAAAAATACTCTGAAACAGCTAATATATATCGACATGATTTAGTAAGAAGAGGTTCAACAATATCATAAGTGAACTTCGTGTTACAATTTATGTCATAGTAACCAATAGACACTAAGATAGAATAGTGAGCTTTAGATACCTATATCCCACAGGAACCCCATTTACCCAAGCACAGAATGCAGAATCCACTGCTTCAAAGTGCAGCAAAATCCTACGACCTGTAGAAATAGCACACTTGAAAGATAACTAGAACAATAAAATTCTGGCAGCCAAAACTCTGAGAAAGACCTTGAAACTAAAACAAGAGCTCAAACATTCTAACATGTTTTTATAACCGATCATCAACAGAGAAAACATGAAGAAAGTAAGAGCACATGAGAGTATGCAAAGACGGGTCACAGAGAAAACCAACAAAGAATGATAGGTAATAGCTTATTTAGGTTCAGAGCTATATTTGAACTCCTACGGTATAATTATATCATTATAGATCTCAGTTCCATTTAACTTACAAAACACAGTAGAAGGGTAAAAAGTGATGTTAGTAAGTACAACAGACCTTTAGTTCAAAAGAAAAATACACAACAAAACTTGAAAAAAAAGGAAAAAAAATCAGCTAAAAGACTAAAGCTGACAGTACATAAAGTTATAGGATACCTTGCCATTCTTTAGGAATTTGGAAGTATGTTCTGTAGCAGCCTGTAGGATTATCGTCTGGAACATGTGGAGGATCAACTGGAAATGGATAGACCACATTTGTGTAAATGGGGCGATCAAATCCATGCATCTGCCAATTGGAAGGAACTGTTCAGGGGAGACAAGGACAATTATGAGATCCTGTCATATAATGTCCAACCACATGAATCACATATGCAGAGGAAATACATGGCAACCCCAAGCATTGATGACTGGGAGAGATTTAAGTTGTAGTGCAGTGCATTATAAATGATTATGGACAAAATCACAAGAAAACAAATGCCTATGAAAGAAAACATCTGTCAAATTCTTCTCTGTCAACAAGAAATAGAAAAGAAAAAAAGGCATTTACCTGGAAGAGTTTCCCAATGAGAGTCCTGAAATGTCGCATCATAAAATCTTTCAGGAACTCTAGAGGGACAGGGAGCCAAAAAGAATCTCCAATATCCAGATAAAGACATAACAAAAGGCAAATCCTTGACCCAAAAGGAAGTACAATCAAGAGCTCTTTGTACAGCATCATCATTCCAAACAGCGGATCTGGATACCAAATGATCTACTTTATTGCGTTCATACCAGTACTTCAGAGATCCTATTCATAAAACGGAATACAAAATTTCCACAGGAGTAAGATCATTAATTTAAAATATCAAACCTTTTCTAGCATGGTAAGAGAATTCAAATTACTTGCAGTACAGAATGCAAAAAAATTTACTTCAAATGTCAATTGATTTGAAACTGCAAATGAAAGTTAAACTTGAAATGTAAGAGAAATAAAGCATAGCAGATACCTTGGACTCCCCGCTGTAAGTTTATAGAGGCCTAAAATATTAGGATTAAGGGACAAAACCAATTCTCCGATTACAAAAATAAAAAATAAAAAAAGAGTTATCAGTATAGAAGATAATGTTGTTAGTTGTATGGTTATTCTAGGTAAAGACAACAGAAGTCAGCGAAATCAACAAGTTTGAAATTTCAATTGGACCCCACAAGTCAAACTATTAGAAGTTAGAATCGTTAAAGATAGATCATCACAAAGTTTATCAGAATAAACTTTACGAAAGCATTTCGCGGATTATAAAATTTTGGATTGCCAAGGAAATCAACTACGGAATTAAATGCTGCAAAGTAGTAAAAAGTAAACAAAGGGTGTCCGAGACATTGCAAATCACTACCTTCGACAGATTCGTGGCAGTGGAGAGGTACATGAGAATCTCTCTTTCTCCACTTTATAAAAGTCTCATCTTCCCAAACTCTGTGGCCAGTTTCCAGTGGAGACACCATTTTCGAAGCCAAAGATGCCATTTTTCTGCTATACAAAACTCAAGCAAATAGAAACACTAATGAAAAACAACATATATGATTTGCATATCCATGCTTGTCAATTGACATATAGCTCTTAATTAACAATAGCAAACAAAGAAATATCTTTAATGACGTCACTAAGCAGAGGTTGAATGGAAGCCATGAAATATACCAGTGAATACAACTCGAGAGCCGTAGATGTAGTGTATAATCAGATAGTTGAAAAGGGTCAGACTCTGCTCCACAGAGAAACAATTCAGTAAACAAAGGCCAAGGCTTTCTAGTTTCGCATAGTTCGAAAAGGACGGTTGGGCATATCTGATAAATAGGCAAGCGACTTTCTGAGCTGGTGTCATTTTCTAAGAAATGTGAGGATAAGTACTTCCGGTAACAATGATTATCTGTAAAGGTTAATAATCAACTGTTTTATGAATTAAATATGTGATTTTATGGAACAATTTTACTGGTTATTCCACAATTCTAAGATTTTCTCATTTCTGAAAGTTTATTAATCACGTAATTATTTCTTTCTACATTTGTTTACATTAGGACAGCAATACATGTGTATTCTAGTATGAACTATGACTACATTTCCAGTAGAGGAAGTAATGAAAAATCAAAAATTTTTACTAAAAATCGAATTAAAGACGTGATATTAATATACAGAATTAATCATTAGTATTAAAAAGAATCGGTTATTATATTACCACTTTCCAGGAAGATAAATTCGCTATAACATATGCATTTTCTGATTATGGCACCAATTTATGTTATTTTGAAACAATTTAAGCATAGAAATTGTTAATTTTATTAATAAATTTGATCTTTTTTAAAATTTTCTTTAAATTTAATGTATTTTTTATTTTTGAATTAGAATGAGTTGCTTCGTCTTACTTGGTGGAGGCTTGGTTTTAAATGGCAATGACCAAGCATAGATATGTAGAAGAGAGAGTGAGAGAATCATAGACATCAGATTTCATATCTATACTATACATGCCAGGGAAATCAAACAATGATGAAGAGCTCAAGTAAATACTAAGAACTGCTGCTGTGTATGTGTCAGGGGATAAAAAGGCATTTAGACGCAATGATAAATATTTTCATGGACAACAAAAAATGACCGGCTTTCTATTCACCAGATCAGTATATGTACTCAGTGACTAATGACTCTGTGTATATATACAACCTCAACAGGTCAATCACTGAAATGCCATTACCCCCAGCCTAAGAAGTATGCACACATGAACATGATTACTGCTTAGTTTCATCTCCAGGGTTCCTCTGCCGGTTGCCTCTGGGACGGCCTCTTGTGAAATATTTTTCAACAAAATCCGCCCCCAGTTCAGGATATTTTCCCTTAACGTAATTTTCCAAACATTTCCGGTAGGAAAAATCTCTTTTACAACCGTCAGTAGATACAACGTAAAAACACCTGGTATCCTGGAAACCCATATGTTTACTGACCTGCATCAGCCAAAAGGTTTAACATAAGAAAATCAGAGTGCGTAGTCATATACCAGACAAAGCACCTTTTGTATATATTGAAAGTAATTCATGTAACTGATGACAGCACATATCAGCAAATATCCTCTCTGATAAATTATGGTTAATAGTCCATCTTTATTAGCTTACTGTAATATAATCAATGCCAGTGCCCATCTTTACTGCCTTGTCTGGATGGTAATTGAAGACATTATCAAGCACGTATGATTGGTCATCAGCTGACAGTGGATCCCCATCATTGCACCTTCACCAAAGAAGACATCGGTCAGGACATTTGTAAAAAGAAAAAGGGAAAATGTAAACCAGAATCATCTTACAAAAGACCACGTATTGCTAATATTTAACTTTCCCCCAACATCTTAGAAGCACTATGCTGCACAAAAATGATCATCTGCTCTGTTGGATGAGGAATTCAGGAATTTACAGCACTGGAACTTACCCAGGCTGATGCATTATTCTTCTGATTGACTGCATTAATGGTTCAACATCTGAGAGAATATCCTGTTCTTCAGAAGTAAATATGTCCAAGCGCTGCCTGGTCATTGTATACAGTCCGCTCAGACCAGGTTCACAGCTGACAATCCCCGGAACTTTAGCAGGTTGGTTTCTCTTGATTTTCCAATCTCCACCGTTATGGCCCCATCCTTTGGATTTGAGTGAAGACCTTTGGGCAGTTGATGCAGCCCAGACAGAGACCGATTGATCCTTAGTGACCTTGTGCCAACCTGATGGCTCTTCCCCTTGGTTCATCATAGTTGGGTTCTCCTTTTCACTTGCTCCAGTACCAGCATCACTTTTAATGATTTCCCAAGCAGATGATGACTCATCCATATCTTTAGACTCTTCTGCCAAGCCACTACCAGCGTCCCAATTGTTGGACCTTGCAGGTTCCTCTTGGCCTTTTGAAGGAACATTATCTTGCTTTTCAGATCTCTCCATTCCCCAACTAGACCATGGCATTGATTTATGTGTCTCAGATTTCCAAGCCTCATCATCCATCCTGTCCCTAGAAGAGACAGCAACCCAACCAGATTCTCCCTGGGATTTTGAAGTAAGATCAATTGTTTCACCACTACTGTCCCTAATAATGCCAGCATCCAAAGCAGACTCTTCTTGAGATTTTGATTTAAGTCCACAAGTTTCGGCTTTCCCAGTTTCCCAACCAGATGAAGCATTAGGGTTAGAAGCTTCAATCTCTTGACCACCCCAACCAGGGAAAGCAAAATCTTCACCTTTGCTGTTTCTAGAAGTGTCAACTCCCCAAGTAGGATCTTGCTGGGGATTTGATCTAAGATCACAAGTCTTGGCTTTCCCAGTGTCCCAACCAGATGAAGCAATAGGGTTAGCAGCTTCCCAACCCCAACCAGCGGAAGCAAGATCTTCACCTTCACTGTTCCCAGAAGTATCAATTCCCCAAACAGATGAAGGGTTAGGGTTAGCAGATTCAGTGTTCCAACCACCCCAACCAGACAAAGCAAGATCTTCGACCTTATTGACCCTAGAAGAGTTAGCAGCCCAAGCAGAATCTTCTTGGGATTTAGATGTAGAATCATGACTTTTGGATTTCCCAGTACCCCAACCAGATGAAGCATTAGTCTTAGCAGCTTCAGTGTCCCAACTAGACAAAACAAGATCTTCACCTTTACAGACCTTAGAAGTGTCAGCACCCCAAGGAGAATCTTCTTGGGATTTTGACTGAAGATCACAAGTTTTGGATTTCGCGGTTCCCCAACCAGAATCATTAGCCGTAGCAGCTTCAGGGTCCCAACCACTAGACCAGTTAGATTCCTTTTGGGGGGCAGCATCCCAGTCAAATTCTAAACTGTCCTCAAAAGAAGGTTTGTCCAGAACATTGCGATCAGGAGAAAGGCTCCAATCATTAGCATCACCCTCGTGCAGTAGGTCATCAACTTCCTGACCTAAACAAGCACTGACTGAGTCTTCTCCATTTGCAACACCGCTCATCATATTTAGAAATTGGCAAACATCTATGCTACCCTCTTTATCAAAGCAAGCCTGCAAAACAGAATTCCATTGGAGCACAAGTAACATAAAGAAATTTTTGACCTCAAAAAAAAGATGAGAGTTCCAGTTATAACAATGTTCAAAAAGGCAATTTGCTATTCGAAGAAAACCTGTATATTCTTTGTTTCCCACAACACATCAAATCGTGATCCCGTGCCAACTGCTACATGTTTTCCCCAAGAGCAAGATGCAACTACACTGGATAAAGTATCCACATGACACTTCTCTGCAGCTCGCTCAAAACATCTTCTCGGTGTCTTAACCAGAATTTAAGGACAGGCAAGGTTATCATGTGGATATCAATTAATTTTAAACAAAAGATAAAATACTTACAAAAAGTGTTGCCTCAGTAAATGGTACGTGGATATCTAATGAGCGAGATAATGCGCGGTAACCACCAGAATTGAAGCCAACCAGACTTCCAGTGCATGTCATACTATTGGCAAGGAGAATGAGATGCTCTTTCAGCAGACCTTTTGCCACCATTTTCACAGATGTTGCAAGGTGCTGCAAGATAAATAAGATATTGAGCCACTAAATAGATCTGTAAGGCCAAGGACAATAAGGAGCAGTTAAAAATAGCCTTCAGTTTAGCTTCCTTTTGTTAGGCGAAAAAATAGCACTGTAGACAACTAATAGAGATAATTCTATACGATATTAATAAAACAAAGGAGTAAAAGAGAACGACATAGATAAGTGCCAATAGGATAGAACCAAAGTCCTTTGAAAGATAATAAATAATGATGCATATCAAGGCCTGAGATGACCATGTTCTGCTACATGGAGTCAGCACCTCAATATAAACAATTAAATGCAAATATCCCTCATCCCTGTTTCTCGATTGATATCCAGCATCCTATTACAGGAGGCAGATTACAAAGAGCGGAGTTACCGAATATTTGAAGCACAAATTTACAACTTTGAATTGGTGAAAAACACATCACTAAATGATATAATAATGAGAGGCTCAAGTAAATTAGATTAGCAGAAAGGACAAGATGAACTGTTCACAAAAGAGAGAAGCACTCAATACAGAAAGTAATCACGAGAAACAAGTTGGCATAAACAAAGATAATTGACGAATTTACTAGACCAAAACTAGCATCTAGTTTGCATGATAGGACAAATCAAAGTCGTCAATCAATAGATTGTTAAGAGAATTTTAGTGAACAATTCACATGTTGAGAAAACATGCAAGCACTAATAGGATGCAAGAGAGAGAGCTAATGAAAGATGCTCTAAAATGCTACTAGGAAAAGGCATGAGATATGAAGCAGGAAAACACTAGAAGTTTCATTAGGAATCCCTCATTGCAGGCAATAAGCTCAGACAATATGTTTGAAAGACACAAAACTGTAATGTTACTGAATGTAAATCTACACAGTGAACAGTAAGCCAAACTTCTCCAAAGTATATTTGCAAACTAGGTGGTTCTCTCTTGTGGAAGTATAAATTTCAGCACATCCCAATGGCTCGGTCATAGACAGCTCAAAGTGCATAAGGGGAAAAATCAACCTGAATTGCTGTTTCAAAAGCGCAAGAAATTCCCAGCAATTCCTGCACTTGTTTGATTGCATATGGCACTGAATGTCTGGTATCAATCAAATGAAGAACTGGAAGACAAGAGTCAAGTACAGTCCTCCATGCATCTCCACTTTGCTTAGCAGCAGATTTTTGAACAACAATGTCGAGAGCCAATGCCCCTTCACTGGTCTCAGAAGGATGTCTCATCCATAGGGGAGTATCTGGGCTAACCCAAACAATATTTGCAGAGCAAATTCTATGATCACCTGTTCATTAAACAATCTCATAATTCTATATAACTTCGGAAGAGAAATACAAAAGAATATAATGTAACTCAGATGGGTTGATCGAATGGGGTAGGTGGGCATAAAGATGACTATTCAGTTACACGCCAACTAGCCTGCAACAGTAGGTAATAAAAAAGGTAGGGTGATGAACCAAATAGAAAATCAGACATTAAACAAAACCAAAGAAGAATATTCAACAAAATCAAGAAGCAAATCCAAGGAAAACAATCAGGTGCATTTGACAGTGATGATTAATATTTCAAAGCTGGAGCAAGCATACATACCGCCTAACACATTCAGCAGTGAAAAAAGCATAACCACACAATATGAAGACTAAGATGAAGTCCATGAAACAACATAGACAAATTGTTGTTTACAGAAAAAATAAACAAATACTTCACACAAACGAAAAAGAAAGGTAGGGGACCAGCATCTGCATAATGTCTTGCAAGTCACCCAGAGTACTTGTTTTCTTTGGTCAAAGTCAAATTTCAAATGACTATTCTTTGATGCTGGTTTCAGCATTCAACATGAATGCTATTCAAATGTACCATAAATAGGTATGATTTAAAGAAGATAAAAGATGTTCTTAGTGAATGTTTGCACCACCACACAAATCTATAGTATACATAAGCAACTCCTCGTAACATAATAAGTAGCTTTGATTCCATTCATTGTATTGTAGAACTACAACTGTAAAAATCTGAGAACTTATTTTATAAAGCTAAAAGAAAAACAAAATGACGAGAGAGAGTAAAAAGAACAAAAGAGGAAGACAACAGAATTATGTGATTCAACTGTAAGGGCCTACCCCACGGACACAACATAAAGCCCATAGTTCTCATTAGACTTGTTTGTCAGTTGAATGATACATTAGGTCTTATTTATAGGGACAATGAGAGATCTTTCTATAATCCTTTCATAATGATAAAATATTCTAGAATTGACACCGTATACACAAATAATACTAAACCAACACATTCATATAATATGCCTATTCTAAAATATTCTTAACAATTATTTTGTTGAAACAACAAAAGGAACTTGAAAACTCAAAACAAGTGCCCGAAGAAATACAATAATGAAATAGAGATGAAGGGAAAAAGAAGAGATCAAGAAAACACTTGGGAGAAAGTGAGGGAGAAGAGAGAGCGACAAAAAATTCCAACTCGCTATAGCCAAAATTAATTAGAAAAAAGAGTGTGTCAACAAGTATACACAAGTACACAACCTAAGAGTCTCGCCAGAGCAAAGAAGGAATTTACTGAGATGCCTTCTAATGCAAGTAAACAATTAAAACTTAATTTTCAAATCTACGCCTTTGAAAGCATGAAGCATGATTACTTGTGGTGGAATAGTCCAACTGGGATCTAGTTAGAGTGTTCTGGGTATCAATGGAATGAAACAGTGGTATGAGATTCTAATGGGAGGTACTAATTGCACACTTCAAATCCTAAAATATATTGTCTAACTGACAAAACTCTTCAAGAGATAAGGTGAGAATCATGAAATTTAAAACATTAAATTTATATCATGAACTCCAAGGCAATGATCAAGATGCCTACCTTTGATAATTGTTTCCAAGAAAATCGGGTAAATAACATCAGCAAATATACTGGACAGATAATCTAATGGAAAATCTTCAACACCTTGGCGAAAAAACAAGCAAGGCTCATCTGTTGACTGATCTGTGCAAAAGTGCCGGAAAGAACACCTTTCGCTGCATCGAAAAATAGATGTTCATTCCCATCTCAAACACATAAAAAGAGAGTCTTCTAGTATTATCAGTACTGCTAGAATAAAATTACTAAAGCATGAACACAGAATCCACACAACCAGACATTATTGGGCAGTTTATCCACCAAACATACAGTTACGACTAATATCAATTTCAACACCTGCTGCTGGCAAGAGATGTCAACAGTATTAACTGTCATAATTTGACAGCTAATACATTAATACACACTTTTTGAAGGTCGATTTCGTGCAGCCCTGTCAAAGACTGATTTCATACCTCATCAAAGGCAGATTTTGTGCCTATTGTACGGCAATAAGGAACTGAAAATCTTTCCTTAAGTAGGATTTATTAGACGTATAAAGATATGTATGTAATTGTTGGAAGAACATTTTCAGTTTTATTACTTTATTTATTTCCTTATTTGCTCAATAGTTTATTTTCTAAAATATCATTTTATCTTTTTCATTTCTGGTCCCTATTTCCATGGGAACTTATTTACTTCTTTCTAGACAATAATCAAGGAATTGAATACCAGAACTATTGCTTATCTTCCCTATATGTATTTCTGTCATTTATGAGAAATAAAATACAGAAATTATCCTCCAATTCGTGCATGGTATTAGAGCTTTGAATGCAGAGGATGATGGATTCATTCGGGACGATAGGAGCGTGGCATGTCGAGTCAAGGGAAAATTCTGCCATTAGCCCGTCAGGCAATGCTCCACTAGGATCGATCCCAGAAACGCCAAACACCATTATCGGCACAGGAAACTTGCCTTCTTCTTAGAACAACATTCACATGTAGTTGTCAGCTGAATAGGAACAACTATTTACAATGGTTCCACAACATGCTTATGTTCGTAAGAGGGAGAGGAAAGGAGAAATATCTGACAACCGAGCCACCAGCTTCGTAGCGTGGATGACCAAAAACAACCAGGTAATGAGCTGGTTGGTTAATTCCATGACTCTCGAAGTAGGTGAGTAGTTTGTCCTTGCAACCTTTGCAAAAGAGATATGGGAGAATGCCAAAATGACATATGCCACTATAGAAAATACTGCTGCTTTGTCTCAGATCAAAGGAATTCCAAGGGAAACTAAGCAAGGTGAGAAATCAGTCATTGGTTATTACACCATGTTGGTAAAATTGTGGCAACAGCTGGACCTCTATAACCCACACCAATGGGCTTGTAGTGAAGATATGGCATGCTACAAGAAAATTGTGGAAAGAGAACAAGTGTATCAATTTCTTTTGGGACTAAACTCTATTTACGAGGAGGTTCGTGGAAGAATCATGGCAACCCGACCACTACAAACCATTATGGAGGCAATCAATTTGGTGAAATGTGAAGAGAGTAGAAAGCTGCTAATGCAAGGCACTCCAAGCAATAAAAATCCCTCTGAATCTTCAGTCATGGCTGTCAAAGGAACAAATGGGCCAAGATCTAAGAGAAAACAGGGTAAGCCATGGTGTGACCATTGTCAAAAAGGTGGACATACCAAGGACACATGATAGAAGATTCATTGGAAACCTCCAAATTAGAAAAGCAGATCAAAGGATGAGAACAAAAGCTATATAGCTAGTGGTGGTGACAAGACCGAGGGAGATAACATATCAGTGAGCAAAGAAGTTGAATTGCTAAGGAAAATTCTTAGCAAGTATGATTTGAAGGTTGAAAAGGTTGTATCCACAAGTAACATGGTCCAAAGAGGTAATATTGGTACTGCTTTAGAGTTTCAAACACCAAATAGTGGTCTTTGGATTGTTGATTCAGGAGCTAATGATCACATGACTTATTATAAGTCATTGCTTGTTGATGTACAACCTTGTACTGTTCATAGGATTGTCAAGGTAGCTAATGGACAGGTTCTAAAAGTTCAGGGGATTAGGACTGTTATAATTGATGATAAATTAATCTTAAGTGGTGGTCTTTATGTGCCTGGCTTGGATTGTAATATGTTATCTTTGAAAAGGATTACTAAAGAACATAATTGCACAGCTAATTTTGGTGCATCGGGTTGTGTTTTCCAGGATTTGGAGTTGGAGAATAGGATTGGCAGTGCTAGGGAGTTTGATGGATTGTATTACATTTGCAACTCAAGAAGGAATAAAGCGCCTGCTATTTTATCTTCCAATGAAGAAATTGCACTTTGGCACTATAGGTTAGGCCACCCTAGTTTGTCTTACACGAAGCAATCATATCCAACTTTTTTCAATAAAAAGGAAATTTCTTTTCAGTGTGAATTTTGTCAACTCTCTAAACACACCAGAAATTCTTATAAACCCCAAGCCTATGAACCCACTATGCCTTTTTCCATCATTCATAGTGATGTCTGGGGGCCATCAAGGGTCAAAACCGAAAACAATATTCAATGGTTTGTAACCTTTATTGATGATCATACAAGACTGACTTGGGTATATCTTTTGAAAGAAAAAACAGAAGTTTTTTAGGTATTTAAGGAATTTTATTCCTTTAAACTAAACCAATTTCACACAAAAATCCAGATTTTACAAAGTGATAATGGTAAAGAATATCTAAGTCAATCCTTTGGTCAATTTTTAACCAACAATGGTATTATACATCAGACCTCATATGCTAATACACCATAACGTAATGGTATTTCAGAAAGAAAAAATAGACATTTACTTGAGATTGCTAGATCTATTATGCTCACAACAAATGTTCCAAATCATTTTTGGGGGGATGTTATTCTCACTTCTGCTTATTTAATAAATAGAATGCCATCAAAGTTTTACAAAAATTGCTTGAGATTTATTCCTCGGTTCCCTTTGTTAATACTCTACCTTAAAAGATTTTTGGATGTGTTGTCTTTGTGCATAATTACCATTGTGGCAAACTTGAACCTAGGGCCCATAAGTGTATTTTCTTGGGTTATTCTTCTACTTAAAAAGGTTACAAGTGTTTCTCTACTTGTTACTTTGGATGTGACCTTCTTTGAAAAGCAAGCCTATTATCCAAAAATACCCATTTAGGGGGAGAGCAGTGAGAGTGAATGGTTCTTTTTGAGAAGTGATGGCTCACCGAACACACTACACCAAGAAATTCTACCTTCTACACCTAGCCATGACTCAACCAGACCTGCAAGGGACTTTGATTATCCTAAAAACACCTCTATTTTGCCTAGTCTTGATCAAACCAAACCTCATTCTTATGAAACCATCTCTGAAACACACAATTTTGATAACACCAGACCTGAGATACCAGATCTTGACACCACCATTCCCATTGAAGCTACTTAAATAGTCGGTTCCAATCACAAACCTGATCAGAATTGCATAGAAAACAATGAATGTGATAGAGAGAAGGATATTAAAATTAGGGTGGACAGAAAGACAAAAATCTTGAGGTACAACCACGATTTTACTCAAGAAGGAAAGGCAAACAACAGGCAAGATGTGAAGCAGAACCAGAAAAATCCATCACACTTCTTGAGCAAGGCCATGAATCAGAACCTACCGAAAATTCTAAAGAGTTAGGATGGCCAATAGCTCTAAGGAAGGGAGTAGGATCTTGTACAAAGCATCCAATCAACAATTTTGTTTCTTATAACAGGTTATCACCACATTTTAAGGCTTTTGTAACTCAGTTATCTACTGAAAAATTACCTGAAAATTTCCATGAAGCAATGAAGGATCCTAAGTGGAGAGAAGCTAGATGATGAGCTTAATGCACTCAAGAAGAACCAAACCTGGGTAGTAACAAATTTACCATAGGGAAAAACAATGGTTGGCTGTAAATGGGTGTTCACCATCAAATATAATCCTAATGGAAGTATTAACCAATATAAAGCAAGACTTGTAGCTAGAGGTTTCACACAAACACATGGGATTTACTAGGAGACTTTTGCACCTGTAGCCAAACTCAATACTGTTAAGATTCTATTATCACTAGCTGCAAATCTTAATTGGCCATTATATCAGTTAGATGTAAAAAATGCCTTTCTCAGTGGTGATCTTGAAGAAGAGGTATACATGAAAATACCTTCGGGACTAGAAGAAGCTACACATCATCAGAGATATGCAAGCTCAGAAAATCACTCTACGGCTTGAAACAACCACCTCGAGCCTGGTTTGATAGATTTGCAAGGGCAATGAAGAAACTTGGCTACTACCAATGACAAACTGATCATACCTTGTTTGTTCGATGGCTAACTAGTGGTAAAATAACTATTCTTACAGTTTATGCTGATGATATTGTTATTACAGGTGATGACTGGAAAGACATGAAGCAGCTAAAAGGTGCTTTGGCCCGAGAATTCGAAGTTAAGAATATGGGCTATTTGAGATACTTTTTGGGGATGGAGGTGGCCAGATCTAGTAAGGGCATTTCAGTGTCTCAAACAAAGTATACACTTGACCTTTTACAGGAAACTGGGATGATGGGGTCAAAGCCTGCTGAGACACCCATGGAATCAACTTATAAATTGTCTTAAAGAAGAAGGCACACCAGTGGGATATAGGGAGATGTCAAAGATTAGTTGGAAAACTGATCTATTTGTCTCACACTCGACCAGACATTAGTTTTCCTACGAGTGTGGTTAGTCAGTTTATGAGCAACCCTCAACAGGAACATATGGATGCAGTACTCAGAATCTTGAAGTATTGGAAAATGACTCCTGGAAAAGGATTATTCTTCAAGCATAGTGAGACAAGGAGTATTGAAGTATTCACAGATACTGATTAGGCTGGATCAGTGACTGATAGGACGTCTACAACAGGTTATTTTACCATTTTGTGGGGTATCAGATCAAAGTAGAGCCTCAGATGGGGGTGTGGTGTGACAACCTGACAACTATTGGGATTGTAAAGAATCCTATCTATCATGATAGAACAAAACATGTGCAAATAGATCGTCATGATAGAACAAAACATGTGCAGATAGATCGTCATTTCATAAAGGAGAAAGTAGATTCTGGTTTGATTGATCTAGCTCACATTCCCACTAGCAAACAAGTTGCAGATGTTTTCACAAAAGCACTTCCTAGAGTCAGATTTGAAGAGTTAAGCAGCAAGCTAGGAATGATCAACATCTATTCACCAGCTTGAGGGGGAGTGTTTGAAGAATATTATCATTTTTATTACTTTGTTTGTTTACATATTTCCTCAATAGTTTATTTCCTAAAATATCATTTTATCTTTTTCATTTTTGGTCCCTATTTTCATGGGATCTTGTTTACTTCTTTCTAGGCAATAATCAAGGTATTGAATAGCAGAACTATTCCTTATCTTCCCTATATGTATTTCTGTCATTTATGAGAAACAATATACAGAAATTATCCGCCAATTCGTTCAATAATAGTTTAGCTACTTTTAAGAGCTGAAACTTAGCTTGCACTTTGAATATATATTGGGAATTCCCCATTGAGTTGACAGGGTATCAAACTCATCCTTGTCCAACCTTTTTTCCATTTCAACTCTAGTTCCACCTTTATTTTGTCAAAGCAAGTCTAGCTCCCAGTCTTAGCATATTCAACGTCTTGGAAACAAACAAGGATATGGCCTAGAATATGATGAAGCTTTCTCACTGGTAACCAAGATGATAACTATGCCAGCCCTTCTAGCACTTGCTGCATCTCAATCACGGTCATTATGCATTCCTCCATAGCGATCTCAAAGAAGAAGTTTATATCATTTTCCCTCTAGTATACCTATTTCCTCACTAATAATGTTTGAAACTAAAACCCTCTTCTTATGGTTTAAAGCAAGCACAGAGAATATGGTTCGAAAAAATTCAATCTACCCTCCTTAGCTTTTCATCCACTAAGTCAATATGACTCCTCTCCTTTTATGCAAAGGACATATCAAACCAGCGTGATACTTCTTATTTATGTGGACGGCATTGTTATCGCAGGTTCTAATATGGAGGCTAGCTTTAAAATTCAGGAATTGTTGAAATATACATTTCACATGAAAAATCTTGGCAAACTTACCTATTTTTAGGGTTTAGAGGTACATCACCAAAATCAAGGTATTTTCTTAAATCAACACAAGTATATTCACGATCTTCTTCAGTTGGATGGACTCAACAACATTACTTTAGTTGACACTTCTATAAAAAATTAGCATGAAATGTCGACATAATGAAGGAGAGCCTCTTAAAGACCCTATTTTATACATAAAGCTAGTGGGTAGTCTTATTTACCTAACCATTACTTGCCAAGATATTTCTTATGTTATCCACATTATAAGCAAGTCATGTAATGCCCTTAGCTTCTCTATCTATCCACAATTGACGCAACATTCAATACATCCTTAGCACCCCCGATTGTAGCCTTTTCTGCTAGTTCCTTACACCAGCTCCAAACCTACAACGATCATGATTGGGTTGACTATATAGACACTAGGAGATTGAAATGCAAGATGCATTCTTAAGGAAGAAATATAAAAGGAGAGCAGTTAGGAGCTAATGGTAGCATTTGATTAGGAAGTTATTTAAGTTTTTGCAGTGGTTATCGTATGTTTTTGTAATAATTATCATATTTAGGTAGTAGTTATCACATTTAGGAATATTATTTTCATAAGCCTATTTTTAATATGAGAATAAGTTAGCATTTTCCTATTCTATTTTAGTTCATAAACACTCCACTTGTCACAAAATATGTAAATATATTAGGTAAGTTGTGATTTAGGGATTGACTTTTTAAAATATATTATAGCGATTGATTAGAATCAATTAGTCATTGATTAGAATCAATTAGTCTTACTTTCCCATAGAGGATAACTAGTTCTATGTATATATATACACACATATATATAGGAAATGAAACAAGAATAAAGAAAACACATACAAAAAGGAGGATTTATGAGTGAAATGGATACACAATGTATTCATTAAGCACAAGAGTATCTGGATCCTACAGTCAAGATCGGGTATGTCAGGAACTCTAAAAGAAATTCTAGAGACCAGACAATGGGTGTAGAGTCAGGTGTTTCATAGGATTGGGAATGAAGAAAGCACGTCTTTTTGGTATGATAATTGGTACTGTAAAGGTCCTCTATATAAAGTGGAGGAGGTACAGGGCTTGAAATTGGTGGTGAATCCAAATACTAAAGTAAGTTTGCTTATTCGAAATAATCAGTGGATATGGCCCTTCCACAATAGTAGAAGTGCCATTCTTATCATGGAAGAGTTGCCACAATGTCAGGAAGGAGAGCAAGATGAAATTCAATGGCTAGCAGATAACTCAAGGAAGTTTAACACAAAAGCCTGTAAAACACTATTACAGGTTACACAAAGCACAAGGCAAGAGTGGGCAGCCTTAGTATGGGATAGTGATCTTAACCCAGCTCATTCATTCATCTTATGGATGGGACTCGATGGAGGGTTGCTTATAAGGGATAAGATCAGGTTCTCCATCAGCAATTTGAACTGTGAATTATGTAATGCGGAACTGGAAAGTTTGGAACACCTTATGATTAGATGCAGGTATACCAGACAAGTCTAGGATTGGTTGCAGAATATACTCAACGTGGCCCCACCAACGGATTCTTGGAGTGAAACTATTGCTTGGATGGAAAAAATTAGAGTGCATAATGCGACTGATCTAAAAGTTATCAGGTTAAGTTGGACAACTTTGGTGTACTACATATGGAAAGAGCGCAATTGGAGAGTATTCCAAAAAGAAAGTACAAGTAGTGAGAAGGTTTCTCTGGCCATCTTCTTACATTGCAGATTGGCCATATTAGCCAGAGGAATAGCTGCAAATTTGACAAGTAGCATGAAGAGCAAATGGGGATTGGTGTAATACTGGACTAAGTGGTCTCGCAAGTTCCCTCGATCTCAAGATGTAGATGATTACTAGGAACCTTAATTCTCTGTAATCTAGATTCTATGGATTATACTTGTTTTGTTCTCTAGATTATATATATTTTCTTCTAATGAAATCTATTCATTCTCAAAAAACAAGAATAAAGAAAACACTTTTCTGTGTTTTTTCATGGTATTAGAACATCTAGTAATCTTGGGTGCGTAGTGAGAAAAAAATTTCTTGGTTTCCAATTATACCCTATGGAGTAGAATTTGTGCTAGTTTTGGTTCACCCTTATGGAGTGATCTCTTGTTATCACCATAGGCTCAGGGAGGAGAGGCTTTAGCAGTTCAACCAATCCCCAGAATTTGACCACCGGCAAGTCTGCACATGAGCTTCACGGACCGCTTGAAGCTTTCTATCCGTCTCTCATATGCAGGTGAGCGTGGTTGTTCCTATCATCAAAAATTTTTAAGATCACCTCTGATTGGTTCACTTGGTTCTTTGGAATTTAATTTTGTTATCAGTTTCATCAAATTTTGTTCGGTTGTAAGGTCCAATTCACAACATATTCAAATTTGGCATCTTTGGTGTTTCTTTTAATTGAGCAATAGGTATTGGGCTTTCCTTTCAACTTTAATTTCAATAGGGTTGACACTAAATCAGTAGTTACTTTCTGATTTAATTCCTGTGATGTCCAAGATCACAAAACACAAGCTTAATAGGTCTAATTATCTAGAATGGAGTAAGACAATCTGAATGTACTTGCAAAGCATTGATAAAGGAAATCACTTGACTGAAAATCAACTAAAGACAATACAAAATAGACATGGTTGAAAGATGATGCTTATTTGTTCTTAGGTAATTGGTTTGATCAATCATTGTGAACTTGTTAAGGAGCTAACGGAATAAATGGATTTCTTGTATTCTAGAAAAGGGCATTTATGAGGTGTGCAAAGCATTTTATCATGCAGAGAAACAAGACAGATCTCTCACAAGTTATTTCATGGATTTTAAGAACTATGAGGAGCTCAGTATGTTATTGCCTTTTGGTTTGAATATTAAAAAACAACAAACTCAGCGTGAGAAGATGACTGTCATGAGTTTCCTGGCTAGTCTTCCTTCTGAATTTGTAACTACAAAGTCTCAGATTCTTGCTAGTTTTGAAATAACTTCTTTGCAAGACACATTTAATAGAGTGCTGCATACAAAAAGTACTCCACCTCTTCAATCTAATAGTGCTCTTGTCAGTCGCAACAACAAAGGAGGTTGATCAAGCAATTTTGATAATAAAGGATAGGATTCAGGAGGGATTATATGTTACTACTATCATAAGCCAGGGCATATGAATTATGATTATAGAAAGCTACATAATCATAATCAAAGAAATCAGTTAGCTCATGTTGCATCTACTATTGATATATCTGAAAGGTTTGTCTTAATTCCTGCAAATGAATTTCACAACTTCTCTCAATACCAATACTTATTGAAGGCTTCATCTAACCCCCATCACTGTTATCGCTGAGTCAAGTAAACCAAATACATTTTAGATTACTTCCTCCTCAAAATAGGTCATTGATTCTGGTGCTACATATCATATGATAGGTAATTCTAATCTCTTCTCTATGTTTCAACCACATAAATCTTATTCTCCTATTACTTTAGCTGATGAGTCAACTTCTGGTGTTCTTGGATCTGGTATAGTCACCCTAACTCCATTAATCCATTTTTCATCTATCTTAAGTTTGTTGATTTGTCCTTTAATTTAATTTATGTTAGCAAACTTACTCGTACACTTAATTGTTATTTCCCATTCTTTCCTGACTATTGCCTCTTTCAGTATCTCATGATGAAGAAGATTATTAGTAAAGAATATGAACATCCTTGATGCACAAGTGCCAAAGTCGATTGTTTGCTTTAAGGTTGTAGCTCCCATTGAGGTACATTGTCGATTGGGGCATCCTTCTCTTCTTCTACTCAAGAAACTTCGTCCTCAATACTATAACTTGTCTTCCTTAGATTGTGAATCATGTCATTTTGCAAAACATCATCGTCTTAATTCTCCTTTGAATTGGTTCATTCAGAAGTTTGGGGTCCTTGTCCTGTCTTGTCTCAAAATGGATATAAGTATTTTGTTACCTTTGTGGATGATTATTCTCATATAACTTGGTTATATTAAAAGTCATTCTGAATTGTCCTCTCTTTTTTTTTTTACTTTTGTGCTGAGACCAAAACTCAATTTAATTTCTTGATTCACACATTACTAAGTGATAATGCTAAAGAATACTTATCAAAATCTTTTCAATCCTATATGACCAAGAATGGCACCCTTCATCAAACATCTTCTACAGATACACCATCACAAAATGGTGTAGTAGAGGAAAAAAACAGACACCTTCTTGAGACAGCAAGAGACCTATTAGGCTGAGTTTCTACAGCTTGTTTTCTGATCAACCGAATGTCTTCATATGTTCTTCATGGTGAGAAATTAGACTTCATGTTTAAAATAGAAGAAAGGGGAAGAGAAGTTCATAACAAAACCTTTGAAGCCTCATCCTTGCATAAGTGAAATACCAAACCATCTCAAAAAGTCAATTCCATAAACAAAATAAATACATCATCAAGATCATATGCAAACAAATAAATCAAACAATAACATATGAAAGAAGGAAAACAAACTAACCTGACAGATAAAGTTGTATTCTTAAAATAAGGACCAACTTTTTTCTTCTTTAAATATGATTTGACTGTCTCTTGGCACTTCTGGAGGATCACTTGCATGCTTACATTCAACTCTTGCAACTTTACCTGTTTAAATATCTCAAACTTGTGAGGGATATCTCTTCACTCCATTGTACTTTAGAATTTTCATATAGATCTCTCTGAAAGCAGAAGAACAAAATGGAAATAGAACATGAAAAAAGTAACCATGTTTATGAAACAAAAGTACCTTTTTCAGATGAAGGTGGCCAATAAGGCCTGAAGCAATTTGTTCTACCATGGTTTGTGGCCGTGTATATCTGCTCAAAAGGAGCCACCAAAACTTTAAATGTTACACAGAGGATAAAGTTACAACAAGAAATTTAGAATATTACAATCAAAGTTGAATGAATGAAGAAAGTGTGGAAATACTGAACAGTTGTATTCCTTTTTCTCTTATTCATCAGTACACAATTACATGTATATATAGAAATAAAG
>JAOTBA010000001.1:10376386-10387441 GCA_025629845.1 Erythroxylum squamatum | reverse complement strand
TATATAATATTTATTTTTTAAAAAATTTTGGGGGCCCAGGGACCCCCCTGGGCCCCATCTAGCTACGTCATTGGATATTGAAATAGACACTTCACCGTGGTGGCCTTGCAAATGTGTTCACTGTGGTTGGTTTACAGGACTCTTCTATAATCAAGTGCGGGGATTGAGGAGGCCATGAGAAGCATAGAAACCGCAACTTGTGCTTGGTGGGATTTAGGATTTAGGATTTAGGAGCTTTATCAACATTGTTTATTATTATTGTGCTGCAAGCAATTATTTTTAAGGCATGAGAGTGTTTGGATTGGCAACAATATTAACCATGCACATATAGATCACTTCTACTGGGTGTTGGTTTCAACTTCATTCTCTATTTCTATTGTCTACTCCATTATCACAATTGATCACTATTGGGATTGGTTTGAGGGCGAGCTTTGATGTAACCAATAAAGTTACTCTTTTGTGACTAAAAGATTACGAGTTCGAATCACGGAAACAATCTTTTTGTAAAATACAAAAGAAAAATTACGCACCTTCCTTATAAAGCGAGGAGAGTTGTGCATTGTGCATTGTAAATTGTGGTTGTTGTTATTGTATTGGGAATGGCCAGCCTAACCTATTAAAAGTTCATTACATATATTATATTTCCTCAATACTTGTTCAGTAATCAATTTATGTTTTTTTTGTTTTTTATCACATTTCTTTATGTCTTCTAATCCTTTTTTCTGAAAACAAAGATTCTTGTAACTACTAAAAAATATCGAACAAAAATTATAAAAGGATTCGAACTATTTCTAAAAAAAAAGGAAATAAAAAGAATAATAAGTTCCTCAAACAAATTAAAAAGAAAAAGAAAAAAGAAATTGACTCACAAAACAGTTAGAAATATATATTTAAATTCTGCTTTGTGTAATAAAAAATAATTAACTAATTAATGCGAACATATATATAAGGCAATTCCCCCCTTTATCTTTCTTTTCTTGACAGGTAATTGTATAAAAAACACAAAAGAACGTGTTGTTGCTTTTGTTTTGTGGGTGTGGGCCGTAACAACCAAACCAAACGCCCAAAATTGTCCCTAAAAAATCTAGTGGACTTATTTCTGTTGCCACTTCATTCTCTTTTTTGATTGAAGCCCAATGAACAATTGCCAGAAAACAAAGGCTAAATAGTTTACTTATCACGTTTTGCCATACCATTCTTCCGATCATAACCATATTCTGTTGAATCTTTGGTTTTTGTTGCTCCTTTTCCAAATTTTTAATGTCTGATGCTTCGCGGCATGTTTCCTGTTGATTTCTTCTGTATTTCATTCATTGCTGGAACAATTCAATCAAGGCGAGGCAATCAAAGACCAACTTTTTCCAATTTTGTAAGAACCATTCTGTCTTTTTACTTTTCGTGTTTATGAATGATGCAATGTTTAGCATCAGTGTAACTTCTGAGATTTCATTTGATTCAAGACGTCGTTTCTGACGCGGGGAACAAACTGATCAGTACCCTTTTCCCTTCACATTCGTTTCAACGTATGAGAGCCTCTTTTCCTTCTCGTTTTTCCTTTTTCTTGGAATGAGATTTTTTGGTGAAGTTTATGCTTCTGGTTTGCTTCTTTACAACTCCTCCTCCTTTCTAATACAGAGGAGTAATAATACCATTTTAAAGTATGGTAGCTGGTGTCCTATAACTTGGAGCGAGAAAATATCAAAATGGCGGAAATGTCTGCTCGACAGGAGAACGGTACGGTAAATGATTTGTGCATTATGAACAAAATACGTGGGTTTAAAGTAAATAACGGAAAATGACTTGATTGCCTTCCAACCTGGAGAGATATGTTCGGCTCCAGTTGGTGAGTGAACATGTTGAAACATGAAATGCCTTTTCTTGAGATGATTTTTTGATGGAAAACACCATACATTATAGAACTTCCTTCTGTTTTGATTATTGTTTAATCTCTTTATGTTATCTACAGCTTCAAGTTTTAAATCATTTTAATTGGTTCTCACAACGTCAGAATTGCAAAATTATTACAGATTAATGACATGATTTCTGGGTTTACATTCCTTCATTCAGTGATTGATGCGCTTCCTGGAATTTTACCGTCAGTTTTTAAGAGAAAAACAATTTACTTTTATGAAAAATACTACTGTTGTCAGTCAACCTGCATTCAGAAAATTCGTTGCATTTGTAGGCTCAGGGACTTGCCTACAGGATCTGTTGCAGAGAGAGAGTCATATTTACTGCAGAAAGGAAAGACTAAGACTTTCTGGTATGTGCCTACAGGATCTATTGCATACATAAGTACGAAATGGCCTTTTTCTGGAAATTCTTCATAACTTCTTTACATCATGAACCAGGTCCACAGAGAAAACTGGAGAAATTGCTGAGTCAATCAGGCAACAAGCATTGTGCAGATTGTGAAGCCCCAAATCCTAAATGGGTGTAAGTTTTTATTGACTGAGTAAGAAGCCTTTCAATCTTTTAGCATTCTTTGTCCTGAAATGAACTACTTTTGCAGTCAAATTTCGAGATGAGTGACAAAAATTTAACTGCAGGTAGTGATACATGAATATGATATCAATGAGATGCTTGAAAAAACTGCTATCTGAAATTTGAGGATGTAGTTTCATTGTTGCTGTGATGTTCATCAAATCATTGGATTGTTTCTTTTAGTTACTTATCTTTTTCATGATAAATAAGCACAGTACTCACATTTTAATGGCTTCTAATTCGACATACTGCCTGCTTACCCAAATCGTTTGATGGATTATCAGGTCAACAAATCTTGGAGTATTTATTTGTATCAAGTGCTCTGGTGTTCACAGAAGCCTTGGAGTACACATATCAAAGGTGTGTGTTTATTCTTCAATCTATTATATCTGAAGCACATAATTACTTTTCTTCTCACTTCATACAAAGTAAACCAAAGGAGGCATTATTTTTCATTTGCTAGAATGGGATTTCAGATTTTAAAGTTTCTTCTTCTTCTTCTTTCAGTTGAACTAAGTTTCTTGCAGAGCACAAAGGACTGTCGTTGATGGTGTGAGCTTCTTTACTGAAATTTGGTCTAATTATCCCAGGTTTTATCAGCTAAGCTAGATGATTGGACAGATGAACAAGTCAACAGCTTGATAGATTTGGGTGGCAATACTGCAGCAAACAAGAAGTACGAAGCTTGCATTCCGATTAATTACAGAAAACCAAAACCTAATGCCTCTATAGATGAGCGTGCTGATTTTATTAGGTACAGCCAAAAATTTTAACAGCCCTTTACACAAGAGATCCGTATCTTCTAATTCCTTATTTCTTTCTGGACATGTAGAAAGAAGTATGAGCAGTTACAGTTTACAAAACTTGATGAACCAATGGCCTGCGTTTATCCAGCAAGTAGAAATTCATCATCATTCCAAAGTAGTTCTTCACGCCATACTTTCTGCCAAGATAAGAAACAGCCTACCAGACATCATCCAGGGAATGCATTTCGTAACAGCTGGGGAAGAAAAGAGTCAGAGAACAAGCACATGAAAAAAAGCAGTTCTTTGGTAATAATGTCCTGCTTCTTTACCGCCTACCTTGGGGATTGTATTATGCTCATTTTCCACTTTATGCTGCGGTATCACCAGAAGATAATTACTCATAAACTTCACTTTCCAACAATGTTTAGGCAATTGCAGGCATGTATAGAAAGATAGGTAATATGTAGCACAATGCCAAATTGAACTTATAAATGCAAGTTTATTAGAGTCAATTAAACCTTATATCTGAAACAACTTGACATGTATCTTCTTGAAAAGCAGTCATAAAAGGGCAAAATTTGGAATTCATGAATGGAAGATACGTGCCTATCCTGTTGCATGTATAGTTAAGTTATATACATGAAATAATGTTATTCAAACAAGTGTATAGATCACTCGTCCTACAGGCTATAACATAGCAATTAATAAATGCCATGTTAGTGCCAGGTTTACATACATATCATATGATCAAATAATTCATGATTCTAGATCGAGGAAGGAAATGCTAGAATACCTATAATTATCTTTTCAGCGCCATTTACTGAATCTTGCTGCTTTGCATATGCTGATTATAGGCAGGCATGGTTGAATTTGTTGGATTAATAAAGGTTAATGTGGTCAAAGGAACCAATCTAGCTGTTCGGGATATGATGAGCAGTGACCCTTATGTCATCCTTGCTTTGGGTCAGCAAGTAAGACTTCCCCTCTCTCAGTTTTCAAAGGAACAACTTAGTTTTGCTCAATTGCGATGAAATATATATATATGTATATATATATATATCTAGACACACTGTTTTCTTTGACAGTTCTCTATCAAATATTGTTGCAGTCAGTGAAGACACATGTCATAAAGAACAACTTGAATCCTGTCTGGAATGAAAGCCTGATGTTGTCAATTCCTCAGCACGTTCCTCCTCTCAAAGTGGTAAGCACGTTCTTTACTAAGTTATTTGGTTTGTGACTAAGGATAAACTGACCATTCAGATGGATTGACTTCAAGTCCTTCCATACATTTAAGAGCTTTTTATTTTTCTTTTCATATGTTTATGTGGCTGAGGATGATGAAAGATGCATTGAAAAAGAGAGCCTGGTTGGATAAACATTTGAAGCTTTTATACAGGTTGTATTGGTTTTAGTCATAAAAGTAATGATTTTCAACTATAAACGTGCTAATTGTAGTCTTGTCAATGTAAGCTATATGGTTAAAAAAGTGAACCTTAGTGGGAAAGCTTTTGCTTAGTTGAATTATCTCAACTACGAACCATTTTCTCTGATAGACACAGGCAGACCCACCCCTTTTGTAGCTGTTTACGAGTTTAATATTCAATCACAAAAGAACCTGAGTATTCTAAATTCTGCAAATAATGTATCGTTGCGAGATCATTTCTTTTGGAATTTTAACATCTATATTTAATTGCCTTTTGGTAATTTTATGCAGCTTGTTTATGATAAGGACAGATTCTCAACAGATGACTTTATGGGCGAAGCTGAAATTGACATTCAACCTTTGCTTTCTGCTGCCAAAGCCTATGAAAACTCCTCAATTGCTGAGCCAACCCAGCTTGGTAAGTGGGAAGCAAGCGAAGATAATACTCTTATAGATCACGGTATCATCACCATAGAAGATGGAGTGGTAAAACAAGAAATCAGCCTCAGGCTACAGAAGGTCGAAAGAGGGGTGCTAGAGATTGAACTTGAATGCGTTCCTCTTACTCAATAGCTAGCATATAGGTGTTTGTAGAACTCAAATTACCTTTGTGATTCAATTGTGGGTGGAAAAGCAAATATTTAGCCCAGCCCTGCTATTGTTGTCCAATACCGTAAGGTGTCAACGGCAGGTTCGATGGTCCGCAACCGCGGGATTGATGATTGAACTCCTTAATCACTTGATATAGGATTGTAGTGTCGCCATCAGCAATTGAGTCCTGCAAGTCCATGTATCTTGCTACTGTTATCATGTAGAATTATTTGTGTGTTTGTAGATATCCTCATTATGATAATTGATCCTTAAATTTAAAATTATCAAAGTATTTCATATGAAACCATATTTGATGTTGGGTTATTAGAAATGTTACAACTTATGTTGTTAATTATAAGAGAGCATCCTTATTGTGATGATTTGCTTTCATATAAAAGTTATTAAAGTAGTGATGGTCGAATCAGATAGAATGTAGCCTTGTTAAAGCAATAATGGACGAATCAAATAGAAAATATCAAAAATGTAAAAAACCGCAAATAGAAGCTTATTTAGAAATGTGTAGACATTATGAAGCCTATCGTCAATATGACAGAATATAAATACTTAAAATTAAACCTGAAGGATTAAAATAGAAACTGATTTGGCAAAAATTTTAAAAACGATATAATATTATGGAAACAGCACTCTTTTCTGTATAGAAAAACTTCAAAAATAAATCATAGATATGCAAGATATGATGGAAATTTTCAATAAATTAAAAATAAAATAAACCTAATAAAAATTCTATGGAAAAATAAATATGTGATTTAATTTTAAAAAAGAAAACACCTCCTAATTATAGGTAAAATGGAAAATTTTGTAAAAGCTTCTGATTCAGAAATTGAAGACTTAAATGAACAAATAGAAAGTTTAAACTTAGAAACTTTAGCATATATAAAACTCAATTTAGTTAAATAAAAAGTTAATTAGAATCTTAGAGATATAACTAGTACTTCTAGAAATCCACCTCCTAAGTATCCTTTACAAAGTTTTAGTAGACCTAATTTAGGACATGATAGAATCATGTGATAACCAAAGATAAAGATGGCTTTTCACCCGTAGATAAAACGAGAACAAAATTTATAAATCCTTTTGGATATAGATATAGATTCCATAAAAAATATAGGAAACTGCTCTACGAGTAACTATTCTATTAATAAAATAGACTATGAAACAACTAAACAATTTTTAGAAAACACTTTAGTCAACAACTCCCTCATATTTTGGAAAATTTTAGATGAAAATTTAAAAAACTCTATATTGAATCTAGATAATAATATAGCAAATTTAATAACTTGAGCAACTGAAACGTTTCGGCTATAATTTGTTGGAAAAGGAAATATTTTAAAAGATACAACTACTATAGGTAAATATGTTATAGCATTACAAAGGCTTCAATTTTGTGATATATGTGAAATTAATAGATATATTTGTATTTTCTTAAATTATTATTATTACCATATTAATAATGAAGTTCATAATACATAACTTTATTTAAAAATGTTTTGCTCAAAGATCTGTAATCATTGGGGAAGTAAATTAGAGACAACTTACAATCCTAGACTTGTAGATACCTTAGGAAAAAGAATCTCTTTTTTAAGAGATAAATTAAGTAAATGGTGTGATGATGCTATATTATTAAAGAAAAGTAAAGAAAGAAAGAAAAATCTTCTTTATGTTATTATGATTTAAAAATTGACTATTATGATAGAGTGTGAAAATCCTTATTATTATAATAAGATAAAAAAGAAATATAAAAGTAAGAAATGTTTTAAGAAACATAAAGCAAAATATTACAAGAAAAAAGAAGGATATAAAGCTACAATTTTTTTAGAAGAAATAAAAGAAGAACTAAAAAGATAATTTAATGTCAGTACTATTATTGTAAATAAAAAGGACACCAATGTCCTGAAATATTTAATAAAAATAAAATTGAAATAGACGATGGAATAAATAAAATGATACAAAATAAAGATTTTATTATAATTAATACCTTTGAAGATTGCTCTTTTGAAGAAAGCATTTTTATAATAACATATACGTAATACGAAGAAACCTCAAATTTTGAAATAAATGAGTAAAATAAGATAATCTTCTAACTCTCAAATTGATAAGCAAATAATAGATAATATAGTATAAACATCTGAAAAATATGGAGATTATAGTCAAGAAGTTCTTATTAATAGAAAAATGCTTAAAAAGATTCAGAATACTATGTTTTTCAAATAGATTCTTATAGCGAGTTTAATATAATGTTCTTAGAAAAACTAGTGTTAAAATCTAGAAAACACCATTTGTTTTACGGTGTTGATCTTAAAGAAAAGACCCTAGATATTAGTTTAACGTCAAATAAAGTAATGATTCATCTGCTGTCTAAAAGAGATCTCCTAAAAAATTGATCACATTCCCAGAAAAATTAGAGACAAAATAGGACTGGTGCATATTGGATCTATACAAATGATAATTAGATGTACTTTTAGAGCAGGAATAGATAGTTCTATAAATTTAACAATATTAGATGATCAAATTCACAATAAAAAAGAGGCATGTATGGGAATTTTGAGAGGCATTTTTCAATATCAAAAAATTCTATTTAATATTTATCCTAAGATGTCTTATAACCAGTGACGGAGTCAGACTCAACTCTAAGGGGGGGCCGGAAAAGGAGGGCTGTGCGTGCAGAGTTGAAGAGAAGAAAAAATAAAGATTTTTTTTTTAAACGGGGGTCACTTATATTTGTAATTTTAAAAATTTTAATTATATAAGTAATTTAAAAAAAAAATTGAAAGGGGGGGCCATGAACATAGCCCCGTCCCTGCTTATAACATACGAGATAAAGATTTTGATAGAATGCTCTTTTTAATCCAAGACTTTAAAAGAAAAGATTTACTTAAAGATGGACATAGACCATATTATATTACATATATGATATCTTGTGCCATATCAAATACTCATCATGCGGAATGTTTTGCAAACAAAAATATTATTGACTTTCTAAAATTATTTTCTGAAGTTGAAAGAATATATCTTCTAATATAACAAATATGGAAGACCTTAAAAATGATTTTTCATTATATTTACAACAAAAAACCTTACTAACTTTTGACAATAAATTATTACCTTCACCGTCTTATTCAGAAACTGGTGTTTCAAGTAGTAACCAATATGCTAATACTTTAATAAGAGCAAATAAAAAGAAAAGTTCTAATTATAAAATTAAAGGAGAATATTTTAATGGTACAAATTATGTTCCCTGCAATATCTTAATTGATACCGGAACTAATCAAACTTACATAAGTCATAATCTAGTATATAATTTGATAAGTTTTCAACTAAATGAACCTTATCAATATACAAGTTTATGGCGAAATACATCAAATCGATACAAACATAAAAATCATTATTATGATAAGAGATAGTAAATTACCTATTAGATTATTGGCTGAAACGAAGGATTCAATTTAGAAATAATGTTAGGCTCTGGTTTTCTCAAACAAGTTCAACCTTATAAGATAATATGGAAAACATCTATTCTACAACAATAATGTATTATATATTCCTAGATAATGCCTAGTACTGCTAGTATTTATATTCCAATCGAAATAACTTATAAAGATTATAAAGTCGAATACTTTGCTGCTTACATAGACAGTGGAGCTAGTTCTTGATTATATAAAGTAAGTTGTTTTTCTTTACAATATCATGAAACCTTAAAAAACATAATAGGATTAGATATTTCTAATAATAAGATACATTTACCGAAAGGTATTCATCAACCCCAAATCCTATTAGAATCATTTTTAATAAAACGTCCACCCTTTTGTTTTTATGATACTGGAACTTGTATTCTTTTATGATACAACTTTCTCTAATTATTTCATAAAATATTATTTGATACTATTAAACAAAAAATACATTTTAAAACTCCTTGTGGTTATTGGATAGTGGTTAATCAAATAAAAAATGTCTATGCTTGATCTACCCCACTACCCTTTATATTTTGCATAGCCTAACGTGGTATAGGATATAAAGAAAAGCTGATCTTTTCAAGAGTAAAACCTTTTATTAAAAATAGAAAATATTATAGAAAACTTATCAACAGATAAAAACCATTAAAGATGGACTAAAATTAGTAAAACAGAAGATAAAGGAAAATTACTCTGATAACCCTCTACAATTTTGGATAAAAAAAGAGGAGCAAACTTAGAAATGATAGATAAGCAAAAGATTAATAGAGTTACTGCTATGAGATATAATTTAGAAGATTAAGAAGAACTTAAAAACAAGTTTTTGAACTAGAGAATCTAAAGATTATCAGGCCCAGTAAATCCCCTCATTCTCCTCCAACTTTTATAGTTAGAAACCATGCAAAGCTAATTAGAAATAAAGTTAGAATGGTGGTAAATTATAAAAAAATTAAAATAGGATTTTAACAAATAAAATTGAATAAAGATAGCATTCCATTTCTATCTTTTACATATTTAAACGTATATAATAAAGTCCATGAGACAATTATACATTGCAAATACAATTATGATGAGGTTAAAATTATGAGATTCATATTACATTTATTTATTATTCCTAAATTGTTCCTAATTGTTGTTTTTATTAAAATTGGATACTAATAGAACATAAAAAGATTAGCACATATTTCCTTACGAAGGAAGTAGTCGATCTCATAAACTAAAGTATAGAGATACTTAAATAAATATATGAGTGCTTGTTAGAGAATAAGTTCACTGAGCTGACCCTATATGAAAAATCTATTTAGAACATTGCTTGTATGCCTATGAAATATTCATTATGATGATTGTATAAGTGATCTTTTGACTGGATAATCTTCTATAGGGATTGTTATATTTTAATATTACTTATTACCTATTATAGTTAAAGATAGCTCCGTCAGTATTCATTAGATATATTATGAACTATATAGAGATAATTGATTGATCAAGATATGATTTATCACCCTAAAGTAATTAGGAAAATTGTTTTGTCGTTCTCAATTAGTATTGATTCAGGAAATACTTGGTTAAGATGGAATGAAACTTTGTAGATAGTTTACAAACATCATTAATTCAATCAATAGCTAATAGTGGAGAATTAATATGATTAGACTAAAAAATAGAGTAGACATTAATTCCATGCTCTATGTCTAATCATAATATTGTTTAATGAAATGAATGAATTATATGAAAAAATAATGCACGAAAAGTTTAATTAAAACTACTTTAACATTCCTAAACATTTAGGCGGTCTTGATGTGTTACTAGACGTCAATTTTGATTTATGGATATAAATTATTTAATTAGATAATTAAAGATAAATTAAAGAATATTAATTTATCTAATTACAAATATGATTTAAGGTTATAATTTGTATCCATTGTCAACATATTTGAGAACCTTATGGGTCACATATAAAAAATAGGTTGAAGAGAAGAAAAATATTTTAATCAAGTTAGACTTGATTGTAAAGTTTGGAAAACTTTATGATAAAATATGAGATATTAATAAGTAAAGATCAGTATGAGATATTGGATCTTATTTAAGCATAACTGGTATTTAATTAGAATTATTTATAATTCTATTTAAAGTTTAACTGAAATTAGAATTTAATTTTACTTAAATTACTAAAATATTCAAAACCTATTATAAATAGGCCTAATGTTGGGCCCCGATTCGTCATAAGCATGTGTAAATTAATTTGAGGTTTAATTTGATTTTATTACCTAAGTTATGATTATTTAAATGAAGGATTTAGTGAAATTAGATATGTGGGTAAATTATTATTTTTGTGATGCATTGT
>JAOTBA010000001.1:10362439-10376286 GCA_025629845.1 Erythroxylum squamatum | reverse complement strand
GCATCAATTGTCCTTGGGAAAATTATAATGCAATTAAGATCAATTTATAACAATTTTACTAACAATTTGCAATTCATGTGAGCTAATCACAGGGAATCAATTTAAGCACAAAAATCATCAATTAGAAGTCAAAAAGTTCATTGACACTTATAAAAATGCATCCAATTTATAAAATAAACTTAGCTCAATCAAGAATGCTGAAGCACTTCGATGAGATCCTTGTGGTAAGTCTTAAATTTTCGGTTATTTATAAGAAATGAGATTCTCTAGTAAATACCTTCATAACAAAATTCATAAGAGTATGGATTTATGTAAGGAGGAAAATATAATATGAGATATTGTATGATGCAATATTATTTCTTCTATAGCTATGCCTAATACTATAACTTACCTTTTATAGTTCCAATTGAATCAATTAGCAAGATTTCATATTAGTTATGAAACACTAAGTTTTTGAAAGAGTCAAAGTTAATTATTTAAGGATGTAATACTTAGTTGAAGCCTATATTATCCATTAAGTTTAGAACTAAATTAGATAATAAAAGTTTATGAGATATCTAAACGGTTGGATATAATCTTACATTCTTATTGAACAAATTCTTTGTTTCAGTGTATACTTATTAGAGAATGGTTCTAAGGATAAGCAGTGGGAGTAAGATGAAATTTGAAAAGTTCAAATCTCATGACAATACATCCAATTGGAACTATTGTCTTTATCAATACATTTGATGTATAGTTGAAAGGCTACAAGACATTGAAAGGTTCACTTTTATAATGAATTCAAAGAGTTTGTTTTGGAGATGATTGTGAACTTATTATGTCTACAAGAAGGTTAGTGAGACTATGGTTTTTCTCTTCAGTGGGAGTACGTGGATACATATTGCTCACATAGAACAATAATTCTAACTTTCAATTATTGAAAACATAATTGTCCAAAAACAATTCTTGTTGGATATGAAAAGGTAACAACTTAATTCTAGGAATTAGATCTATACAGATAGATTGGACATTGTTAACCTATTCTAAGTCCAAATACATAGATAATATACTAAAGATGTTTAGTATTTGACATATCAAATACTTGTGAAGTATTAAAGATATCCATTACTTTATGTGTGAGTTGATATTTGAGTTCAAGATGATAAGGATAAAACTTTAGAAGTAAATCCTAATTGAGGTTTATTTACTTAGATAGCATTAGGAAGGTTCCAATGTAGCAAGGTTGCTAATTAAGCTATAATACATTTTTCATTTAGTCAAAATGATTAATTGAATCAATAAGTTATTTAGTGAACTTGATATAGTTCCTTGCATTGTTCAATATAGTAATGTAGTATAGAACATTAGAGTCCTTAGGCATGCAAAAGGAGCTAAGGTCTCATCAAAGATTCAAGTACGTATTTAGACAATTTTTCTTAATTATAATGATAATTAAGATGGAAGTTGTAAGATTTAAGTGAATGCCCACTATAGCGAATCTTGTAGAATTCTCTCATTAAGTCACTATCTCAGTAGTAGAATAATCGTCATATGGTGATAAGATATGAGATACTTAAACGATTGGCTCAGTACAAGTAAGAGATTGTTGGTTTGTGCCCTACAACCAATAGCTTTGATTGTAGTTTAGTAACAATTATTAAAGGCATTCTTCATCTTATACGTGCTTAGATGTATATGATAAATTATATAGGATAATTATACATTGCAAATGGAATTATTATGAGATTCATATTGTATTTATGTATTATCTCTAAATTGTTCCTATTCGTTTTTCTATTAAGACTGGACATTAATAGAACGTAAAAAGACTAGCACACGTTATGTTTTTCCTTATGAAGGAAGTAGTCAATCTCATAGGCTAAAGTATGGAGATACTTAAACAAACGTTTGGGTCCTTATTGGAGACTAAGTTCACTGAACAGACCCAATATGAGAAATTCATTTGAAACAATACTTGTATATGTATAGAATTCTCATTGTGATGATTGTATAAGTGATCTTTTGACTTAAGGTCACTAAAGTTATCTTGTATAAGGATTGCTATGTTTGGATTCCTCTTATGACCTATTTAATCATAGGTCGATCAATCGGTAGTCATTAGATGTAGCATGAACTATATAGAGGTAGTTGTGTGATCAAGATATGATTTATTACCCTAAAGTAATTAGGGAGAATATTCTATTGTTTTTGATTAGTATTGATTCGAGAAATCCTTAGCCAAGGTAGAATGACAATTTGTGAAAAGTTTACAAATGTCATTAATTGAATTGATAGCTATCAACGGAGAACTAATATGATTGGACTCAAAATAAAGTAGACATTAATTCTATGCTCTTTGTCTAATCGAAACATTGGATGTTGAAATGATTGAATTATATGAACAAATCGTGCACGGAAAGGTTAGTCAAAACCACTTTGATATTCCTAAATATTTGGATGGTCATGACGCGTTGTTGGATGCCAATCTTGATCTATGATTATAAATTGTTTAAATGGAGAAATAAAAATAAATTAAAAGGAGTTTTAATTTATCTAATTCTAATTATGAGTTAGAATTATAATTTGTAATCATTGCCAACATATTTGGGAACCTAATGAGTCTCACATAAAGAATAGGTTGAAGAAAGCAAAGTTATTTTAATTAAGTTGGACTTAATTGTAAAGTCTGAGAAATTTTATGATTAAATATGAGATATTTAATAAATAAGGATTACTATGAGATATTGAATCTAATTTGGGCATAATTGGTATTTAATTAGAATTATTTTTAATTATAATTAAAGTTTAATTGAAATTAAAATTTAATTTCAATTAAATTACTAAAACGTCCAAAACCTGTTATAAATAAGCTTAAGCCCTAATGGAGCGAACACTTCTTGCTTAACCGTCTCTGTAAGAGTTACAGAGTTCTCAACTCATTATATGGATACCATTAGAAGCTAGACATTTGTGTGGTTATGGTGATTGAGACAGATCAGTTTCGAAAACGATTCGAGAGATATGACAAGAAAATGATCAAGCTTCAGAATAAGGTACGAATTAAGATTCATGTTTTGTTATGATTCATGTATTAATCATTTTATAGAATTAAAGTGATCCTGATTTTTGGAAAATCAAAATACAAAAAAGTTTCATGATTATTTCGCTACAGTTGGGATTAGATCCCGACCCAATTTCCCAACAGTAGTATCAGAGTTGACTTTATTTCTATAATTTGATTAAAACATGATTGATTGTTACTGATCGGATTTGGAATTGAAAAATTAGATTAGATTACATTCTTAAAGGAACTTAAAAGAAAAATCAGCGTTATGGAAATTTGTTCATGTCCTTTATTCTGGTTTCTGGAATGCGAATAATTGATTACTGTTCTAGTTGTGTGAGTGCCTTGCGATTGTGTTGGGTTTGACTTCGTGTTTTTATTTGAGAATTTGGAAAACTGGTTTATGTAAACAATTACTTGTGTTGTGAATGGGAGTCTTGTTTTTATGGTTTTTGAAAAAAAAAACTCCCAGTGGAAACCTCTGCAACTTACAATTAGTCATATTCCATAACAAAATGGAGTCACATAACATAAAAACAAAAAAATTATAGAGATGGCTCGAAGTATGTTGAAAGGGAAAGGTATTCCTAATAGCTTTTGGGCTGAAGCAGTTACTACTGCAACATATATTCTCAATTGCTCACTAACAAACGTTGTTCACATCAAGACTCATTTTGAAGGTTGGCATAACCAAAAACCTATACTAAATCATTTCAGAATATTTGGATGTATTGTATATGCCTTTGTTCACCCTTGAGAAAAAGACAAGTTCAAAGAGAAAGGAAAGAAGTTTATTTTTATTGGTTATAGTAATGAGTCCAAAAGGGTATCAACTTTTTGATCTAGTAGTAAATCAACTTGTGCTTTCAAGATATGTGGTATTTGATGAAGAATGTGTATGGAAATGGGAGATAGTAACCTTAAGTCCTTCCATGTCTCATGATTTCCTCAATTTGGTAGTGACCCTACCATAAGTGAAAGCTTTAGAAAATACAACTCAACAAGTTGAAAATACTTAAGGAAGTGATGATGATCTTGATACAGGAACTCCACCAAGAAGTTAACAAAATCTAAGTGAAATTTATGAATCATATCTATAGATTTTCTTTACTGTGGCATCATAAGATATTGAAAATGTTACGAAAGAAGAAGAAGTTTGGATCAATCTTCGCATCTTGCATTGACCATTGCCCTACTATGACAAGTACTTTCTTGTACAAATAGTTTATTGCTTTGTCTTGCTATAAGATTATGTATCCACTATATCCCCTGTATATGCTATGAGATTCGTTGTTAAGAAGGTATGATAGGACAACCTTTTTCAAACCGTAGGGTACATAAGAGTTTCTCTCTAATATCATAGATTGGAGATGATAAAACCTTATTTTTGGAGCGTGCAATATTCTGAAAGTGCCTATTATTTCCCTCTCACCAAATCTCTTTGATTGAGGAGGTGAAAGATATGATGTATATCTGTTTGTTGTTGCTAAGAACATGGTTCAACTTCAGAAGCCGATTAAAAGCATCTATGAAGGTATTCCTTGTATTAGAAACAATGAACATATATTGGATCTTTTCCCATATGTACTAGGAAAAAGGACATAGGAAAAAACAAACGATTTTTGGATTCTTTCTCCTTCTCACAGAGGACATAGGTAGAGTTGGTAGGTATATGGTGTAGTCTTTCCAATGTGTTCAATTTATTTAGCACTGGAAGCCATAAAAGAATGGAGTAGCTAGGCATGAGAGACTTGTGCCAAATAATAGGAAACTAGACCATCCTTGAATTATCCTGATTTTGCCCATTTTTGAATTTTGCAGTATTGAAGATGTTTAGAGGTCGGTTAATACATTGAAAAGGTATGTTATCTACCCAAATCAGGTTGGTAATTAGGAGTAAGAAGTAGCAAATTCGAGGGGATATTCCATTTGCCCTTAAGGATGATTAAATTGGCTTTAGAGCTGGTAGGAGGTCCATTCCAAGATTGAAAAGCTTGTGGAATTCTAATTAGAAGGTCATTACTAGTCCAATTAACAAACCACAAAAAAGGCCTTGTCTCCATTTCCAACCTTACAAAAAATCGAAGGTTCTAAAATAAGTCTTAATTTCAGAAGTTGAATCAAAGACTAAGAAAAGGAAGATTTTATTGAAGTAGACCAACGACCGGATCCCTTAAAGATATAACCATAGAACTATCTGATCTTCTTATCCAATAAGATATTCCATAAATTTTTAATCAAGGCTAATCTGTTAAAGGTTCTAATAGAGGTCAATTCCAAACCTCCCTCTTCTTTTCTTTTACATACCTCTAACTATTTAACCTTCAAAAAGTTACTTTTCGAGTTTAACTCAAAATGACTTGTTAGACTCGATACAAACTTTACAATTCCTTGATGTCACTTTAAATCAATAGAACTTGTAGAATCAAAAGTCACCATATTAACCTTTCACCAATTACAGCCCACGGTTGAGAGTCAGGTTGCAAAATTTTCTAGACATCTCAGAGCAAAATGAACTCTAATCTTCAACCAAACCGACGGTAAGGAGTCCTTCCGTTCTAATGTTACAATACACTTTAGTAATAGAATCGTGACTTGATGCATCAAATAAAAACCCAAATGAAAGAAGGAACTATGAATTGATGGAATTAGCCGATAGCATCCTTGCGTATGATTGATGACAATCCATGGCAAATAGGGCTTTACACTAACGTAAATTGGGGGATTCATGAAAAGATCTAGCCAGGGTTGGAGTCATCGACGTGTAAAACTCGCAGTTGATTTTTACCAAAGACCCAGAAAAAAAAAAGGAAAAAGTTGGAAACAGAGTGTATGCGCGGCCTTTGGTGCACTTTAATAGTAGTCTACATTTGATAATCAAAGTTTCAGCCACCATGGAAGCAACCAAAGACGTAAAATAAATCAAATACCAACATAATAGGAAGGTCATCTATGCTACGACCCTTGCGTACCAGGACCATGTAAAAGGAAGAAGCGGTGTCTTATTGCTCATGCCCCAGGATTTCAACTTGTATTACACTGGAAACGGATGCCGGAAACACTAACTCAGCCATATTCCACAATACTAAAGATGTAAGAAATCCTACTCTCTTCAAAGCGAAAATAAGTACCAAGACTCATGCGGCAATGTAGAATCTTGTAGAATGAAACAAATCCACAAAACCAGTCACAATGAGGAAGCATCAGAGAAAAAACACTTGAATAGATGCACAAAGCAAGTAACATTTAGAAGAATTTGAGTATGCTTTATGTGAAAATAAAGGACATGAGAGTCCAGTTTTAAGGAAAATATCCAAGTACATTCAAGTAAAAGCATACCAAAAAGGTCCAGATGATCAAGTTCATGTAAACATCATGGTCAAGAAGATCAAAAACACAGTAGAAAACAATAGCCTTGCATAAAATTGAAGGAGAGAAAGGCCAAGTTAATCAACTGGCAAGTGGATGGTTATGAATGTACTCAATAGCAAGATTACAGGAGTCAATCTTATCAGCTTCCTTGTCAGGGATTTCGAGCTTGAATTCCTCTTCAAGAGCCATGACAATCTCGACACTGTCCAAGCTATCTAGGCCCAGGTCCTTTTGAAAATGTACATCAGGAGTGACCTGCAGAGAAATGCCGGAAAGCTATAGCATTTAACACGTGGGGCCGGGGATGTATTGGTGGAGCGAGCAAGCAAGCAAGCACAATAGGAACTGAATCTAACATGGTATTATTATTATATAGAACACAAGAAGGATCGATATGAACAAAAACCCTAATAAATAAATCAAGTAGAAGAAAGAAGTAGGAATTAGAAATGAAGTGAAAGTTTAGGGGGAATGTAATAGGTGTAAGTAAGGAAATAGAAGAAACCTTAGAAGGATCGACTTTAGGGAAGGACTTGACAACATCCAGGACTCTATGAATAACTTCTTCCTTGGTTAAATGGTCATCATGGTCAGATGACATAAAGCGGGCGACCGAGCCCAAAGGATCCCAATTGGATCGGCTTAGGGCAACAGGAACCCTTAAGTGGCAAAGCAACGCACCTCTCAAAGCCGAAGCCATGTTAGATAGATAGAAGACGCGCCGGTGATGAAGAAGAAGAAGAAGATGAAGCAGCAGAAGAAGAAACTGAATATTAATATTGTACGAGGACTGGACTGGACTGAACTGACTTGGGCTGGACCGAGATGGTTGATAATAAAGTAAGGAAGAGGGCCGTGGTACATGTACATAACCTTCACCGCCAACCCCCAATTTAATTAAAAGAGCCGGAGCCGGAGGAGAGATCCAGATCCCTTCTCTGATTTCTTCACATTCAACCGGAGATCCCAAATTTCTTCATTCTTCTTCTTCTTCTTCTTCTTCTTAATAATAATAATTAATATTAATATCACTATCAGTTATAATAATTAGATTAGATGGCTCCTGTATCAGCACTTGCAAAGTACAAGTTGGTTTTCTTGGGAGATCAATCTGTTGGCAAGACCAGCATCATCACTCGCTTTATGTACGATAAGTTCGATAATACCTATCAGGTCCCCTCTCTCTCTCTCTCTCTCTCTCTCACTCCGACTTCTACTCCTGGATCTCTTTTTTTCCTATTTCCTTTGCAGCTTTGCTTCCTTTCATTCCCTAATCCTTGTATCTATCAGGCCACCATTGGTATTGATTTCCTATCCAAGACCATGTATCTCGAAGACCGAACTGTTAGATTGCAGCTCTGGTATGTGCCTTCTTTTGAACCTTTGCCTTGGTATATCATTATATTGTCAAGCTGATGTGCTTACTATTTTAATTTGAGTTACAGGGACACTGCAGGACAGGAAAGGTTCAGGAGTCTCATTCCTAGCTATATTCGCGATTCCTCCGTAGCTGTCATTGTTTATGATGTGGCTAGTATGTCCTTTCTTCTCTCTTCTTAAATTCTTCTTTACTTCGTCCTATTTCTCACTGCTTCTTATTGCTTGCTACCCACCTCTAGGTAGACAGTCTTTCCTCAACACAGCTAAGTGGATCGAAGAGGTTCGCACCGAGCGTGGAAGCGATGTCATCATTGTGCTGGTTGGAAATAAGACTGATCTTGTTGAAAAAAGGTCATTTTTTCCATTTTCTTTTACATTTTGCTGCTTCACTACCATGCATGTTTTTGTCAGTTGAGAATTTAAAATGCGGGACTGATTGTGCACAGATCTAGAGAGCCATTTTATTTCAATAGTTGCATGTATGCGAGATAGATACTTCTCTAATCCCTTGGGCTCTTGGACATGATTTTACAGGCAAGTGTCAATAGAGGAAGGAGAAGCTAAAGCACGGGACTTGAATGTTATGTTTATTGAAACTAGTGCAAAGGCTGGCTTCAATATAAAGGTAAGCTTCCATCCTGTTTCTAGGAAGCAAAATGTTAATTTAACAGATAAATGATGTAATAGAACTTGTGCCTGGCTAGCAAAATCTTTAACACGGTAGAAAATTGATGTTATAGAGCTCATCCAAGGATTCCTCTTTTCAACTCCCGTTTCAGGCACTATTCCGTAAAATTGCAGCAGCATTGCCAGGGATGGAAACACTTTCTTCTACAAAGCAAGAAGACATGGTTGATGTGAATCTCAAGTCTTCCAACACAAATGCATCACAGTCACAACAGCAATCGGGAGGATGTGCCTGTTGATTACAAAATTGAGATCTAAGCTTTCTTTACATCATTCCCTTTCATGTTTTTATGTTCACCGCGTGTCTGTAAAGTTTGTGGATGATCCTGTTATTTAGCATTTGGGTTTTTGTCTCTGGTTCAGTTTTAAATTCTTGAACTTGAATTGAGGTGGTGTTTCTGGTACATAGTCTAGTCCTAACCTGTCTAATACACATGTGTTGAGGTCAAGAGATACGAATATGCAGCACAATTTTTCATTGGCTTTATGCAATTCTTCTCGGCTTTTGTTATTGAAAGAAGTTATGCCAAAATAAATGGATAAATTGCTGGTGTACTTAATAGATGCTACTATGGAGGTATTTATCACTTCCTGACCTTGGTATTTATGTGGTACATCTGTGCTATTGGCAACTTTGGATTTATCATCGTGCGAAGCAATTTTACAGTGGTGCTATGAAATCAGCTCTTTTCTTTCAAGAGTTTCTCACTAATGTCTTCTTTTTTCTTTCCAGAGTTTGTCTCACTAATGCCTTCTTTTTCTTTCAAGAGTTCGTTTCCCTAATGCTTTCTGGAGTTCACAATTGCATTTTCTTCAATTGGGAGATTTTTTTTAATAGAAACATTTGTAGAATATTACTACTGAGTTCTTAGATTATTTGACTTCTTCCTTTTTTTTTTTTTTTTACTTCCATCTTTGACCAAGGGAAAACATTAGACTTGACGTCTTGATTTTGGGGTTTTAGGTTTGACTTGAATTTAATAAAGATAATTTGGTTAGAATAGTGCTTTAGGTACTCGAGCTTGTTAAAACTTAAATATTGACTCAAAATTTAATTGGGCTTGATCTTTTCATGTTGGGTCAAAATATGACCTGGTTCAGTCTTCAATTCGGGTTTGCTAATGAAAGTTTATCAAGCTTGACTTGTGCCTATAAAAATTTATATGGCTAAATGGGCTTATACTCAATCAAAATTTGGGCTTTGCTTGAGTTTATAAAAAAATTGTATGGATAATGGGCTAACCAAGCTAATTGTCAAGCCTACAAAATACCTTCAATTGTCTGTGATTGGTGTTTTACTATAACTTAATCAAAATCATTTTCGTATGTGTTGAATCTTTATTCTGAAAAGAAGTTCGAATAAGAAATCTAATTTCTTTTATTGGTGCAACGGTTATATGAAAATTATTGTTAGAATATCTCAAGCTTAAGAAAGAGAATTTTTGGATATATGTGACAATGAGTAAGAATTTTTTTTTGTAATGTGTTTATTTGTTGATTATTGCATGATTTGACAGTATTTTTACGACATTAGGTAGGTGGGTGTGGTTTTTTTTCCCCAATTGGTGGATCTTTTAATGTCTAGTTATGTTTTAATATACTTTCTTCTCTTGTTTGTATTATTTGTGTATTTGAACTAGCTTTTGTTTGCTATTGCATATTGATGGAGAGTTTTCTTGAATTATGAAAAATGCTCACCATTTTATTGACTTCTTCCTCTTAAAAAGAATAAAAAAAAGAACTTTCATCTTTGACGGGAGCAAAACACTAGGCTTGGTCGCTCAATTTAATTGGGCTTAATAAAAAAAGGCGCTTATAATAGGATTTCAGATTTGAGGGATAACTTAAACCTGTTAAAACTCAAAGTTTGATGTAAAACTTAATTGGACATGGCCTTTTTAGGTTGGGCCAAATCGCGATTTGGCTCATACTCAGACATAAGCCTATTAGTTAAATTTTAATTGAGATTTGATCTTGGCTTGGCCTGTTAAAAATCATATGGTTTAATGGGCCTAAGCTCGATCGAAATTTCGATTTGATTCGAGCTTATAAAAATTCACATGGCTTAAGGCTAGCCAAACTAATTTCTAAGCTTCAAAACATGCTTAAATGTTTGTGATTGGGGTTTCAATATAACTTAATCAAAATTCTTTTCATTTATGTTGAATCCTTGTTAGAATTGCAAAGTGATATAGATAATCACAATTCACAAAAAAGGAATTGTTATACAAGCCCGGACAAGAAATTTAATTTCTCTTATTGGTTTGAATGCGGTGTGAAAGTTATTATGAGAACATCGTGGATGATCGCTAACCCAAGAAAGAGATTTGTTGGTTTCAAGTGGTGGTAAATAAGAAACTCTTTTTATGATGTGTTCATTTGCTGATTATTGTATGATTTGATAATATTTTTTGGCAATATTAGGTAAGTGGGGGGTTTTTTCTAATTGGTGTATTCTTCAATGTCTAATTATGCTTTAACGCATACTTTCTTCTCTTGTTAGTATTGTTGTGTATTTCAACTTAATTTTGTTTGCTATTTCATATATATGGAGAGTTTCTTGAACTCATTTGCATCTTCAAACAATATGCCTATTTCAAATTTTAATCTTTTTTGTAGGTTTACATCCATGGAATCTTGTTCTTCTCTTGATAGCATCATTTTCTCTTCACTATCCAATTATCATAACTCATATAAGCATCAATTTAAAATAATTTATTAAATTCTCATCATCTTCAATATCCTTCCACATTCTTAGACCATATTTAATTTCAATATCTACTTGTATCTTATTGATATGCTACTCTTTTAACCTCTTCAACCTTTGTCTATGTATTAACTTCTTTTCTTGCCTTGGCTTATGGATTTGTAGCTTTATCTAAGCTCATTATCACCTAAATCAGAAGCATGCCTAGCTCAATTTTATATAGCAAAATGATCTCCTTTACCTCTGAGGATTTTGTACATCAACACCTTTCTCATTTTCTTATAAACAAATATTTCATTTTCTCAAAAAAATATTTCATTTTCTCAATTAATACCTCCTTCATTTTCCTTATAAACGCCATCTTTATAAGGTACTCCTTCACCTATGCAATTTGCTGCTTCAACTTCTTCCTCAATTTTCTTATTATTTGAAGTTGAAATATTTCATATAATAGATCAAAAAGAAAACCTAAATATTAGCTAACCCTAAAATTGAACGAACCTTACAAAGCACCCTCCATATAGTTAATATCATAAATATCCTCACTTTCAACTATTTCCTTTTTGAAAAATTATGTCACACCAACATATGCTCCATCTATTTTCTGTAATCCACAAGTATGTGAAACACTTGATTTTATATGACAGTTTTACTTATCTTAGTAATTACTTATTTCAAATTACGCAACAACCTCAACATATTAGTTATTTTCTTCCTATAAATCAAATAGTAAATTCCTTTAACAAACTCATGGGAAAAATTGCTTAGGAATTTGTTAACATATATGCTTATCCATATTGAATTTACCCCTATTGTGAATATAACTATATCAATCACCCATCTAATTTATAAATAGATAAACATAGTAAAAATAAAGAATTGTGTTGAGCTAAGGGATGTTCTAATCAATATTTTAATGATAATAAAACATAATTACTACTAATGAGTTTATTGTTTTGATGAAAAGCAATATAAAAACAATATGATGTCATAAACTCAAAAAGATAGCTTAGGAAGTTGATAAAGAGAAGTTGAAGTTTACAACTATCGAAATAAATATAAAAATAAAAACAAAAAAGATCAAGGTTTATCAAGGTCATTATTTAGTTTGCAATATTAATTGTAATCTCACTTTGTTAATTTGATGCTTTAAAAGGCTCACTATGCATAAACAATTCATTTTAGTTCATTGCATGAGTCTTTACATTCATTCTAAGGCATTGAAGCTTTTGCTTTTAATATAAAAGCCTCTTTAGTAACTTATTTTAATTTGCATTACACCATCCAAATTCAGTTTAAACTAACCAATTTTCCAAAAGACCCTAATTCTAATTTTAAAATACCTTAATCTTAATTTAAGTTAAACTTAAATTTGTAGCCAAACATTTATTCTAATCTTAAAATAGCTTGTCCCTACTTTCAAACAACTTTTTTTTTACTATATTAGAAAACCATAGCCACTTTTGGAAAAGCCCTAGCCACCACTTTATAGTTGTTGTCAGTTCTACTATGCTTAATGTCTTCATTCCATTGTTATCAGACAGATCGTGCTGGCAACATTGATTACTCCCAAAATCCCATGTCTTCGCTATCTTGCTACTAACCTTCAAGTCATTTCATATTGTTGGTAACATCAATAATTATTACATGACATTGTGCAAGAAGTTGTTCATATTATCAGCTAACAACTACTTCAATCTTTGACCATTAATAACCTCAACCACTACAAACAAAATTCCTTAACACAAAATTCAACTAACATCAAATAGATAAGAAAATATTGAGTTATCATTAGGCTTTTACTAGGATGGTAATAGGAATTTTAGGTTTCCAAAACCATTTTTACCTTTTAACAATCCCAGAATAGTTATAGGTTTCGCAAATCTTAAACCTTTTAGGATTTCATCATTTTTTGTGGTGGAGATTAGGATTGTAAATTCTTTCAATTTCCAAGAAATAAATCTTATCTTTAGAGTGTTTTTCAAAACAAACTTTTTAAAGAATAAAAAACAATTTCATTAAAAAAAAGGTGTAAAAATAAGGTTCAAAAAAACAAAATGAGGTTCTTATAGCTTGACTATATAACCAACATAAATAAAGGGCGAAGTAAACCACTAGTGTTCTAAAGAAGATTTAGGTAATCATATACAATTCTCGTATTGTTTTTCAATTGTTAGAACTTTGAGTATCATCATTTGTTATACATCGACTCCCTCGTCATCCCTTCATTTAGTTGTATTTTGTTGCCCCTGACTATAGCAATTTCCCTTATCCATTTCCTTAAGTTTGCTATCATACTTCCTTTATCTTTATGAGTTTGATAAGAGATATTTAAGTTTCCTTCCCCCCAAATTGCATAAGTACATCACCTTAGAGTTATCTTGAATAGCTTTAAGTCTCTTTTTATACTTAACCTTGCATGCCTATGTGTTGCATTTTCTCACTTATTTTATTTATAGGATTGGTTAAACCATTGTATTTGTAACACCCCACTCCCGCCGACCCGAACCTGACATCCAGGTTGATGTCCGAGCTCGTGCCTGCGGAAGCGGCGTGCTAGGGCGGTCGGTACAAAATTTCATTTTTGTTTTGTAAACCGATCGACAGAAGCATTACAGAAATCAATCGATCATCGATCGGATCGACAAACAGTACATG
>JAOTBA010000001.1:10305181-10319644 GCA_025629845.1 Erythroxylum squamatum | reverse complement strand
GAATGTGTCATGCCGGATTTTTAGTAAAACATAGAAAAGTTGGGCTTACTACGGGTTTTGGTGGCGTTAAGCCTACCCATTCCCTAGTGCCAACACGGCCCAAAAAGGCGGGTCGTGTCATTAGCATACTAGATCTCCATTTGTCTGACATTTTGGTAGATTTAAGGATCACATTAAAAAGCTTGGCCATCCAAGTAATCCCCTCTTCACCTAGGATTTTCCACACTTCTATAGGTATCTCATCAAACCCCACTACCTTACTACCCTTCATCTCCCTCAACATTTTCTTAATTTCATCCCTCATAATTTGTTGGCAGTAAGTAAAATTACGAAACCTCTCAGACAAGCTTAGGTTACCTAAAAAGATGCTATCCTCTACGCCTTCATTAAAAAGGCTATAGAAGTACCTTTGTCATCTTCTCTTAATGTCATTTTCAACTACAAGCACCCACCATACTTCACCTTTTATACAACGAACTTAATCAAAATATCTTGCTTTTCGTTCCCTAACTTTTGCTAACTTAAAAATATCCCTTTCTCCATCTTTAGTCTTTAATCATTGATAAAGTTTTTCGTAACCTCTACTTTTAGTTTCTAAGATCATCATCTTTGCCTATTTCTTGACTAGTTTATAACTTTCTCTATTACCAACTCTCTCCACCTTTGTGGTGCTATCCAATATAGCTTTGTAGGTAGCCTTCTTAAACTTAACTTTTTCTTGAACATTCTCATCCCACCACCAAGTGACAAATACGTGATAAATTAAAGATAGCAATTATATCCTTAACTTCAAAATGAATGATACCAAGTGACAAATACGTGATAAATAAAAATAGAATAATATTATTTCAAACCTAATAACTTCCTTTCAATTTGCAAAAGTAGATGTAGCCATTACCACTACACCACAACAACTATGATAGCCATCACTACACGATAACCACTATCACACTACATTATCACTGCATCACCACCACATGATAGCCACCAACACACCATATCCATCATGTGAGCATTGTCATTGTGAAAAACTCAAGTACTATTTGCTCAAACCATGGTGGTACTATTTGTTAGATCTTCTTATTAAAACCGTAGCTAAGAAGTTCAAATTTTCTTACTTCATGAAAATTTGTATTCTTTTAATGTAGATTTTATCTACTTCTTGATGTTTGTGAGAGGGTATTGTTAGAGATATTAAACACTTGTATTATTGGTTAGTGAGATTTGCATATTAAACAAATTCAAATTTCTTATTGTATGAAATAATCAAAGTAACAAAAGTTAATGTAAAAGAAAAATTCTCTTATTATTCACCATTTACTCTAAAGTTGGCTATATATGGTAGTTGTTATGGCTATAACAAATTGTCTAACTGGATAAATTAGTTATGTCAACTCTCTAATAAACTATTAACAAAATTCACTAATATGTATATAAAAATTATAAATGCTTCTATTTACCCTCTTAAGTCGGAGCTTGATGAAAATCATACAAGCCCAACTTAGACACTATAAAAGAAAACAAAGAGGCCGCGAAAGGCTTAGTAAACACGTCTACCAACTACTGCTTCGAAGAAATGTATCAGGAGCAATTAAACCTTTCTTAAACTTATCTCTCACCAAATGCAATGAATTTCTAAATGTTTTATACGTTTATGAAACATTGGATTGGCTGTTATATGCAAGGTAGCCTGATTATCACACCAAAATGGGATTAGTAGCTTCAATTGAAATTTGAAATCTTGTCAGAGATATCATAACCATTGTAATTCACAGGTTGTTACACATATACTCATGTACTCTACTTCAGCTAACAAACGAGAAATCGTAGTTTGTTTCTTACTTTTCTATGATATGAGGGAGATTCCTAGAAAAATATAATAACTAGTCAAAGATCAACGAGTTTCTAAGCAAGAAGCCCAACCAACATCACAATAAGCTACTAACTGAAAATCATTTTGATGATGACCTATTAATGTAGTAAAGAACATGTTGTGTAACTTTCTAATGAGACTATCAATGAGTTTGAATATAATGACTTAGTTTTTCCACTACATAAGTTAAATTAGGTCTTAAGAATCCCAAGTATTAGGGTCTCCCAATTCTTAGTTTTTCCACTACATAAGTTAAATTAGGTCTTATGAATCCCAAGTATTAGAGTCTCCCAATTAGGCATCAGTACTTTTCTGGTTTAGAAAGTAACCCATTAATAATGATATTGGACTTGCAACCTTTAGGGTTCAAAACAATAAAATGGCTTCAAAGAAAAATATGATAAAGGTTAATAATATGGTTATAATCAATGAAAAAGGCTAAGGCTCAACTTGGTTATTCGTAAGGGATAAAATATAGTAAAGTAATTATCAAAGAAATAGGCTTAAACAATTGTCAAATCTAAGTATCTTTATCATTTCAATGCTTCTAGCATAACAAATATGATCTCAATATGCATAATAAAAACAAGTTCTAGAATCATTCAACTATGCATGATAACACACATGAAAGAATAAAAAAGCTTTAAAATTTATGTATTTTTGCTCTTAGGTTTAAAGACTCACAAAAAAATGGTAATATTGTGAGTAAATAAGATGCAATTTTTATTCAACTTAACTATTTCAATGATTACTAAAAATATGACGTATAAAAGCAATTTTATTATAACTATCATCTTTTTGCATACTAATCCAAATCAATAATCAATAATCAATAATGAAATAAAGTGTTTATGGACAGATTTCAACTAATTTAAGATATCAATTAATAAAATTTAATAACAATGATTATAGAAAGCTTAAGAAAGTCATAATCCCCTTCCTCATACTTGAAATTGTACATTGTCCCCAGTGTACACAATATAATCATATAAGAAAAGTTAAAAAGTGAAGTTTGGTACTTCCCTGAGTAATAAGCATTTCTGATTCTGATTTTCATGATTTTGGGACTATCCAAGTAATATGGTATACTAGCATACATGCAAAATATAAAGAGAAAGGGATAAAATGATAAAAGAAAACAAAAACAAAAACAAAAAATGTGAAATATGAAAATATAAACAACATAAAATTTAAAATAAAACCTATCCTAATTCATAGGTTGCCTCCCATGCAGTGCTTGTTTAACATTATTAGTTTGACTTACCCTGCACGTTACCATCATCTTGGGCCTATAATCAGTGGCTTACTTCCATAGGTTTCTTCACAAGGCAATTTAGTAGCTTGTAAATATTCCTTATGTTGCAAGATAATGATGAGGACATAATTTATCAAATTAATAACTCCAATGGACTCCATTAATGCCCTTTTCAATGAAAATTATTAATAAAATAAAGTAACAAAACTCCCTAAATCTTTAGTTGACACAAGCAATTTGTTGTGTAGAAAGTAGGAACCCTCCATACTTAAGGTAATTATCAATGATTCATTAGTAGTTTCCTTAATTGGCTCCTCATCTAGTTCTTCCTCAACCACCTTTATCCATTCTTCTTCTTCTTCTTCTTCTTCTTCTTCTTCTTCTTCTTCTTCTTCTTCCTGGATAAGGCTTCTAGCTCGTACTTTAATTATCTTTTTCCACTTTTTTACTTCCTCTTCTTTTTAGAAAGAGGCTTCCTCCTCTTCTTCTTCCTCTGCTACCTCTGTCATATGTTCATCATCCTCTGCTACAATACCAGTTACCTCCTCGACTTCTTGAGATGCAACTTCATTCATGAAATCAACCTTCATTTCTTCTTCACCTTGAGATGTTTGTAAGCTCAGATAGTATGAGGTAATGTGCTTAATATATTTAGGTGAAGAAAATCTCCCCTGGAATTCACGTCGGCTAGATTCACTCTTGGCAAGGTATTCCATTATTTTTTCTATAATACTTTAATCTTGCTACTATTTTTGTACATATTCAGTTGGAGCATAGTCATTCCATCTATATGCGTAAGCCTTGTTCCACTCTGAATTATATGTATTTTTATGGGGTACATTCTAAGGACAGTTATGCATGATTGTAATAATTACTCCCATAAATGTCACAACATAGTATGGATATCAATTGAGCTTCCAAAAACATGTCAGGAAACATATCTTTCCAATATGGTGATGTTACATTTTGCGATGACATATCATAATTCTCATGAGAATACTGTCTGCTCCATCCTTCCATTGTCAGTTGTGGCTATATCAATGAATCTCAAATCCTAACAATAAACCACGAACACACCGTCAAAGTAGAGAAGTTTAAAAGATAATTAAATGAGTAAGCTAAAAATTTAAGTGAAATATAAGAAAAATAAAATGTAAAATATAAGAAAAATAAAATGAAGTAAAATAAAATATAAATACAAAAAATAATGGTTAGATTAATAAAATCTAGACTTTCTTAATATTACTGTCCCTGACAACAGAACACAAAACTTTTTTGATCCTCCTTAGGGGTTAAGGTCAATATTAAAATTACTGCAAGTGCACGGTGTAGTTGTAGTTAGCACGGATAAGTACAAGTCGATCTCACGAAGACTATAATTACTAGCAGTTATCTTTTTTCTATTATCTAACCTAAGAATTATATTTTATATTTTATTTAGAAAATCTAATAAATAAACTAAATTAAGATTAAACAATTATGATCTCAGGGCAACTAAAATATGAAGAAAATCAATATCAAATAGTAGTGTCTATATTATAAATACCTGTAAGAATCTTTAGATATTATTAACCTTTTATCATGCAATCATATTATTGATTATTGAATCATGAAAATTCCTATCTTATATTAATAACTCTCTCGAGACTATTAGAAACTAATCCATCAATTGATTAATAAAATTCTTTCTAGCTATAACCCCTTATGATTGCTTTATCGGTTTGTGAATTTCGCTATTAAGTTTGATCTTAATCCAAAGGATTTATGTCGACCTATCGATTTTGCATACAACTCCTTTCAATTATGGTAGGTCTATTCATATAAGAGGATTTATCAATCTCAATCATATAAAATCAAATCTTGCACTAATATTTTAGATATATTAGAACAAAAGTAAAACACATAATTGAATCTCAATAATCAATCAATATATTTGCATTGAATAAAAGACTAAAACATATTATTATCCTAAACTAGGGTTTATTACACCTAGACACTAATCATGTTTAGTTACTAATCATAGAGAACGAAATCAAAGATAAACATAAAAGAAAACTAACAAAAAACAAATGAATCATAATTCTGAATCTCCCTTTTTCTTCTATTAAATCTTCTTGCAAGTTTAAGGTTTGTTGTTGTAATCTAACGGATCTCTTGATCTATTTTTTTTCTGTTTTCTTTGTCCTTTGACAAAAAATCGTCATCTCTCTGTGTCTCAAGTCTCAAATCTGTTGCAAAAGTCAGTTCTTTTTGTTTTGCCTCCGTTCACTTCTTTTTATAGTGAGAACTAATGTTTTTAGGACATACACAATCGCTTACAAGGCCATGTAGGTGATCATGTAGCTCCAAAAATACCTAAAATAGTGACTTTATACATTAACAGAAACTTACATGGGCACATACACGATTGTGTAAGTCCAAGTTGCTTCAAATTTTTGTTTTATGCCATGATTTCATTAGAATTCTTCTCCTTTTTGTCCATAAAGGAAATCATCACCTACAAATGCACTTGGAGAAAATTAAGCACCAAATATTTAACAAAAAATAAATTATCAAGCAAAATACATGAAATATAGGTGTATAATTATAGTCAAATATGCATCTATCACTTGCTATGGTAGATGAGGGTGATTGTGCCAAAGGAGGAGTAGCATCATCAACTACTGCAGGATTTTTGGAGGTTTCAAGATCTAAAGGAATAGAGTTGTATGAAGGAGAGGGAGAATTGATATTCACACTAGTTAGAAACTCAGACGCTGTAATACTAATGACTTGGTATAGAGTTAGAACATCTTGAAGAGATAAGGGAACAATAGAGATTGTCATGGGAGAGAGGTTAGCTATTTGTTTTGGATTTGAATTGGTTGAATTCAAAGGGATATCCTGAAGGGGAGAGGAGTTAGGAGATGTAAAGCTAGGTAAGGATTATAAATATGGCTAAGTGTTTGATTCTAGGGTGGCTAAATTGAATTCTTGAAAATAGAAGGATTATTAAAGGGTTGGTTTTTAGGTTTCTAGGTTTTGATCATGGCGGTTGGTCAAATTTCCTAAGGTAGGAGGTAGAGATTTATGAGCTAGTTAAATCATCATCCTCACTAAGCCACTTCAATTCAAATCTTAACAAATCCAACTCTTTTCATTTATGTAGTTTGATCATCTAGTCTTAGAAGTTTTCCTATGGCGTTATCTAAATAACTTAACCCTATTATTGTCGAATACTTTTGGGGTACGTTGCATAGCTGCACTTAAAGAAGAATATTCCTTAGAGAATCCTTGTATAGCTTCATTCTTGGGCATCATTTGGATAAAAGCATTGGCTTCCCTCTCCCATGTTAGGGACCTAAGTCCAAAATTTGGTTCAGGTCAGTTGAGTCTCCAAACTTAAAGTAGTCCTCTTTAATGATTTTCAGTTGCTCCAATCCATGCTTGATCCATATAGCTTCAATCTAAGTTATAATAGAGAGAAAGGGGGTGTCTATCTAAAAAGTAGCCTCTTATTGCGGCGTTCTATTTGGCAGCACTTGCTATTAGAATTTCAATCGGGGGAGAGATTAAGGAAGGAAAAGATTTATTTAAATGAAGGAATAAGTTTGAGCTGGATAGTAGGTTCATTATCTCCTACCACCTAGTTCTAAGCTTTGGGTGAGAATGTGGTTAGCAGTAGGTTAGTTTGAGTTGGAGAAGGGAGGGGATATATGGTAGTGCATTGGAGAAAGGAGACTGAGATGTTAGAAAACCGAGAGGGTTCAACTAAAGGGGAGATTATAGGTTTGGAGGTGAAGATAGGGGAATGAATACGGAGAAAAGAGTAAGGGAACTAGGTTATGGAGGATTGGATAGTAGGTGGACTTCCTGATGCATTAAGGGACTTTGAAAATGAAGGAAAAGGGAGTAGATCGTGGCCTTGGGAGGCAGAGGAGGGTGGCTGGAGTAGGAGTGAATTGCTAGTGACTGTTGAGTAACAGCCTACCCCTGTCCAAGAATGGTAGTAGGACAACTGATTGGTGAAGGTAGGGAAAAAGGTCAACAAGGCAAGAATTTGGTGGCCAAAAGTTGGAAAACAAAGGAAAGTAATTTTAACTATAGTAAAATTTTCTTCGTGTTACTAAAAATATTAATCCATTGATATTAGAGCATGCCTTTTCCTAATCTTGATTTGCTTTGTCCATCTAATGAGATATGAGTGAGAAAAATTTAGGAAAAGAGAGAAAGAGTCCCCATAAATAGCTTAGAAAGAAGAATAGAGTTACATTGCCCATATTAAGCATCTTTTCAATCATAAATCTAAACCTTATAACTGTAGTTAGCATCATACATTGGCTTAATTTACAAAGTCTTACGTGGTGAAAATGGAAGGTAGCAACTTTGATCTCCTACCCTTGACAGGACATTTTGTATCAGGAAAGTTGGCATCCCCATCAACAACAATACCATTTTCAGTAACATTGACAGGGTAGTTCACTAGGTGCACATTTTCCATGTCCACAACTTCCTCTTTACTGTAAATCCTCCACATCTCTTCCCCTATGGATCTCATTCTCTGTACGCAATCTAAACTTTGAGCCTCCAGGAATGTGTCTTCCGCTAGTCCTGTATGCTCATACCACAATGACATTCGGTATGAACGTATATCACTCTGACTTGTGTTGCTTCTCGTTTGGTAGCAGCCTATTGCAATCTCCGTGTCTCGTTGTCCGTCCATTGACCGTTGGTTCACATTGGCAGATCCTATCAATAAGTATGCATCATCCACTGAACAATTTTACAAGAAATCCAGTTAGTGCCCATACCCTTTACTTAATTAGAATCTAATTTTTGGTAAGCTAAGCCTAAGAGAAAAGAATATACGTAACTTTCAGAATAGAAAGAATATACAGTGAGCTGTAGTAGTTTAATTAGGTTTATTCCTGTCATTGACTAGCCTGAGTAGATGATTGTTTTAAATGTGTCCAAGTTAGTTCAGCCCTAGGATATTGGAATTCAGATACCTATCATGAGCTTGGAATGCACATACACCATGAACCTCCTGTGCTTTTGTGCTTTCCAATATTGTGAGGACTGATGTGGTGAATATGGAGGAAGAAACTCTCCCTTTCTCTCCTCTTCCCTATTTGCCAGGCAGAAGAAGTTCAGGAAATCTCTTGGATGACCCGGTTCACTGGTTTCTTGCAATGCTTCACCTATCAGTCTGTACATCATTATCATTGTTTCTCTGGTCCAATGTAGTATGTCCTGTACAGGCTCACTCTCTGGCACACCTTCAGGCCACATTGGAATCAGTATGTACACTGCAAACCTCTCTTTTGCTTTAATCTTCTCAGCTACTTTAAGTGCAATCTCTATAGGTATCAAGTTTCTGCATCCGCAGTGACTATCCTTCTCCCAAAGATGGCACCCTCCAATAAAATATTGGTTCTCTATGTATATAAACTTCTCGGCACGCCTAATTGCTTCTACATAGGCTTCATGGATACTTCGCTCCACGGTTATATTTCTAGCCATTTGGATTGCTGATACATGGTCTATGGACCTGAACACTTGTACTTTCCAATTTCTGTCACTGGAAACGCTTGCAGAAAGAGGCTGAGAAAGCTGATGCACAAGATTTGGTATAGAGTTTGTAGAGACTAACAGAGAAGGATTACATTGTTTACTCCACCTTTGCTCAAAGTTGGATAGTACATCCCACGCTGCTTCTCCAACTATGCGAGCATGAACATCATGCCATGGCTCTCTTGGCCCTCCTTTGTGGAGACTTGCACCAGCAATATTTGTCTGATAGAAATCGTAGCAATGTGATTCTGTATTGAGAGTCCGAAACAAAGAGTGTTGTTCTGTGTCATAGCGACCATCACAAAGATCTAATCCACCTATGAAACTCATAATTTCTCTATCATTTGTTAAATCCTTTGCTCGGGTATCTACTGTTATAGTCTTCTGATGATGCGCAAAAAGGGTAGGGAACTTATGATGAAGTCGTGGGCATAATTTGCATATCACTTTTGTGTGCTTGAAATAATCAAAAGCATCTTCGTCATGAGTTTTCATAACACCTTTGTTCTTGATCATAGGCAAGGAAGTTTCATCATTCCACAGCATGATTCTCACTGCTACGCCTTCCTCAGCTTTTCGCTTTAGAAGTTCGCCAAGCTTTACCCCTCTTGCATGTGGTATGGCTGTTTCGGGATCTCTAACCTGTCAAATTGCGTATTATTAGATAACAACAAGAAAGATGATACAGATTTGATGTCTTGTTATGGAATTTCACTCACTAAAACCATCTTAGGATTGAAAGACCATCCAGCAATGTAAATCAAGTGTTTTGTACCCTCCATAGCCCTGTACAAATCCTCCCATAGATTCTTTGGAGGTGCACAAATAGCAGGAGGCTGAAATGTATTCCGATGATGAGCATCTTGATAAAGTACAACATGGCAATTGGATCTTTGAGGAAACGTAGCATTTCTCAGTCCCTGGAATCCATTGTTGTTGAGTATCTTGGACCAACTTGGTTCAAGTTCTGCTGGTTTAAACCATAACATGAACCTGAGCTTGAGTTCCGGATTTGGCTTTCCATTTTGCATTGTCAGTGGGAAGAAACCATTGATCAAGCTTGCTTCAGAAATTATCTTATGCGCCTGGATATGGAATTCTCCCAGAATAGAGCATTTTGTTTTAAGAGTAATGGTAAAGATTGAGTCAAGCGGATGTGCACAGAGCACTTGAAAGGTCTGGTTCCACACGCGATCACGCTCAGGGCTTGTTTTTGCAACCTTCTTCTTGTCTATATTGATGGTCACGTAAGCAGGCTTTCCACCTCCAAACACACACTAAAAGCAGAATTTTGGAACAAATATCAGTTAGGTAATATGTATATGAATTCTGAACGCGAACAAAGGATAGTAATGAATCAGTGACGCACATAATTTCTACATCGATATTACAACCTTGCTACTGTTTTTTTACTCAGAATGGTACTTACATTGAAGGGAAATGCCGGTGTATATGGTGTAGCATGGAAGATGGTAACTTCAAGCGTCCCGTGGAGGAACTTATGCCTTACTTCCATTGCTGCAGTGTTTGAAAACGGTTTTGAGGTATTAAGATAACAAGGATGAGATGCTGGTCCTGTATCAGCTTTGATTTGGCATAAGACGGGGATTGATGAGTGGTAAGCCATATCCAAATTGTTTAGTTATATAAAGGTAGGTAAGTCTGGTGTTACAACTGAAGAAGCAATCAGAAACTTAAATTGCAAATCTGCAATTCAAGGCGGTGATAGCTTGGAAAAACTTGTGAAATTTCTTGTCTTGCTAGTCTTAGGGGCAACCTTCAAGCATATCATTGACAAAATTTTACTTCAAGTTGAAGTTTCTTAAGCTCGAATCTGCCAGTTAGACAATAAAATTTGAATAGGTAGACCGAAACATGCTGATGTTTTCAGGTTGACTAGAGATGTCGAATAGAACAAAGCAGTGACAGGTATATCTAGAGCAAGCAGGACAAAACCGAAAGGAGTTTTCCATGTCTTAAGGTGCCCTTGCATACTCTTTTCCAAAACCCATCCCCAGTAACTATGGACCTAATGGAAGACCAAAAATGAAACATGAGATGCGAAGACTCATTACTATTCCTAAATCCCTGTTTCTACTTCTTCATCATCTTCTTTTTTCTTTTTTCTCGTTGTTGTTGCCAGAAATACAAATGCCAGGAAATTTCTAACCATGGCTGAACCGGTCAACATTGAATTGCAAGTTTATGGTTTCGTGTACACAAGTATATACATTAAACTTTGCCTTGGTTACTTTCATAATAATTAAAAATTCCAGCATATTCCCCTAAATTGATGGAGCATGCCACCTTTTATTTGTTTCTGCATTGCTGCACACTTTGACCTGATCTATACAAACGCGTATTAGCCTATTTGGTAATGGTCATGGAACCATCATCCCATCCAACTCCACTAGGGAATGATAGCCTGGCATATCATTCCCTAGAATTGTGGCTTAATGCTACTGTAATTTCTCTCTCTTCTAATGAAAAAAAAAACATGCAATTTAAGTTTCAGTTTCATCTAGCCCACATCAACTTGTTCTCGTTCTCGACCAAATATGCGACGGATCCTTAAGTAGAAACTTTCTCTTACGCACAACAGTGCCTCAAGCGTTGGGACTTGGACATTTTGGTTTTGTGATCCAACACTTAGAAACGTAGTAGACTCACTATTATAAATCAAACAACAATATATTCATAATAAATTGACATTACACTCTTCAATAGCGACTGCTATAGCCTATATGAGCTTCTACTCAATCTCTCTCTTTTTTTTCATGCATACATTGCAAATACAAAGGCCGGGTCTTTTTATAGGCTTTGAAAGTCGGTTTACTTGTCAACTTTGACAGTTAACAAACAGCTACAATCCTACTAACGAACAACTACAATTTTGACAGCTATTACATAGTTAAGAGTTGTGTCTTTTCACTAGAAGAATCAATAAATGTCCAAACGCGTTTGACTTCTACCACTTCCCCTCAAACATGACTTTGCATACTAAGGTTTTCTTTGAGTATGTGAAATACATCGTTTTTCAACGGCTTTGTAAACATATCCTGAAATTGACCTTCAATTCTACGGTGAATGAGCTTTATAGTTTTGTCTTTCACTTGATATCGAATAAAATGATATTTTGTATTTATATGTTTGCTTCAGCTATGTGACATTGAATTTTTGGCAAATAATATAGTAGATTTATTGTCAATGTATATTGTAATGGAACCTTCTTATGTGTGATGTAACTCACTTAACATATTCTTCAACCATATTGCTTGACATGTACATGTTGCTGCAACGATGTACTCAGCTTCACACGTCGAGAGAGCAACTATTTTTTATTTTTTTTATGACCACGAAAATATTGCTAATCCAATATGAAATGCATATCCAGAGTTGCTCTTTCGATTATCTAAGTCTCCACCATAATCACTATCTGAATAACTAATCAAATTTAAATCTTGAGAATTTGTATAAAATAGACTATGATTATTATACCTTTAACATATCTTAAAATTCTTTTTGCTACAATGAAGTGATCTTGTTTTGACTTTTCCATATATCGACTGACCAATCTAACTGCGTACATAATATCTGGGCATGTGAAAGTTAAGTATCTCAAAACTCGGACTAGACTCTTAAACAGTGTCGGATTTACCAACTCTCTATTTGAATCTATTCTCAATTTTATGCCTATTTCTGCTGGCATAGCCATTGGCTTGCAATCCTTCATTCTAAACCTATTTAAGATTTGTTCCGCATACTTCTTTTACGACATAAATATTTCGTCTCTCATTTGTTTTATCTCAATTTCAAGAAAGTATAACATTTCACTAATGTCTATCATTTTGAATTCTTTAGTTATAGCTTTCTTAAAATCACTTAACAAAATCAGATCATTTCATGTAAAGATCATATCATCCACATATAAACACACAATCATGATGTCACCATCTTGATTTTTCTTCGTGTATAAGGCATACTCATGTGGGCCCTTTGCAAAATCATTCTTTTGGAAATACTCATCTATTCTCATGTTCCAAGCCCATGAAGCTTGCTTTAATCCATACAATGTTTTCTTTAGACGATAAACTTTATCTTCCTGTCCTTTTTTAATATATCCAGGTTGCTCAATGTAGACTTCTTCTAGATATCCATTTAAGAAAGCTGATTTCAAGTCCATCTAATAAATCTTTCATTTATTTTATGCTGTCAGTGCCATAAGAAGTCTAATAGTATCAATTCTTGCAACTGGAGCAAACACTTCTTCATAGTCAATTCCTTTTCTCTACTTATAGCCCTTAGCGACTAATCTTGCTTTGTATTTTTCAACCTGTCCTTCTTTATTAGTTTTTGTCTTGTACACCCACTTAACTCTTATTACCTTATGTACTTTCAGAAGATTAGTTAGTTCTCATGTGTCGTTTCTATTGATCACAACAATTTCTTCATTCATAGCTTTTTTCCACTTCTCATCTTTAATAGCCTCTTTATATGTTAATGGATCATACTCTGCCATTAAACAAAACAATGAGTAATCAAATATTGTCTGCACCTATTCTATGGCATCACAGACATAATTTAGACTCCATATTTTTATAAATGATCCCCTTGAATCGCTACTGCTATTGCTGTTATATGATGAAGTTGATGGTGTTGATTCAGGAGTTGTTAAAGTAAAGCTTTGTGGAGGAGCTTGTTCATCTCCTCGTTCATCTTGTGTGTTAAAGTCATCCTAATTATCATCATCAAAAAATAGTCCTTGAACTCTACTGCATTGAATTCAACATCTTGTGAGATGATCACTTTCTTGGTCAAAGGGTTTTACAAGCTATACACCTTAGTTCTCTTTTCTTGGCTAAAAAATATGCACTTTTCACCTTTGTCGTCTAATTTCTTTATTTTCTGATCAAGAATATAGGCATGTGTTATGCACCCAAAAATCCTTAAATATCCAACTGCTGGTTTGCTACCACTTCATGCTTCATTTGGTGTTTTGAATTTTACACTTTTTGTTACATACTGATTTAGTAAATAAACAACATATAGAACGACTTTAGCCCTGAAAGTTCTTAGTAAGTGCTCTCCTTTCACCATGCTTTTTGTCATATCAAAAATCATGCAATTCTTTATTTCTATGATGCCACTTTGTTGTAGTGTATATAAAGCTTTCAACTAATGAATGATTCCATACTCTCTGCAAAATGTTTCAAATAACTTTGAAATGTACTCACCTCCTCTATCAGATTTAAGTATCTTTTAAATATTTCCCACTTATTTATTTTTTTTGCCATTGCTTTGAACTCTTTAAATTTATTAAGGGCTTCTAATTTTTCTTTAAGAATATACACCTAACTTTTTCTACTGAAATCATCAATAAAGGTAATATAATAGCTATTTCCACCAAGTGATGGTATATCAAATGGTCCAATTTGTTGGGAAATCGGGTCCGAATCTGATCCGAACCGCAGTGCAATAATCACGAAACTTTTCCGTGACTTTTGATTTCCCAAAAACCGAGATCTATTTAATTCTATAAAATGATTAACAAATCATAATAAAGCGAAATTTAATTTGTACCTTATTTCGAAGCTTGATCTTTGTCTTGTCGTATCACTCGAACCGTTTCCGAAACCAATCTGTCTCAACCATCAAGCCGCACAAGTGTTCAGCCTCTAACGGTATCCACAGAATATGTTGGGAGAACTCTGTAACTTTTACAAAGAGGGTTAAGCATGAAGTGCTAGCTACATAGAGCTTAAGCCTATTTATAATAAGCTTA
>JAOTBA010000001.1:10278693-10289431 GCA_025629845.1 Erythroxylum squamatum | reverse complement strand
AGACCACTTACTCCAATTCAGACTAAATCCATACGACGAGTGGCCTCGAAGCATAGAACACACAAATCTATACTTAAGAGCATTTTCAAAACAAAGCATAAGAACCTTATCTTCGGAAAATCATATCTCTTAAATCCGACATCGAAAAATAGCATACTTTATGGCCACAGAAAGCTTTCAACAAACACTACAAGTCTCATGTAGATCATTTTCTCAAATTTTGCCTAATTCAAAAGTCAACTTTTATCTCCAAAAAGTCAAACTCCAAGCAAAATAATACTTAACTTTGACTGATCATAACTCTCACTTCCGATATCGAAAAATATCAAACTTTATGGCTACAGAAAGCTCTTGACAGGAGCTACAAGTTTCATGAAGATCATTTCCTCAAATTTGGCTTAAATCAAAAAGTCAACTCTCAAGTCAAACTTTTCTAATTTAACAACATTTCACACTTTCACTCTTTATTTCTCAATTTCAACTTCCATTACACAATATATATATACAACACTAATTTTATATCATTTCTTATTTCTAAATTTCACTGAAAAATCGGGGTCCAACAATAGTCCTCATGGGAATGATACCCTTGATATTATAAAATACGATCATTATACTTATGGTATTAAAAGTCTTATTATCATATAAAACTTGCTTAACAAGTTTTTAGCATCTTTGTTGAGGAATAATTAGCATTACGATGATTTGAATTCATTTGATTTAAGGAATTGCTACCTTTCCTATGTGATTGTGATTGCATGAGCCAAAAATCACTAGGAGTTCAAGTAAGGTAAAACAAATTTCAACTCTCGATATCACAAAGCAAGAAGGAGAGATCCGAGGAGCTAAACATCAAGAAACGATAAAGAGAACAACGACGGAGAAATTAAATCAAGGAGTAGCAAAGAACCCTTATGGAATTCATGAGGCTAAGGTTCAATGCGACACAACAAGGAATTACTCGACCACTAATGCAAGCGAATACATGCTGCAAACTAACATGCAATTTTATGGTTGGCCAATGAGGATCCCAATGCTCATCTGGTCAATTTCTTAGAGATTTGTGATACGTTTCGGTTTAATAGGTTGTCGAGTGTAATGGCAGTAAAGATGAGGCTCTTCCCCTCTACATTCAAGGATAGAGTCAAGGCATGGTTTTATTCACTTAACCCACCGAACAACACAACATAGGAGCAGTTGGTGCAAGACTTTTTAGCTCAACGTTTCCTTTTAACAAAGACAACAAGATTCATAAAGGAATTTACAAATTTCCTACAAAATGAAGGGGAGCCATCGTAAAAGGCATGGGAGCAATTTAAGGAGTTACAAAGGAGTTGTCCTCATCACAACTCACCAAAGGAATTCTTATTCCAAAATTTTTACAACGGAGTCAATCCACCCACAGAGGGCATCATTGATGCAGTTATTGAAGGATTGTTGATGCAGAAAATAGTTGAGGAGGTAGAAGACTTGCTAGAGAAGATGGTGAACAATAACTGTCTTTGGACATCAGACTGAAGTAAATAGCAATCAACCTTTTAGGATTAGAAGGGAATGACTATCATAGATTCAACGACAACTTTATAGGCTAAAATTGCCAGCTTAACCAATAAACTAAGCAACCTGAAAGTCACCTCTTTCACTCCACTTAAAGCAATTTAACACTGATATGAGCTATACAAACAAAAGACTAAAAGAGTTATATCACACTTGATTGTTTCTTAGTGCAAAATAACAATATCAAGCAACTCAACTATATAGGAGCACAATTTGGTCGAGGAGGGAATAACCCTTATTTCAATATATACAATCCTGAGTAGAAGAACTAGCCAAATTTTTCCTAGTCTAACAATGCAGGGACTCAGTTGAGAAATTAAGGTCATCTAGGATATCAACAAAACAATTCACCAATACAATGGATTCAAAATTGGACAAGTTCATGGACATGATGAATTCCAAGTTCACAAGTATAGAAGAGGCCCAGAAGAGGATGGAAAGGCAATTCACGTAAGTAGCAAAGAACCATGCCTGTTCTATTCAAAACCTGGAGGTTCACGAGGGCCATTTTTATCTAATATAATTCACTGAAAATTTGACAAAAGTCTACTCTCTATCATATCTCTACTTAGTCTATGCTTCTCTGCCACTCTCAGGTTTAGAATTTTATCAAAACTCCCAGTTTAGCTCTCTAACTTCACCTCCCCTTAATTGCTCTTCTTAACTACCTTTTATACTTCAAAATTACACTTGATCCTTCTAAGTCTTAGGTTAGGATATATGCATAGGTCATACCATATTCCTCTAAGAATTATGAAGTTCTCTATGTTTTTACTTCAGAGTTTCCTTCAATATTTGAATAATATCACCTTAATATCCAATTTAAATAATTAATTGAAAAGATAAGTAAAACTAAGTAAAACAAGGTAATATAACATTCAAAGTAAACAAAATGCTTTTAAAAAAATACATATTTCATGCACATCACTCTCCAATGACAATTATCATTGAAATCATATGGTTAGAAGCTCATATGATCCACCAGTCTCCTCCTTTTTATTATGCCCCCTTAATTCATAAATATAAATTTAAAGTTTCAAAATCATAATTCTCTCCTCCACTATTAATATTAAAAAATATATATGATATATAAAGTTATAAGTATCAAAAGAGAAAAATATAACTTAATGGTCTCCTTTTCCCAATACTCTATTATATAAGCAAAGTGCATACGCCAAATGCTTGTTAAAGAAATAAACATTTTTAAAGAGCCCATATACCAATTCAATTATCAATCTATCTTTCTTTCCTTATCTTTATGCAACAATGCTTTCCCCCTTAAGTATATATGCCCTTTTAAGGGCATACAATAATACTTTCTACTAAGAATATATGCATATGATCAAACATTATCAATATGAAAGGAACTGATTAACTCATTTCATGTACTACTTATATTTTCCTCCTTTTTCTTCCTCATTTGGTTCAACAATTGACCTTTTCTTATACTAATTTCCTTTCTTTGGTTCATGTAAGTTTTTTTGATGATCTTTTTTTCTTTAAAATTAATTGTAGAGATACTATGGTTATTTCATATTTGATACCATTGAAGAAAATACCAATTATTAGTACTTATTTGATACCATTTGATATTGACCTACAAGCCAAAAAAAAAGTATTTTAAGTACTTATACAAACTTAGGTCATTAAGGGTTAGCTCTTAAAACCTTTTTTTGACTTAAGTCCTTTTAGGTTTATATAATAAGAATTGTTTCAAAAAGCTATCTCTATTGATATGTTCATAATTATCACAAAGATAGAATTTCATATGAAAAGATTTGTTGTACGGATCAAATAAGTAAGACCTGTATGAATATGGAAACTATGTATTTTGGGTCTTCTTTAGATGTAGTGATGAATGAGAGCGCAATTTTAGATATAAGGGTGGGGTATAATGCTCTCCTTATATGACTATGATGCCTAGTATATGAATTGGAAAATGGCATACTTCTTCGATAAAATATAACTTAAGATGAATGGGAGCTTACATTATACATTTTCCTTATAGTAAGACTCATAATGATTATGAGCTTGTTTTGTGCTACTTCAATAATAAAGAGAGTAAAAGACATACATGAATAAAGGAAATGTTGCATGCACTTCTAGTGTGGCTTTTCATAAAAATTAGGCTTATTTTTGTCTTAAATATTATGTCCTCTAAGTTTAGAATGTAAACCTAATACAATCCTCTAATTTTAGAATGTAAACCTAATACACCCTTAATGAGTGTATTAGTCAGGCCTAATTTATTTATCACGACTCATCATCCTTCTTCAGGTACGTGGGTTTTAGATTTATATTAAAGGCCCAATAGTTTGAAAATGGTAACTTCGATCAAGATAGGATTCATCCACATAAGTAGAGTCTTAATAAAAAACCAACTAAGCTGCCAGTCCATCTCTACTAAAGATGTTTAGAATGCATCTACACTCCTCAAAGGTTGATATAAAAGAGAGACATCCTAAGGTTAGTTCACGTAATCACTATCATTAAGCCCAATTACAGATTCCCATGCATTTTTAAGATCCCTCTTGTTTCACTAAATTAAGTGTTAGAGTATCTTTATTAGGATCACCTTTACCTTTAAGTAGCTTCTTTGTAGGCCTATAATCTTGAGACCAACCTAACAGGCCTACCATAAATTTAGTCTACATCAAAACCATACATAAATATATAAAATTTTCCTTTATGTGGAACCTAAAGGGTGATGTATGAGCATTTAAATTGTCATATCTCGATTTAGATGTTATATATTCATATAGGCAATGACTTGTCATCATGCATATTCTTTCCATTTATAAAAATAATCTTTGTATCAAATAGTTGATTTCCATAAATGTAACTAATTTTAGACATAAAATCAATAGCTCAGTTTTAACTGCAAAGGAGAGAGAAAAGTTACACCAATTTCTAATCCTCTTTTGTAGCTTTTCAATCAGAAGCTGAAAATTAGCTTGAGTTAATCTTTTATAAGTGATAAGGTTTCCTAAATAGATAACTAGAGGTTTTCACCGGTAGATAGAACTAAAATGCTCTTATTCATATTGATGAACATCTTTGAGATATGTTTGAATAATATTAAGGGCTATCATTAAAGCTTTAATAGAGAAAGGTTCAGCCTTTCAGAAAAAAGTATTAGATCATCAACAAAATTTACATTCATAAAACCCAATTTCTTGCATTTAGAGAGGTATTTGAAATTCTTTTCAAGACCTCCATTTATAATGAATAAGTATAGGGTAAAAGGGTCCCCCTTTCTCACTCCTTTTGCACTCTTAATGACATTGCTTAGCTCACCATTGATAAGCACACAATAGGAAACTATTAATATACATTGATGAATCCAATTCACATAAGTAGGTAGAAAGCCAAAGGCTCTAAGTGTGCTTAAAATAAAACTCCACTCTATAGTATCAAAAGCTTTACAAAAATTTATTTTCAAGGCTAATCTCTCTTATAACTCTTCCTATTGTAATTATTAAATAATTATTAGGCTAAAAGTATATTGTCCCAATTTGCCTCCCCCTTATAAAAGCTTTTATGAGAGGAATCAATATATTTGGAAAGAACAACTTTGAGAATATTAAAGAGGAGTTTGGAAATGATTTTGTAAAAGGTGTTACAATAGGAAATAAGCATAAAATCCTTCAAGAAGCTAGGAGAAGGTACCTTAAGTATTAGGCAAAGGAAGGTCTTGTTGAGCTCTTTTAAAAGCTTTCTATGATCAAAGAACTCTAGAATAACCTCAGTCACTAAGTATTTAAGTACAAGCCAAAATTTTATCTGGGCTTGGCACTTTATTAGGATACAGCTGAAAAAGTGCTTCCTTCACATCCTGATTAGCAAAAGGAGATCTTGGAAACTCCATTTTTTTAGGAGTGATTTGCTTCTTTACAACATCCTGCAAGAAGATTAGGAAAGATGAAGTTGTATCCATATAAGCATAGGATGTAAAGAAATAGTTGTAAGCTTCCTCTTATATTTCTTCTTGGTTATTAGTCTTTTTACCATTAGCCCTAATCATGGAAACTATTTTATTGAAGTTTTTCTTAGTAAGAGCTCCCTTAAAATAAAAATTGGATCATCTTTTCCCCTCTTTGAGCCACAAAACTCTTGATCCCCATTTTAGGAGTGAATAATTGATTTGGATGCTTGATTGTAAGACTTCAAAGCCCTGGTTTCTAGAGCCTTGATTCCTTAACCCCCTCCAACTAGAATAAAGCAAGCCTTGTATCCTTAATAACTCCTTTCTAGCTTCCAATGCATCTCTTAAAGAAACCGAATGGTGAAGCTTATTCAATTTCTTCAACTCCTCCTTTATCTAATGCATCTTATATGTATGTATGTATGTATGTATGTATATATGTGTACATTTTGTGTCTTTAAATTACACCTTCAAGTTGGATAGTCTCCTCAAATCTTCCACTCTCCACTAGATGATTGTTGAATGTAAATGGAAAGTGCTTTCTTCTTCTTTCTTGCTTTATATGTTTTAAACCAAATATTAAAGGGCATTGGTTCCTCTCCTCCTAAAGGGTTTAATCTATAATGTGACTACAATAAATAACATAAAGCTACAATGATATTATTGTTATTAAATTCTTCCTTTTTTGTCCTTTATTCTTTCAAACCAAGTATCTTGATTTTTTGAAATGTAAATTAATTTATTAAGAAAAGAAATGTTATATTTTCAAATCTAATTGATGGTAAGATTAGCAAAAAAAGCTAAAGCTAATTATGATAATTGCAATCAAAATGTAATCAAATTGATAGTCTATTATTTGAAAAATAATTTAATTCATCTTATTTTTCCTTTTAAAGGCGTAAGAACAAAATTTTCCGATCATATTTGACACGAACACTTGATTATTTGATGTTACAATTTGAATCAACATATAAAGTTGAGTAAATTGACACTCCTTCCCTAAAACTTTCTCGATCACAAATTCCTACGCCAGTCATCCAATTGACCAAACTTGAAATACATGTTTTATTTTCTTCACAGAGCACCAAAGCAGCATCCTCTGCCTCCTCTCTCTTCACCACCACACCGCCGTCGTCACTGTTGCCGTTACCGTTATGGCACATCTTAATCAACAATACGACCCATATTACCAACTAACCCAGATACAACAACCGTTTCTGCCGCCACAGCCAGTTCAACTATCGGCAGAATCGAACTCGATAAACACGCTGTTCGTGTCAGGGCTGCCGGACGACGTGAAGGCGCGGGAAATTCACAACCTTTTTCGCCGGAGGGCCGGTTTCGTATCCTGTCAGCTCAAGTATACGGGTCGTGGCAACCAGGTTCACTCAGTAACGAGTTCTTTAAAGAGAAAGCATTAGTCTTTAATTAATGTTTGTTCGTGTGTTTGAACTCTTTCAGTGAGTTATCTTTGGATTGTTTTTTTGTTCGAACTCTTCTGTAACATTTGTCTTAAAGGGTTTATTCCTATATGATTGATTATGTTAGATTCCGGTTGGTTTAAACCTAAAAACATTTTCTTAGCCATCGTTTGTAAGCTGTGATTCGGTTTTCTTGCCTCAGGTGGTTGCATTTGCTACTTTTTCGAATCACCAATCAGCAATTGCTGCAATGAATTCTCTAAATGTGAGAATTCAATGTTTCTGTTGGAATTTCTGTTAGAGCAAAGTATTTTGAAGCTTTTTGGGGTAATTTAGCTTCATATTGGCATTCTCATTTTATTGATCATGTATAGGGAGTAAAGTTTGATCCTCAAACTGGATCTATTTTGCATATAGAACTTGCGAGATCAAACTCAAGAAAGCGTAAAGCAGGTGCATTTTCTGACGTTATGCTGATTAAGACGCTTGATTTGTGGTGTAATTGTGAGATTCTGCTGTTAATACTCTCTCTTGTGCAGGTAGTGGAGCCTATGTTGTTATTGACAAACGACCTAATCGAGGATCTAATGAACAAAAAGTATCAATTGATGATGGTAATTAATCTTTTAACAATGTAGTTATTCTGATGTACCAATAACTTATCTATGTACAAGCTCTAATGTTGAACCAAAAAAAAAAAGTCAAACTTGGGAATTACCTGCGGAGGAGTTGGGGGCAGGAACAAAGAGTAGCAAGAATTAACAGGACTTCTACTGTTTACTCGTTGCTCCAATTTTCTACTCCTCTTCATGATTTCATAGATGGAATTAACAGGATCACTTCTCAGATCTCATTCCATGATTTGATGAAATACTGAACCATTTTTAACATGCAGGAGAGAGTGACTTCGAATCTGATGCTGAAGAACCTGAGACAGATAATATTGATTGCTGCCAGGATAATTCTGTCATCATAAAGAGGTTGAATCATTTTAAAGTGAATGTAATATGTGTAAACTTTGGTTATTTCTTGCATGGAGATCTGAATATATTACTTGAAATCCTTGGATTGTTCTATCGTATCTGATTGTTCTTTCTATCTGCTATTTTCAGTGAGACCACAGGTGATCCTGACAATTCTACGTTAACTGTAAATGTGAGTGGAAAGCACATAATTTGATGTTTAGGCTGGGATGAGGGGGTTGTAGAGGAGAATGCAGAAATGTTGGAATATAGGATTGTAACCATCTTCAAATTTGTTAGACTTGTTTCGTGGGGCTTTTATGTGGTTCTATTTAAGGTTTTCTTATTCTTCTATTAAATGGTTTGCTGCAGGAGAATTTGGAAAAGCCTATGGAAGGAGGTGTTCAGCCTTGCTCTACTTTATTTATTGCAAATTTAGGTCCAAACTGCACAGAAGATGAGCTAAAGCAAGTTCTATCACAGTAAGTTTCTAAGCTTTGGTGCCCTTACTAGATTTATTAATCATTTTTGTAATCAAGATTGCACGTTTAGTTTTCTGTTCTGTGAAGCATTGCCATCTGGTCTGTGACCAAGTAGGTAATTGATGATTTTAATTATTTTGGTTGCAGATATCCAGGATTCAATGTACTCAAGTTGCGAGCTAAAGGTGGAATGCCAGTTGCCTTTGCTGATTTTGAGGTTTGACTCCAGGAAACGTAAAATTTGATTTTGTATCTGTCTAGTTTAGCAGCCTATTTGCTTCCAATACTTTAACTAAGCTCATAGGACCGCTGAAACCATTTGGTTCCATAAGAAAACCTTTAGACGCTATGTGATCGATAACTCAAATTTCATGTAAATTTCTCCCTGGCCTTACTCAACTTGCTTCAGCTAGTCTGTATCATTTGTAGCTTTGCATGTTGGTGGATACTTCAAATCTTCTTGACCTGAAGATCAGTAGCGAAGAACTCATTGCTCCGAAGACCTAAAGATTGTTACACAGTTAACCCTCTTGCATTATTTGCTCATTTATACCAGGAAACTCAACAAGCTACTAATGTTCGGGACATGCTTCAGGGTACATTTTTACCATCATCCGACAGGGGTGGCATGCACATAGAGTATTTAGTTCTCAACTCTCATTGTACCTTCAACATGGTCACGTTCCATTTTGACTATAACAGCTCGATTCTCTGCAGATATGCTAGGTCCAAAATGAGGAAGCATAAGCAGGAAAGGTAGTGGAAGTGGCAAGTCTTTTGTATCTCGTGGACGACAGTTCTGTTACATTCCACTTCATAGTGTGCAGAGGAGACTTCTTGATTGCAAGAGACTTTTCTTGACGAACGAGTCAAAAATACAAGTTGTCAGGTCCGCAGTGCTGTGAGATATAAGCATCTCCTCCATTGTAGCTTGACTCGAAGAAGAAGTGCTGTAAATACCAGATTGGACCTTATCAGTATGGTTTCGAATTAATATTAGATATTGTTTCAAATAATTTTATTAAAATTGATTTCGTGTCTAGAAACACTGGAAAGAGCAAATGAAAATTAAAACACAAATATTTATAAATTCTATATTTATATTAACATATATAAATTTTAAAATATATATTAAATATAAGTGAAAAAAAAAGTAAAGCTGAAAAACCTATATCCGTTTGAATGATATTGGCCATAATTTTTATTAGTACAAAGTTCTTATTATTAAGGATAGTTTTACCATCACCATGTCCAAGTTTATTACATAAAATGGCATGTTAATATTTTCTTATTCATGATCTATCTTTGAATTTGCTCTTATTTATAAAATTTATGATCAAGATAAATTTGATCAAAAGAGTTGTTTGTTCTATTAAGAGTTATAAAATTAAATAAAAATTATATTCAACTTAATAATGACAATAACATACTTTTTCCAAGCTTTAGGTTGTATTGAACAAATATTAAATCTTTCAATTTCTTGTGTTCTAATTTATTTCTTTTTTGGAATAAATAAACTCAATTATGTTCTAATTTCTGTATACCCATTGTACTCACATGTTGGCTAAGAATTTAAATTGTAAACTTTTGCAATTCTTAAATACTAATTTCAAATTGTTCTCACTATGTAACTGTAAGACAATAAAAATAATCTCATAAATAAAATAAAGTGATGATCATTTTTAAACAAGTAACATAAATAAAGAAATGTATATCTAGATTAAGATTATCTCTTTGGTGTATTGCAATAAATATTATGAAATCACCACACATGTTCTCATATGCCTCTGCTTGTGAGCTAAGAAGAGCTTACATCATGTCATATGGAATAATTATTGTGATGGTTAAAAGCATTCATATATTAACATTAGCATTTTTTGTGAAACCTGGTCTAAAATAAACACTTGGATTTAGGAATGCCTTAAGGCTCCGTTTGGTTGGCGGGAAAGTAAAGTGAATTTAGAATATAATTCCACGAAAAATAAATCTATGGAAAGTAAAGATATTCATATATTTGGATACTTATAAGAAAGTTGGGTGGATTCTTATTATAGTGTTTGGTATGCAACAGTATTTTATGGAATGTAACTTAATTTTGACTTGTGTTTCCAATTATATCCTTACAAACTGAATAAAAATTTAAATCGTTAAATAAGAAAAAAATATGAACCTGAAGAGCACAAATATTTAAAATCCAAATACCTGTCGATACTGGAAATTTTAAAAAATAGGAGAAATTTTCACAAATTTGTGAAATTTCCATCCCTCCCTCTTATCGCTCCTTCCCCCCTTTTTTCAAAAATTTTTTAATTAGTTATTTTATTTATTTCAACTTTTATAATTATTGTGAATTTTTTATTTTTGTTTTTAAAATAATAATAAATATTTTTA
>JAOTBA010000001.1:10259890-10274995 GCA_025629845.1 Erythroxylum squamatum | reverse complement strand
TTTAACTTCTGATTTTATTGTAGAAAAATTCAAAAAGTTTAAAGATCTATTCAACCCCCCCTTCTAGATCACTTACAATGTTTTGACACAGGGTTAGCACAGAGCATCTGACATAGAGGTTCAAGTGCTTACTCTAAAAGGGGAGATCTTCTGTTCCAAATGTTCTGTGTCAACCTTGTGCCAGAGCATCTAGTCCATACATTTAGAGAGAAATATATGGACAAGATGCTCTGATATAGGGTTGGCACAGAGGATCAAGTGCTTACTCTAAAGGGGGAGATATTTTGTTCTAGATGTTCTGTGCCAACCCTGTGCTAGAGCATCTGGTCCACACATTTCTCTCTATCTCTCTTAAATGTGTGGACTAGATGTACTGGCACAGGGTTGGCACAGAGGATCAGGTGCCTACTATAAGGGAAAGATCTTTTGTTCCAGATGTTTTTTTATCAACCATGTGCCAGAGCATCTAGTTCACACATTTCTCTCTATCTCTCTTGAATGTGTGAATCAGATGCTCTCGCACAAAGGATCAAATGCCTACTCTAAAGGAGGAGATCTTCTATTCCAAATGCTCCTATTAACCTGTGCCAAAGCATCTGGTCCGCACATTTGACAGCGAGCACCTGGCACAGAGGATTAGGCGCCTACTCTAAAAGAAAGATCTTTTATTCCAAATACTCTATGCTAGAGCATCTAGTCCACACATTTCCATCTCTTTCACTTAAATATGTAGACCAAATATTCTGGCACAGGGTTGGCAAAGAGCATATGGTGCAGAGGATCAAGTGCCTACTATAAAGAGGGAGATCTTCTGTTCCAGGTGCTCTTTGCCAACCCTATATTAAAGCATCTGGTCCACACATTACAGGGTTGGCGCAAAGCATCTCTCTAAATGTGTGGATCAGATGCTCTGGCACAGGATTGGCACAGAGCATCTGGAACAAAAGATCTCCCTTTTTAGAGTGCTCTGGCACAGGATTAACACAGAGGATCAGGTGTCTACTCTATAGGGGGAAATCTTCTGTTTCAGTTGCTCTGTGCCAACCTTATGCTAGAGCATATATGTACAAAGCATCTGACATAGAGGATCAGGTGCCTACTCTGAGAGGGAGATCTTCTGTTTCAGATGCTCTATGCCAACCTTATTCTAGAGTATCTGGTCTGCACATTTCTGTCTGTCTCTCTTAAATGTGTGGACCAGATGCTCTGATACAAGGTTGGCAAGCATAGAGGATCAGGTGTCTACTCTAAAGGGGAGATCTTCTATTCTAGATGCTTTGTGCTAACCCTATGCCAGAGTATCTGATCCACGAGTTGGCACAGAGCATCTAGCACAGAGAATCAGGAGCCTACTCTAAAGGGAAGATCTTTTGTTCTAGATACTCTGTACCAACCTTATGTCAGAACATCTGTTCGACACGTTTTCCTCTATCTCTCTTAAATATATAGATCAGATGCTTTGACACATAATTAGCACAGAGCATCTGACATGGAGGATCAGGTGCCTAATCTAAAAGGGGAGATCTTCTGTTCCAAATGTTCTGTACTAGAGCATCTGGTCCATACATTTAGAGAGAAAGGTGTGGAGTAGATGCTCTAACACAGGGTTGGCACAGAGCATCTGGCACAGAGGATCAAGTGCCTACTCTAAAGGGGAAGGTATTATGTTCTAGATGTCTTGTGCCAATCATGTGCCAGAGCATCTAGTCCACACATTTCTCTCTATCTCTCTTAAATGTGTAGATTAGATGCATTAGCACAGGGTTGGCACAGAGAATCAGGTGTCTACTCTAAGGGAGGAGATCTTTTGCTCTAGATGTTTTTGTGTCAACCTTGTGCCAGAGCATCTGCCTCACACATTTCTCTCTATCTCTCTTAACTGTGTGAATCAGATGCTTTGGCATAGATGATCAAATGCCTACTCTAAGGGAGGAGATATTCTATTCCAGATGCCCTGTGTCAATCCTGTGTCAAAGTATTTGGTCCACACATTTCTCTGGTTCACACATTTCTCTCATCTCTCTTAAATGTGTGAATTAGATGCTCTGACATAGAGGATCAAATGCCTACTCTAAAAGGGGAGATTTTTTATTCCAGATGCTTTGTGTCAATCAAGTGCAAAAGCATCTGGCCCACACATTTCTCTCTATCTCTCTTAAATGTGTGGACCAGATGCTCCGACACAGGGTTGACACAGAGCATCTGGCACAGAGGATTAGGCACCTACTCTAAGTGGAAGATCTTTTGTTCCAAATACTCTATACCAGAGCATCTAGTTCACACATTTCTCTCTATCTCTCTTAAATGTGTTGACTAGAAACTCTGACACAAGGTTGGCATAGAGCATCTGACATAGAGGATCAGGTGCCTACTATAAAGGGGGAGATCTTATGTTTTAGATGCTCTATCTGGTTCATACATAGAGCATCTCTCTAAATGTATGAACCAGATACTCTAGCACAGGATTGACACATAACATCTGGAACAGAAGATCTCCCCCTATATATAATTAACACAGAGGATCAAGTGTCTACTCTAAGGGGGGAAGATCTTATGTTTCAGATGCTCTATGTTAACCTTGTGCCAAAGCATATATGCACAGAGCATCTGGCACAGAGGATCAGGTGCCTACTCTAAGGGAGAGATCTTCTATTTCAGATGCTATATGCCAATCCTGTGCTAGAGTATCTGGTCCACATATTTCTCTCTCTCTCTCTTAAATGTGTGGACCAGATGCTCTGATACATGGTTGGCATAGTGCATCTAGCATAGAGGATCAGGTGTCTACTCTAAATGGGAGATCTACTATTGCAGATGCTCAATGCTAACCCTGTGCTAAAGTATTTGGTCCACATATTTTAGAGAAATGTGTGGAGCAAGTACTCTGGCAGAGAGCATCTAGCACAGAGAATTAGGTGTCTGCTCTAAAGGGGAGATCATCTGTTCCAGATGCTCTGTACCAGCCTTATGTCATAACATCTGGTCCACACATTTCTCTCTATCTCTCTTAAATGTATGGACCGGATGCTTTGACCCAAAGTTAGCATAGAGCATCTGGCATAGAGGATCAGGTGCCTACTCTAAAAGGGGAGGTCTTCTATTCCAAATATTCTGTGCCAACCCTGTGATAGAGCATCTGGGCAATAAATTTAGAGAGAAATGTGTGAACTAGATGCTCTAACACAGGGATAGCACAGAGGATCAGGTGCCTACTCTAAAGGGGAAGATATTCTGTTCCAGACATTCTGTGTCAACCCTGTGACAGAGCATCTGGTCCACACATTTCTCTTTATCTCTTTTAAATGTGTGGACTAGATGCGCTAGCACAGGGTTGGCACAAAAGATCAGGTGCCTACTCTAAGGGAGAGATATTTTATTCCATATGTTTTTTTGTCAACCCTGTGCTAGAGCATCTGGTTACACATTTCTCTCTATCTCTCTTTAATATGTGAATCAGATGCTCTAGCACAAAGGATCAAATGCCTACTCTAAGGGAGGAGATCTTCTATTCCAGATGCTCTGTGACAATATTGTCAAAGCATCTGGTCTGTTAAATGTGTGGACTAGATGCTCAAGTACAGGGTTGAAAGAGAGCATCTGGAACAGAGGATTAGGCGCCTACTCTAAGGGGAAGATCTTTTGTTCCAGATGCTCTGTGCCAAAGCATCTAGTCCACACATTTCTTTCTATCTCACTTAAATGTGTGGACCAAATATTCTGCATATGGTTAGCATAAAACATTTGGTATAGAGGATCAAGTGCCAACTATAAAGGGGGAGATCTTCTGTTCCAGATGCTTTGTGCCAACCCTAGGTCAAAGCATCTGGTCGGTCTATACATTTAGAGAGATGCTCTGCCAACCTTGTGCCAGAGCATCTAGTCCACACATTTCTCTCTAAATGTGTGAACTAGATGCTCTAGCAGAAGGTTGGCAAAGAGCATCTCTCTAAATGTATAGACCAGATGCTCTGGCATAGGATTGGCACAGAGCATATGGAACATAAGATCTCCCCCTTTAGAGTGCTCTGACACATGATTGACATAGAGGATCAGGTGTCTAGTCTAAGGGGGGAGATCTTCTGTTTCAGATGCTCTGTGTCAACCTTGTGCAAGAGCATATATATACAGAGCATCTGGCATGGAGGATCAGGTGCCTACTCTAAGGGAAAGATCTTCTGTTTGAGATGCTCTGTGCCAACTCTGTGCTAGAGCATCTGGTCCACACATTTCTCTCTGTCTCTCTTAAATATGTGGACTAGATGCTCTGATATAGGGTTGGCACAGAACATCTATTATAGAGGATCAGGTGCTCTAAGGGGGGAGATCTTCTGTTTCGGATGCTCTGTGTCAACCTTGTGCCAGAGCATATATATACAAAGCATCTGGCACAGAAGATCAGGTGCCTACTCTAAGGGAGGGATCTTCTGTTTGAGATGCTCTGTGCCAACTCTGTGCTAGAGCATCTGGTCCACACATTTATCTCTGTCTCTCTTAAATGTGTTGACCAGATGCTCTGATATAGGGTTGGCACAGAACATCTATCATAGAGGATCAGGTACCTACTCTAAGGGAGGAGATCTTTTGTTCTAAATGCTTTTGTATCAACCCTATGACAGAGCATCTAGCTCACACATTTTTCTCTATCTCTTTTAAATATGTGAATAGATGCTCTAGCATAAAGGATCAAACGCCTACTCTAAGGGGGGGGAGATATTCTACTCCATATGTTCCCTATACCAAAGCATCTGGTCCACACATTTCTCTCTATCTCTCTTAAATATGTGAACCAGATGCTCTGGCACAGGGTTGGCATTGAGCATCTAGCACAGAGGGTTAGGCACCTACTTTAAGGGGAAGATCTTTTGTTCCAGAGCGTTAGGCACCTACTCTAAGGGGAAGATCTTTTGTTCCAGATACTCTGTGCCAGAGTATCTAGATCACACATTTCTCTCTATGTCACTTAAATTTATGTACCAGATATTCTAGCACAGGGATGGCATAAAGCATCTGACATAGAAGATCAGGTATCTACTATAAAGAGGGAGATCTTCTATTCCAGATGCTCTGTGCCAACCCTAGGTCAAAGCATCTGGTCCGCACATTTCTCTCTAAATGTATGGACCAGATGCTCTGGCACAAGGTTGGCAAAGAGCATCTCTCTAAATGTATGGACCAGATGCTCTGGCACAAGATTGGCACAAAGCATTTGGAACAGAAGATCTCCTCCTATAGAGTGCTTTGGCACATGATTGACACAGAGGATCAGGTGTCTAATTTAAGGAGGGAGATCTTCTGTTTTAGATGCTCTGTGTCAACCTTATGTCAGAGCATATATGTACAGAGCATCTGACACAAAGGATCAGTGCCTACTCCAAAGGAGAGATCTTCTATTTGAGATGCTCTGTGCCAACTCTATACTAGAGCATCTGGTCCACGTATTTCTCTCTGTCTCTCTTAAATGTGTGGACCAGATGCTCTGATACAGGGTTGGCACAAAACATCTAGCATAGAGGATCAGGTGCCTACTCTAAGGGAGGAGATCTTTTGTTCCAGATGCTTTTGTGTCAACCCTATGCTAGAGCATCTAGCTCACACATTTTTCTCTATCTCTCTTAAATGTGTGAATAGATGCTCTAGCATAAAGGATCAAATACCTACTCTAAAGGAGGAGATCTTCTATTCCATTTGTTTTGTGTCAATCCTATGCCAAAGCATTTGGTCCACACATTTCTCTCTATCTCTCTTAAATATGTGGACCAGATGCTCTGGCACATAATTGACAAAGAGCATCTGGCACAGAGGGTTAGGCACCTTCTCTAAGGGGAAAATCTTTTGTTCCAGATACTCTATGCTAGAGTATCTAGTTCATACATTTCTCTCTATCTCACTTAAATGTGTGTACCAGATATTCTGGCACAGGGTTGGCACAGAGCATCTAGCATAAAGGATCAGCTGCCTACTATAAAGGGGGAGATCTTCTGTTCCAAATACTCTGCCCCAGAGCATATTTCTAAATGTATGGACCAGATGCTCTCGCACAAGATTGACACAGAGCATTTGGAACAAAAGATCTCCCCCTTTAGAGTGCTCTGGCACAAGATTAACACAAAAGATCAGGTGTTTACTCTAAGGGAGGAGATGTTCTGTTTCAGATGCTCTGTGTCAACCCTATGCCAGAGCATCTAGCATAGAGGATCAGGTGCCTACACTAAGGGGGAGATCTTTTGTTTCAGATGCTCTGTGTCAAACCTGTGCTAGAGCATCTGGTCCACACATTTCTCTCTGTCTCTCTTAAATGTGTGGACCAGATGCTTTAATACAGGGTTGGCACAAAACATCTGGCATAAAGGATCAGATGCCCACTCTAAAAGAGAGATCTTCTGCTCCAGATACTCTGTGCTAACCTTGTGCCAGAGTATCTGGTCCACATATTTTAGAGAAATGTGTGGACCAAATGCTCTAGCACAGGTTTGGCACTGACATCTAGCACAGAGAATCAGATGCCTACTCTAAAAGAGAGATCTTTTATTCTAGATGCTATGTACCAACCTTATGTCAGAACATCTAGTCCACACATTTCTCTCTATCTCTCTTAAATATATGGACCAAATGCTTTGACTCATGGTTAGCAGAGAGCATCTGGCATAGTAGATCTGGTGCCTATTATAAAGGGGGAGATCTTATTTTCCAAATGCTCTGTGCCAACCTTATGTCAAAGCATCTGGCCCACACATTTCTCTCTTAATGTGTGGACCAAATGTTCTAGCACAGGGTTGGCACAAAGCATCTCTCTAAATGTACGGACCAGATGCTCTAGCGCAGGATTGGCACAAAGCATCTGGAACAGAATATCTCCTCCTTTAGAGTGCTCTGGCACAGGATTGACACAGAGGATCTAGTGTCTACTCTAAGGGGGGAGATCTTCTATTTCAGATGCTCTGTGTCAACCCTGTGCCAAAGCATATATATACAAAGCATCTGGTATAGAGGATAAGGTGTCTACTCTAAAGGGAAGATATTCTATTTCAAATACTTTATGCCAACCCTATGCTAGAGCATCTGGTTCACACATTTCTCTCTATCTCTCTTAAATGTGTGGACCAGATGCTCTGGAACATCTGGCATAGAGGATTAGGTGCTTACTCTAAAGGGGAGATCTTCTCCAGATGCTCTGTGCTAACTTTGTGCTAAAGTATCTGATCCACATATTTTAGAGAAATGTGTGGACCAAATACTCTAGCATAGGGTTGGCACAGAGCATCTAGCACAGAGAATCAGGTACCTACTCTAAAGGGGAGATCTCCGGTTCTAGATGCTTTGTACCGATCTTTTGTCAGAACATCTGGTCCACACATTTCTCTCTACCTCTCTTAAATGTATGGATCAGATGCTTTGACACATGGTTAGTAGAGAGCATCTGACATAGAGGATTAGTTGTCTACTCTAAAGAGAGAGATCTTCTGTTCCAAATGTTCTGTGCCAACCCTGTGCTAGAGCATCTGGTTCATATATTTAGAGAGAAATGTGTGGACTATATGCTCTGACATAGAGTTAGCACGGAGCATCTAGCACAGAGAATCAGATGCTTACTCTAAAGGGGAAAGTTATTCTGTTCAAGATGTTCTGTGCCAACCCTGTGCCAGAGTATCTGGTCCATACATTTTTCTTTATCTCTCTTAAATGTGTGGACTAGATGTACTAGCATAGGGTTGGCACAGAGGATCAGGTGCCTACTCTAAGGGAGGAGATCTTTTATTCCAGATGCTTTTGTGTCAATCCTGTGTCAGAGCATCTAGTTCACACATTTATCTCTATCTCTCTTAAATGTGTGAATCAGATGCTCTGACACAAAGGATCAAATGCCTACTCTAAAGGAGGAGATCTTCTATTCCAGATGCTTTGTGTCAACCCTGTGCCAGGGCAATTGGTCCACACATATCTAATGTGTGAACCAGATGCCTTGGCACAAGGTTGACACAGAGCATTTGGCACAGAGGATTAGGCGTCTACTCTAAAGGGAAGATCTTTTGTTTCAGATATTCTGTGCTAGAGCATCTAATCCACACATTTCTTTCTATCTCAATTAAATGTGTAGACCAGATATTATAGCACAGGGTTGGCACAGAGCATCTTGCATAGAGGATCAGGTACCTACTGTGAAAGGGGATATCTTCTGTTCCAAATGCTCTGTGCCAACTCTATGTCAAAGCATCTAGTCAACACAGTTCTCTCTAAATGTGTGGACCAAATGCTCTGATACAGGATTGGCACAAAGCATGTCTCTAAATGTATGGTCCAAAGTTATAATTTTTTACAAAACGAAAATTATAACTCTGCATAAAAGTGTCATTTGTGCATTTGTTCTTATAAACTACTTGGGGCCGATGGTGAAAATGACATTTATTGGCCTCATACTCAGTCTCTTGTATAATTTCACCTGGTTGCTGCTTTCACTTGAATTTGTCCATTTTACGTCTTCGGGGGTTTTACGAGTTTCCATCATGAATTTTCAATTAATGAAATAGTTTTCTTTCTTATGTTTTGACCAATATTTTCATTGAAGTAGAACTAGTTTCTATTACCTGCCAGGAATTAACTGGACATACTGGAACAAGATTAATAGAAAATAGAAAGTCAAACAAGAAAAGGTACCCAACTCAAAAACTGGGGGCTCATATAAATGCTAGGACTAAAAAGTTCATATACTTCTTAAAAACATCCAAGGCATTGGGGATAAGGTTGCAAGTGATCCTGCTTACTGCCCACAAGTGGTCAAAGTCAAACTGAGACAACTAATTTCAGGACTGCCTCTCTTAAAACCGTCTTCTAAATCCAGGTTGTGGATAAGACAAGCACAGAAACCAACTTGCTCTTGTGGATAACAAAAAGGAGACATTAGAGTAGTTTTGATTCTCTATGCTACAGGAGTACAATTTACCTTACTCTGAGTCTCTCAGGCATGTCATCGTCGAGTTCAGTGTTTGGACTCACTGGATTCGTTTTTACACATTTGAAATTCAAAATGTTAAAACCGAGAAGATTTCATGTCGTCTATTTCAGCCCCTCTAGGTCGCATATTGCTTGCGAGTTCCTGCTTGCGAGTTCGGGTAAGACAAGAATCCGGATTACTTCTCCGGTCTTTGCCTCATCTGTATCCTATCAAACAACATGATTTAGGAAACAAATATTCACAAATATTTCGGCAACAGAAATACATGTACATATATATACACAGAGAGAAAGGGATAGCACAACATAGAAGGCTTCACTGATTTAAAGAAAGACGTATTTGCTAAATGCGTTCAGTTACTATCATTTCCCGGAGACTGACAGACGTATTTGCTAAATGCGTTCAGTTGCTATCATTTCCCGGAGACTGACAGAATCTCTTTCTCTTCGTCTATACAGTGCAAAATCTAGATGGCATTGAACAAAAATATTAAGGCAAAAAAAAAAAATGTATGGAATATAAAATGAAGAGGAGAAAATTTGCTCTGCCCAGATTACATAATGGGTTAAGCTCTTCACACATGGTCTTCAAATGAAATCTTCCTATACTTATCCCTTTCCCAGTACGCAGCTCTTGGTACTTCAAGAGAGAGCTTTTAACAGAACCCTTCCAATGCCTCCTTAGAGGGGACTGCCATAATGTTGCTGCTGCTGCTCCATCCAAATTCGGCCACTTCGATTCCTCACATCACAACCAGGTGTTGACATCTAGTTGTTATCCATGAGCATGTCACCTTCAAGTATGCGAAGAACCTACTCCAAAATCAGAAACCAACATCTAGTCAAATTTTCAAACTTCAGTATAAATGACATTCATAGCCATTTCCAATTAGAAATTTAAGGTAACGCCTTCCACCGTGGGTTTCCTCACAATTTTGAAACCTTATCATGCTTGTCCAAGTCCATAATCTAAGCCACCGCCACCATATTTCTATTAACTTCACTATAACTGCTATGTATGAGCCAACATTATGCTGCCAGATCAACTATTACTGAAATTTTACTTTAGATTGTTGTGAAGAGCTAGTACATTGGGTTTATTATAAAAAGTACGGTTATCCTTCTGGCTGCTCATGCAACTAAAGATGTGTGGATATTTTTTGAATAAGTTCAAAACTACTAATAGTTGAAAATTTATTCACCTGTGATATACGAGGCCTATAGAGGGGATCTCCTCGTGTACACAATGATGCAGCTTGTAGCATGCAATAAACCTCCTGTTCAGAATAGTCATTCTCCAACCTTGGATCAATGAGATCATCTATTGCATATTCTTCAAGTAGAGGACGTGCCTGTCCCAGATCAAAATCATTAGAATTAAAAGAGATCCTACAGAAGAAGCCTTAACCTAGAAGAGACAGGCTATTTGCCATGTATATCAATTGGCATATCTTTCCACAGATTTCTAGTTCTTCCCTCAGTCTTACAGCATGGAATCATTAGATATAAAAGAAACCCTTGGTCATTAGAAAACTCGTTTGTGAAATATACCCATTCAGTCAGAAACTGTTGACCCTTGGGGCGGGTAAGATCTACTGCTTTTCTTCCTGTGACAAGTTCAACCAAGACAACTCCAAAGGAATAAACATCAGCCCTTTCTGTAATTTGACCAATTTGAGCGTACTCTGGAGCCAAATACCTACAGCACATCAGAATGTCATATTGAATTCTATTATTGGAGAAGGAAAGAGCACACAGAAAGCAAAAGCCGCCATTAAAGTTACCCAAATGTTCCAATCACTCTTGTTTCAACTCCAATATCTCCATCAGGCTGCCATCTCGCCAACCCAAAATCCCCTACCTAGCAAAATAAAGCCTAACTGAGATCAAAATCCCAGAGGTCAACAAAAGTTTCTATTTCATGTAGTATCAAAAGCCAATAATAACAGTCAAATAGGTTTTCAGGATATTTGGTGGGATATGAAACCCGTTGCTTCTCAAGCTTACAATTGTAAGCACATGGAAGCAGAAGAATTGTAAGCACATGGACACACAAGTGCAAAATATCAAAGAATAACAAAACAATCTAAACTGACCATTTTGCATCAAGAATCTGAAAAACATGAACTCTTTTGATTGGAAGCAAAACTAAAAGAGAATGTGACTTATTTTTGAGCAACAACCCTGAATAGGATTCAGCATGAAGAGAAACAAAGAAACTATCTCACAAGTGGCTCAAAATCGTGGGTAATGAGGATGTTGTTGGGCCGCATGTCACGGTGAACAATACAACCCACTCTGCATTCTTCATGAAGATATCGCAATCCTCTAGCAGCTCCAACAGCAATCTTCTGCCGTGCAGACCACTCTAATGGCTTCGGATAATGCCCTAAAACATAAAAAAAAAGTTTCTTAGTAAAATATGCATCATACAAGTTGAACTTCTATTAAAGGCATATGAAGCAAGTAGATAAACCACTGATTTCGTTCATTACATTAATGCCCCTGAAATAATCCATAGAGAAGGTTACAAAAACAATTAGCTTTACTTCTTATTTTAAAGAGAAACTAAATTATGTTATGAGGAGGCTACAGAGAAAATCCTAATTTCTTCAACAACTAATATTTATTATATGCAATCATAGAAATAATTTTATGCAACTCCTCAGTTCCTTGGGAAGGACCACAACGAAATTACCATAGAGATGAGAATCTAAAGATCCGTTGCATATATATTCATATACCAATAGCCTTCTTTTGTCCTCAATACAGAACCCAATGAGCATAACAACATTTCGATGTTGAGCACAACTCAGAACTTCCACCTCAGAGCAAAATTCAAGATCCCCCTGGGAGCTGGCCAATTTGTGCTGCTTAACAGCAACTGCCTGGCCATCTGACAGTAAACCCCTATGAACAGATCCAAACCCTCCCTCTGCCAAGAAATTAGCGTGAGAAAATCCACCTGTAGCAAGCTCCAACTCAGCATAACTGAACCATCTTGGAGGTTTTCCAAAGATTGGTGTCTTATGTTGACATATTGAACACAAAGGAGGGGGGCCAGGTGGCACATTTCTGGATAAAGATATTGCTTCTCTCACATTTCCGCCCAAATCTAAATTCCTGCAGCTAGATATTTTGTCTCCAGTTTGCATATCAAGTTTAGAGAACTTTTCTAACAAAGCCTTGGCTGCTAATGATTGAGCCATACTGTTAGTTCTCTGTGATCCTTGTTCCTTTTGGTGTGAGAACTGCATCTGGGAACTAAGAAATTCTCCTATCCATGGTTCAAACCTTAAACTTGCTGAAGCTGAAGGTAAATCTTCATTTTCCGTGTCTGAACTACATTCGCCAAGAATCCTACTTTCCTTGTTTACAAATGATTCCTCTTTCTTGATTCCTAAATTTGTGTCTGAAATGAAAAAAGGTGAGGTTCCTGGATCACTCGAAACTGACGAAGTCCCTGCTTCAGTGATAGTAAATGGTGTCCTTAGTTCTGGACTGCTTGTTGAAGTAACAACTGGTCCTCGTATGGCTTCTAAAGAATCCTTCTTATCCTTCAAATATTTATCAGAAGTGTCATAGAGCTGAGAAGGCAACTGCCCAGCCATGTCTTCTTCCCTGGAATTTCCAACCAAATTCAACCGGACAACTTTTGGCTGAGAGCGCTTCATAACCACTATATTGCAATGTAGCTCATCCATGCAGTGATTTTCCTCATGCTTCAATTGTCTGTAAAACAATAATGAAATGTCTATAAATCAGAAGCATGAAAATAACTCACAGAACAAGGACCACCTCTGTTAAAGGAACTAAAGAAACAACAAAATATAAAATCTCAGAGATACTTCCTTTGGTAAGAATAAATTGATCAGAGAGAGATTTACTTGTCTAATACAACCCAATTTGCTTGAACTTTCTTTGCCTCAGTTGCTACTGCCCCAGAAGGCGATCCAGAAACAATCTTTATATTCACATTGATCTGCCCACGAGAATTTGAAACATTAACTAGCATTAGCATGTAAGACCATTCAGCATCCATGTGCACACATTTGAAACACTCGCCTTGTTTGGGTCATAAACATCATGCAGCTGGAAGATCATCTGGGAGCAGGAATCAGTGATATCACACTTCTGCTCTGAGCTAGCTCCTGAATGAGACGTTCGGTGACCACTGGCACAATCCCCAGCAAATCTTGTGAAACCCCATAACCTTCGGCCTGAAGAAGTGACCGAAATAAGCCACTGTTAGCATGTTGGCCAAAAAGGAATAATTTATGCCAAAAGAACATAAGAATAAGGGAGGGTTTGTAGCCAAAAAGAAAAAAAGAACAATCTTTTTCTCAACTATTCCTCCAAAAACTTGATTCCAAATCTTTATTGTCGTGACAAATATATAATTGTTAACACAACATTGAGTGAAATCTTAAAATTTCTGCCAGTAAGAAACAAGAACAGAAACAGCTTAATCAGCAATATTATACTTTTAAAAAGTGGTTGATACAGCAAGGCAGAAGCCACAAACGTAGAATCAATGACAAAGTTTCGAGCTAACAGTATCTAAGCCAGTATTCACGATTTAAATTTTAACAAGCCGTGTAGCAAAGTCAAACGAATAAAAAGGTACCTGAAGTCTGTGAAGGGACAACCACGAGCAGAGTAATACAGTCACCAGGTTGCACAACATGAGTCAAAGCCCATACCAAAGCAGTCTTAGGTATTTCCTTGGAGGCCTTAACTGCAACAACCACCTTCTCGGCGACATGAGAGCTGCTTTTCTCTAGCTTCCCTCGCTTCTGTTCTCTACTCATCACTTTACCCAAAGTAACAGATCAAAATTGTTCTTGACTTCTTACAACAAATGAACTGCTAAAAGCCCATCAAGCCACTACAATAATAGAATAAAACATATCCAAACGACACATCATATCGCGGATGAGATCCTGTGCACATATAACCCAATTGTAACCATGTTCATGACTACGTGGAATTCACATCAATGTGGATGAAAATAAATAGAATACGGTTGAAGTTGGGTAAACGGACAGAAGATCTGTTCCCATGATATCGATCATTGACGTGGCCCACCATGTTAGAATCAAAGACCTTATTAATCGACGGAGATTCAAAGACAGGACCTTTTTCACCGCTTAGCAACATTCTTAACTATCACCCGCAGAAAACACTCATTCCACGAGTTGCCTTCATTTTTTTGGTAATAATACCAAATATGGTCAAATTCCATGACACCATTTTGGCTGAAAAAGCTAGAAACTGATTCCACTGGCACAAACTTATGTAAAGTTACGAAACTTTACACTGTTTAGCGAATGCGAAAAAGAGACAACCACCAATCTATGTCTCACAATCCGTGACCCACCATGTCTGCTTCTCTCAGCCTTCAAATCAAAGAATCAAAGTGGTGAAAGGAACAACTACAAAAGGTTAAACTGATGAATAATGTCTATACTCAGATTCTTTACTCCTCGTGCTCAATCAAATCCAACCCACGAGAGAGTGTACATACGTACATAACCTGCTTCTGAGGCGAAAGGATTCGACCACAGAATCTTTACTGATGCTCGCAAACACAAAATTGGCACCCAAATAAGCTATTCCAAGTCTTAAAATCCACTCAGATTTGAATGCCAACATATTAACTCATCCTTCAAAAATCAGAGATAAAAAGTGCAAATTTAAGAAAATATTTACGTCAGAAAACTCTGAAGAAAACAAAGAACAAATAAAGCTTTCCCCGTTTGGTTTCCAGGAAAATTCAGAAGAAAATCTCTAACACAAAACAGCTCCAATTCACAGGGGAAGAAAAATACAAAAAACTTACGGCACTAAAACAAAATTTTGAGGGAAAAAAAATCTGATGAAGAACAGAAACCCGGTTTTTAAACCAGACAATTTTTAATAAACCGACCGATTTATTATTTAAAAAGGTTGTAAATATAAATCGTGTTATAAAACCGAAACTAAAACTTATGAATATTTAGGAGAGGTGAATTCTTCTTCATAGAAATTAGTATATCTTACATCAAGTTAACCATTCTATTTATAGTACAACATTTCTAATAAAATACTATCATGATAATAGCTATTAAGTGGTGCATTTGGTGCACTAACAATTAAGTAGTGCATTTGGTGCAC
>JAOTBA010000001.1:10242498-10259790 GCA_025629845.1 Erythroxylum squamatum | reverse complement strand
ATCTTACATCAAGTTAACCATTCTATTTATAGTACAACATTTCCAATAAAATACTATCATGATAATAGCTATTAAGTAGTGCATTTGGTGCACTAAGCACACCATATTATTTCTATCTTTTATAACAAATCGGACCGTATTTCCGTCGGTCCAGTCATTGTTTAAATGTTTATTAGTTAAAAAAACCATTAAATGCCAAATTACAGATAATACTACTATTAGAATATTACAACTTCTACCCGAATATGCCCTTGGATATTGAAGAAAACTTCGACGATGCCACTATTGACGTTGCGTGTCCTTGCAAGTTGCAGTTTAAGGATTTACAAAAGTTGTCGTTTTGCGGGCCTTTGAATATGGGCAGGCGCCAGCTTAGCTTTTATTCTCTGTTCCAAACAAGAAAAAAAAGGGTAGTCTGGCATTTTTTATTTGTGTTCTGATATTCAACTGACTAACTGAGATTTCTGTTAGATTGTTTATCGTTTTGATTACAGTTTTGAAGGAAATTGTTAAGGATCAGCTGTGTGCGACTGTAGATATGTAGGGTTATGTGGTCACAACAGATCAATGTTGGTTTGATGGCGTGTAGGACCAGGCAGAACAGATTTGCCCTGTTTTACTTGAAGTCAACGGTGATAGAGGAATCTTCGATGACAAGTTTAATCAGGATAGTTTAAGTTGGTTAGCTTTTTTATTTTTATGGCTCTCCTCCAGCCAGCATCTCCCATAGTCCAATCTCCAAAGGTGGAAAACATAAAATTAATATAACATAAAAGATCAAAGGTGTTATCTGTAATTATATTTGAAATTCATAAATTAAATTATTCCATTTTCATGTAAAAATAGTAAAAACAAAACCTGAATTATTTAAAATTAGTAGTGTAATACCATAACTTATGAGATGAAATCAACCTCATTTTTTTTTAGTAATTGTATGCCAATTTAGCTTATTCAGTTGAATAATGTAAATTCACTAAATACTGCTGTGATTTTTAAAAAAATTATAGATATTGGTTAAAGGTGGAAATAATACTTTAAAAACTTTAATTAATCTGTTATTGTTATTTTTAATTATTTTCACGTTATTCAAAATATAAAAAGTATCGTCTGAACAAAAAATATAAATTTAACTCTTAACATTTATATAAAAATATTGATCAAATTGTAATGTTTTAAAATATTAAAAAAGAATGTTAATGTTTTATAATGGAGCAGTCAAATCCTAAGTTGATGTAACCTTTAATCTACTAATTAAGTGTCACATCAGCTACTTTCACTTTAACACCTCTTTTCCTCAAAAAAATAATGTAATATAGCTTCCATGTAGCACTACAGACCTATTCACTTTAATTAACCATAAATAATTGTTAAACCAATTATTTTTTAAAAATTAATTTTAATAAATCTTAATTATTTCCATGGCAAATTTTCTTTTTTTCCTTAACGCTTTCTTCATTGCCAGTAACTCCACAATCATCCAAGTCGTGAACTTATGCTGGAGAGGAGATATACCAACTTGAAACCGGAACAATGATATTGTTGGCAGCCTGTAGGTGACGACATGGTTGATGAGTGATGACTGTAGGTGGTTTGTTTTTTTTTTTGAAACGTTGTCATATCCGCTCAGCGCATACTATTCATTTCGAAAGCTCAAACGTTATACAGAAAAGTGGGCGGGCATACCCCCATTTAAAATCAGACATAGAATTGGTCGCTCTAGCTATCGTATTAGCGACCTGATTCGCTGGTCTCTTAATAAAAGCAGTGAAAATAAACCGATGCTCGTTAATAAAAACTTTACAATCCTTAATAATCATTAAAAAGGAAGAAGAAACATTTTGTGTGGATGTCAAGAAATGTGGAATTATTTGACAGTCCGTTTCCACACAAATGGGGGCAAAAGGGAGGTTCTTTATCCAGCTTAGTGCTTCGCGAAAACATGGTGCCTCACCTATTAGAGGATCCCTCCAGCCTGGTAAAATCAGTAGCTTGCCTCCACAATAAATCCCTTGCAGTCCCGGATCACCATTCTTAATCCATAAAAACCAGAAGATAAAAGCGCCACATCTACATTACACTTAAAATGATTCGGTTGTGGAGCCTCCTATTTGGATAGATGGTGTTGAATCTTGACAGCTGTATTGTGTTTCCTATTTTGAGCAGTTATCCATTCCAACAATGTTGTGGTGGCTCTCCGAAAAACATAAGATGGTGCCTGAATTTTCTGGTTCCATATAACTTCATTGCAGTGGGTCCATATGCTCCATAAAATCATGCAAACCTCCTCCTTCTGTGGCTTCATATAATCCGTCATAATCGAAGCCGGCCAAGGTTCTACCATTGCATCAGGAGCCAAGTTCCAAATCATAGAGTAGAGACGCCAAACAGAAATAGCAAACTCACAATGCAGAAAAATATGGTGGTCGCTTTCTGTGCCTCTAGTGCATATAGGACAAATGTCAAATATGTCCATGTGTCGTTGTTTTAAAGTGGCTCTACAAGGAAGTGTCTTTCTTATCAGGCGCCAAATAAATAGTTTGATTTTACCTGGTATATGAAGCTGTCAAATCTTCTCCCAAGGGAAACCTGTTTCTCTGAACTCTAGATTAACGCCTTCCATCCCCAGCCGATAGCCTTCTTTAACTCTATACTCACCCTGATGGTTAAGAGTCCACATCCACTCATCATTGCGACTTGAAAAACTAAACAGAATCTGTAAAATTAGCTCTGCGTCTCTTGGATTGAAAATATGTCTGATTTCGTCCTCCTTCCATCGATGGTCCCTAAGCAGCTCAGCCACATATTCCACTTGCTCCTTATGATCTGATTGTACAAATGGATCCCCCTCATCCATTAGCCATGAATCTCGCCAAATATTTATATCTTGTCCATCCCCAACCCGTCTTCGATAGCCCTGAAGCAGGAGTGATTTGGCCTGATGTATACTTCTCCATATTTGGCTTGGATTATGCCCCAACTCTGCTGAAAAGAAATTCGTGTTGGGGAAATACCTGGCTTTGAGAATTTGTGCCGCGATCGAATCCGGTTGTTTGAGAATCCGCCATCCTTGTTTGGCCAAAAGTGCAAGATTAAATTGCCTCAAATCTCTATATCCCAAACCTCCATAAATTTTTGGTATGGCAAGTTTCTTCCATCGTAACCAACGTAAACCTTTGTTTTCTCTTCCACTATTCTGCCAGAAGAACCCATTCATCAAATTCTCCAACTCTTTACATGTATCCAGTGGTAAAAGAAAAAGTGACATAAGATAATTCGGCATAGCCTGTGCCACATTCCTCAGTAATATATCCTTTCCCGCTTTGGATAGCACCTTTGCTTTCCATCCTTGTAATCTCTTAGTAAGCTTCTCTATCACATAATGAAAAACCTGACGCTTACCCCTTCCAATGACAGACGACATTCCTAAATAATTAGTCTATCCTGCAATCTCCTCTACCCCCAATGTTTGGCATATCGAAGTCCTCACTGTAGGTAGAGCATTAGGAGTAAAAGATATACCTGATTTGAGAAGATTAATTTGTTGGCCCGACGCATCTCATACTGTTGCAGGATAGTTTTTAGATGTGTTGCCTCCTCCACTGTAGCTCTGATAAAGAATATAGCATCATCTGCAAAAAACAGATGAGATACTGGATTAGCCCCTCTTCCTAATGCCGGCCCATGAATGAGACCTTGAGCCTGTGATTTGTGTACACTCACCAATAAACCTTCCGCACACAAGATGAACAAATAAGGAGACAGTGGGTCTCCTTGTCGCAATCCACGATTAGGGGTCAGAGGTCCGTACTCTTCGTTACCCCGAACAAAATAGTAGGATGCCGATGTAACTATTTTCATAATCTTCGAAACCCATACTTTATGAAATCCCAGTTTCAACATAATCTGTCGCAAATACTCCCATTCTATACGATCATAAGCCTTACTCATGTCAGTTTTGAGCGCAAGAAAACCCATCTTTCCTTGAGTTTTCCTCTTGATCCAATGAAACAACTTATAAGCCACAATAACATTATCGGTAATTAATCGATTAGGCACAATGCACTTTGTGTGCCGAAAATAATCTGAGGTAAGACCTGTTTTAATCGATTGGCGAGTACTTTGCAAACAATACGGTCAGTGACGTTGCTCAGGGAGATAGGTCGTAAATCAGCTATAATTTCGGGTGAGTGCTTCTTTGGGATCAGAATGATGTTAGTTCTGTTCAATCCCGGCATGAGATTATCTCCATTCAAAATTCTGAGGCATGCTTGGCTAACATCGTTCCCCACTGTGTCCCAATACATCTGAAAAAACCCTGGATTGAATCCATCTGGCCCCGGTGACTTATTGGGATGCATGGCGAACAACGCTTGTCGCACCTCCCCTTCAGTATATGGAGCCATTAAGTAATCATTTTGCTGTTGAGTGACCTTACGATCCACATTAATTAAAATCGGGCTTATATCTCCACATGTAGAAGTGAAAAGTTTGTGGAAGTAATCCAGCAGCATGTTCGGGAGTCCTGAATCCCAGTCAATCCATTCCCCATTATTGTTTCTGGTTTAGAAATGAAATTCTTCCTATGCTTGTGGGAGGCCATGAGATGAAAAAACTTCGAATTAGCATCGCCTTCTGCTAGCCAGTGCTGTTTAGACCTCTGTTTCCAATACATTTCATGTTGTAGGAGAGTTTCTCTGTATTGTTTTTCCAAGTCTCGTAACGTCTCCATATGAACTATCGAGTGGCGACGCAAACCTTCCATCTGCTGTTTAATCTTCTTTAGCTGATTGTGAAACTGCATACCGTGCGATTTTGCCCAAATTTGTAAGTCTTTAGAGCACTGGTGGAGTTTGTTCTGAAGAGAGCACGGTATACCTTTCGACCATGTCTGACTTATTCTCTGTCGGCATGCATCTTCTAGGGTCTAGGCGTTCTCAAAACGAAAGCGACGTTGCACAAAAGCTTTCAATTGAATTCCCAGTGATAGAAAGATCGGTAAGTGATTCGAAGAATCCGTTTGGAGGACAGAGAGTCGTGCCTTTGAGAACGAAGAGGACCATGTGATCGTTCCTACCGCCCTATCGAACCTTTCTCTCACCATTTCAGACCCATTACGCCGATTTTCCCAAGTGAACAGTGAACCCTCCGCCCCTAAATCATATAACCGACAATCCAGTAACGCCTGCCGAAAGCCCTCCATCAGCGCTCGAGGGTGTGTATGGTTGCCTTGTTTCTCAGATAAGAACATGATATCGTTGAAGTCACCAATGACACACATGGCAACGACGACTTTGGTTGCTGTACGTGATTTTCAAAGGGCCAAATCATCTATTTCAATTAATTAATTTCAATTTTGTCCTAGTCAATCTAATTCATACATTTAAAAACAGAAGATTTCGTAAGCTTTCAACGGGTGTAGGTCCATGTTTTGAAAATTGGACCGGACCAGCCGGTTCGACCGGTTCAACCGGTGACCGGTTGGCTATCCGGTCTGGTTCACTCTTAAAAATCGGTTCTCAATTGAACTAGTGAGAACCGGTCAAAACTGGTCAATTGATCGGTCGAACTGGTCCGGTTCTACCGGTCCGACCATTGGTTCGATAAATTTTTTATTTTTTTTATTTTTATATTATTTGGTAAATTTTTGTCTTTTTTAATATTATTAATATTATATATAATTAAATATAATTATTGCATAATTATGACGTTACACCAGTTCGACCGGTGGTTGAACCGATCGAACCGGTCAAACCGGTGATCAGTAAAACTTCCGGTTCAATGTTCGGTCCGAGTTTCAAAACATTGGTATAGGTAGCTAAGGTTTTTTTTTTTACGGTGAGCAGAGCTTTTTTGTGATAAAGACAAAAGCAGTTTAGACTTTTTTTTTTAATTTGGTAGTTTAGACTTATAGTTTATTATAATTTAATATGGCTAATTATGATTAATAAGTGTCAATTAGGATTTTTAAATTTAATAAAAATTACAAATTAGTTTAACAATAATTCATGTATAATTAAAGTGAGTGGGCCCATAGTGTCACATAAAAATTCGGTGGCACTGTGAAACTTATAAGGATAATAAAAAATATACGTACCACATTTGGATAATATTTTATTTTTAATTTTTTTTTTAAATAATAAAATAATTAAGTTACAAAAACAGAATATGTGACAAGCAAAAATATTAGGTTAGACCCATTAATAAAGAATTTAACATTAAATTACTTTTGCAACAAATTAAAAATTAACACATCTTAACATCACTTTTTGAATTTCAGGCTAGTATTAAAAAATTGAGTAAAATTTAATATGTTTATTCGAAAATCTTTTAGGACTTTTCACATTCCTTTACTCTATTCAAACTCGAAATCATCCTAACAAGTTTTTTTTCTTTCTATTTTGAGTACATTAAACAGAAATTGATGACTTACAACAATAAATTATTAGTCCTTAAAAGAGATACAACAGATAATACATTTAATATATAACTTTGAGATAAAAATTTTGAGTAAAAGTTGAAAAAGAAAATGGTTAATTACAAAAAAGTCTCAAATTTTAGTTAATTTTATAATTATAATTCGAACTTAAAAAATTGACCATAAAAAACTTAAACTTTCAATTTTTTCAATTCTAACACACGTTAATATTTTTGTTAACGCTGCTGACATAACTTGCCACGTAAGACATAAATCTTAAATACTTATACGCAACATAAATAATTAAGTTTAACTAAACAATATTGTTTTGAGATTGAATCTCTAAATCAAACTCTGTCATATTAGTGCGAGATAACAACGACACAGTTTCTAACAATATGAATGAAATATAAAATTTTCACGCTAAGCTCTCTTCTTTTTTTTTGTGCAAGAATCAACTCATTTAGAGTTTTTAATTTCAACAATTTAAGCAACGAGTTTGTTTAAGGATTTTAACCCCAAATCAGAGTGGTTTAGTTAAATTTAATTAATTAAACTTAATTAGTCTTATATATAAAAATATTTATGATTCACCTTATTTGACAAGCCACGTTAACAACGTCAATAAAAATACTAGCTATAATTGAAAATAATAAAATTTAAGTATTTAATTATAACTTTTTAAGTTCGTAGTATAATTATAAATTTTAATAAATAATTAACCCAAAAGAAAACAAAGAAAAGTTGACATTTTTGGTGTTAATTTATTAACCACGAGTAATTACAAATTAGTAATAACACCAGGGCCAGCACAAGAAAAGATGAAATATTTAGTAGCGGATTATTGCAGTATTCTTATTATATTGATGTAAGTCTTATCACGTATTTATGTAAGGTCACGTAAATACGTAGATGATATTTAATAAATCACGTCGAATGAGAGACTGAACAATCCCAAGGGTCCTGCTCCTACCAAATAAGCTGTCCTAGTCTGTCCCCATTAACTGCTTGAAACGTTAACCGTAGCCACAGGTCCACACGGTGGGGCCTAATTGCTGTTATACGTAGACCCTTTTCATGTGGGGACCAAATCTTCTGTGCCACTACCCAAGACCAATTCTGTGCCACTCAATCACAACCACAAATTTCAGTGGGACCAAGCGGAGACTTTTGGTCTTGATATCTACACATACATTTAATTGCTCACTGAATTAACAGCTATGCCAATAAGTGTTACTTTTATTGAGGTTATGACATTAATAGTTTGAAAGCAACCATGGGAAGGTGAATATTTTAATATATCAATGAGCAAAAGCAGCCATATCTTCTTCATCTCTTAATATTTTTATGATGTTTAAAGATCATTTTACAAATTTATTAATTTTTAAAGTATTATATTGTAATTATCCATTTTGAATCGTTTAGTCAGATGTATTTCCTTTATTTGATGAACGATTTGACAAAAGCCAGCAGAGCTCTCGAAATAATCATGGAGCAATTCAGGACATGATGGTGGGCCGATTCAAATCTACATTAGAGAAAAAGGAAGCCTTTTGATTTAGTTTGGACCAAGACTCAAGACTCAACAACCAAGAGAACACCAACAACTATGTATGCAGTAGTAAATGATGCCTTAACAAAAATTGAAACCGTGCATATTTTATACGCAGGACTTCTTTTGTCATTTTTTGCTTGCTGAATTTCTTCATTTGCCCAAAATAATTGTCATTGTTATGTAATATACACTAAAGACCAAAGAAAAGATGTAGACATTTGGACAAACACTACAACAAGACAGCCCTTTCCCTACTATTTCAAATTCCTAGCAACAATTTTTGAAATCGTCGTCAAAAGCTTGCCATTTAGCGACAATTTTTTAAGTAACATCGTTGCCAAATGGTAAGCCTTTGGCAACGCTTTTTCAAAATCGTCGCAAAAGGCTTATCCTTTTGCAGCGGTTTTTACTTTATGCATAACCAAACACTTAAGTAACAAACTAACTCTCTTATTTATAACAATGAACTCACTAGCTTTGACTTGATCATTTTGTGACTAAACATCATATTGATAAAAATCAAATTTAATATTATTGACAATTATTCTAAGTTTAAAAATAAATTTAGTTAACAACAATATCAAATCATTTCAATAATTTATGAAATTATAGACTCAAAATTAATCAATGTTACATAGATTCATACTTTTTATTTTCCTCTTTTAAATTATATGATTTGATAATTTTATATGGTGTCACAAAATTTTTAAATAGTTTTAACATGAAGTTTGTAATATAATAATATATGATTTTTATAGAAAAACAATAAATAATGATATATGATAAGTAATATAATATAATAATATATAGTAAGTAATACAAGATTTTAATTAGAACTTTAATAATTCTTACAAACAAAACAATAAAAAAGAGAAAAGATAATGAATTTCACGCCTATTCTATTAAAGAGAAAAAGATATAATTATTTTACTGGATTCCAAGTGACATGAGACTCGGTAAATAAGATAAAGGAGTTCCCTATGTTTAGTGCCCATCAGTTTGAGGATGAAATATTGTGCTAAAATCTAGTTTAGTGCCCCATGCCTCCTATAATTTGCTCCAGAACTGAGATGTGAACTGTAATCCTCAGTCAGAAACTATTGATAATAGCACCCTATAGAGGCACACTATCTATTCAATAAGCACTCAGGTTCACTTAGACACTGAGTATGTGTTTTTCACAAGTAAAAAATGGGCTGATTTCGTCAACTTATCTATGATTACTTAAATTGAATCACATCGAAGTCCTTGTATAAGGTAAGCCAACCATGAAATCAATTATGATATTTTTCCATTTCCATTAAGGAATTGGCAATGGTTACAACTTACTTGAGGGTTTATGATGCTCAACTTTTACTTTTTGGCAAGTCAAACACTTAAAGACATGTTCAACCACATCCTTTTGCCATACCGTCTCACCAATACATGTCTCTAATCTTATGATACATCTTGGTAGAACCCGAATGTACATTGTATGCCGCATAATGCGCTTCCTTTGAAATCTCCTCCTTCAAGTTCTCTACATTTGGAACACATAATCTCCCATTCATTCTTAGTATACCTCCCCCATTGATCTTGAAATCCATGCAACGTCCTTCTCATACTTTATATATAAGCTTTTAAAGCTTTTGGTCTTAGCCATTAGCAACCTTGATTTTGTCCAACAATATCGAATGTACTCTAATGCTCACCAATAGTTCTCTTGAATTTGAAATTTGAAATTGAACGACATGATCCATCAAATCATGTAACTCCCTAGTCAAAGCTCTCCTTTCTACTATGATATGTGCCAAACTATTCGAGAACTTCTTACTTAGTGCCTCTGTTACACCATTTGCCTTTTCAGAATGATACTAAAATGTGCAGTCGTAATCTTTTTGTAGTTCTATCCACCTTTTTTGCCTCATATTTAAGTCCTTCTATTGAAATATATATTTTACACTCTTATAATCCACACAAATTTTATACGTTTCACCATACAGATAATGACTCCAAATCTTTAAGAAAAAGATCACCGCCGCCATCTTTAAATCATGAGTAGGGTAATTTTGTTCATGATTTATCAATTAGTGGAAGCATAAGCAATCATCCTACCATTATGCATTAACATGCAAACTAGGAGAACTTTTTGAAATCCTCTACCTTTAGTTGGTAGTTACAAGACTGAAGCCGTAGTTAAACACTTTTTCAACTTTTGAAAGCTCTCCTCATAGGCATCAAACCAAATGAACTATGTATTTTTTTTGTGTCAAACATGTCAGTAGGGTTGCTATCTTGGAAAAGTCTTAGACAAATATTTGGTAATAGTCTGTCAATCCCAAAAAGCTTTACACTTCTGTCATTGTCTTTGGTTTTTCCTAGTTCATTACAACTTCCACCTTCTTCAATTCCACTTATATACCCTCCTGAGATATCAAGTGTCCTAAGAATGTGAGACTTTTAAGGAAAAATTCACAGTTTGAGAAGTTAACATACAAATGATAGTGTCTGCAACATTACTCTCAAATATTAGGTGTGCTCCTTATTTGTTTGTCGAATACACCAAAATGTCATCGATAGAGATGATCTCGAACCTATTCAATAACTGTTTGCACACTTTATTCATTATATCTATGAAAGCCAATGGAGCATTGGTAAGGCCAACTGATATTATTAAGAGTTCATATTGACCGTATCAAGTCCTAAAGGCAGTTTTAGGTATATCGTCTCCTCTGATCCTCAGCTAAAGATATCCATACCTTAAGTGAATCTTAGAAAAATACCTAGCACCTTGAAATTGATCAAACATATCGCTGATTTGGGGTAATGCATACTTATTACAAATGGTCACCTTATTTAATTGCCTGTAGTTAACAAACAATTAGAAAGTATAATCTTTTTTCTTTACAAATAGTATTGGTCCATCCCGTATTGATGTGTTAGGCTTGATGAAACCATTACCCAATAAATTTATAAATTTTATTTTAACTCCTTTAACTCTATAGGTGCGATTCTAGATAAAGGTATAAAAATAGGAGTTGTACCAATATTAGATTAATGCATGACTTGATATCTCTCTTTGGAGGTAACCTTGGTAACTCTTTAGGAAATACGTATGGAGACTTTCAAACTAGCCCTTGCCAGGCACCAAAATTATGGTCCCCCTTGTGGCTATAGAAATGGAGGTTGCACTACATTAGAAGAGATCTATTAATATCTTATTGCTGGACAATCCTTAATTAGATGCCTGTATTGGCCATATCTGTAACAGCTTCCTAGTGACATATAGCATAAGCCTTAGTGTGCCTTACCACATTGTCAGCAAATAGAGGATGCCAAGCTTGAACTGCTATGTCTGGAGCTCCATCTACTCTAGGCACAAACCTAAATTCTCCCAAATGTCTACGACTAGATCTTGCCTTGTTATGTGCTCGAATAACCTCTATCAAGAGCTCCCACTCTGATTATACCTAGGTAAGAAGTATAATTATCACTGTTGCCATTGCTGAAAATTGGAGGGTCTTATTAAATGCCTCTTACTTTGCTCTCTAGCAAACAAACATCCTTTTATAAGAATCCTGTCCAAGTGATTGGCTATATCCATAAGAGTAGAGAATTTCTCTTAACAACTCATAATCATGCTAACGAAAGAGTGTCCTAACTTGAGTATATATTGGTTATTCTTCCTTAGCTTATCTAAGACAATCCGTGGGGAATATCGACTCAATTGAATGAATTCAGTGGTATACTAATCCACTATCCTATCTCTCCAATGTAGATTCTAAAACTCTAATTTGAGTGCTCTCGAGCTAAGAAGGAGAGGAAACAATCCATAAATATCTACTTAAACTGCGACCATCTCACTGCACCTAAGTATGGAAGGATGTGGTCTCGATACTAATCCTTGGCCACTTCTTAAAAAGACATCTCCATTAGACCCACATGTTGGATGTCAAAATAGTTTAGTCTCATGCCTCGTATCTCCACCTTATCGAGAAAATTAATGGTCTCCCTAGGTCTACTCTTGTCAAACTCTAAGCGATGAAATCTCAAATACACCATTGACAACTGCATATTTGACCTCTCTTACTTCGGGGCTACAACTGATGGTGGGGTTTGTTATTGTTGTTACTGCATCATCATCATCGAATCTCATAACATGGCATTATTAACTTATATTTATGCTAGAAATGCTTGCATGTCAAATGTAAGCACCTACGGATCTCCTTGTGACACCTTTGACTCTTTTACAGATGCCTCTCGAGTCCTAGTCATCCTACGCTTACCATGCCTTCCAGTTGAGGTAGCAAGGGCAAGCGTCTTTCTTGTGCCGAGACCTTATCATGGGCCTTTTAGTCAAGTTGGGCAAGAAATTGCACACATTAGTTCATGATGACAAAGGAAGAAAATGAATGATCAATGCCATCAATTATAACAAATGAGTATTCTTAGTAAGGAAGCTATTTTAAGGAGCGATTAAAATTCTTATGTGTCTAAGGACCCTCTAAACCTTAAGTCTTTTAATAACTTAGTCTCTTATAATAACTTTTTCATAACTTGAATGGGCATATGAAACCCAAAAACCAAAGCCCTCAAATCTCTTATAAGTCTGACTAATAATGACATAAATAAATGTAAAATCTTAAAAAACAATTAAATAACAATACTGGCATGTGTAAGTACAAGCACAATAAAGTATAATAATGTTAGCATGCATTAAAGGAAAAAATTTCAACATACTAAATCATAGTATTGCGGATACTAAAGTACAAGTACAGGTGAAAACAATTGAATAGCATACGTAAAAGTAGATATATTGTAGTGGACGCTCCTTAGAGTCACTGTTACAAAGTTGGTGGTAGTTTACCTGAAAAATAGAATTTAAGGGGATTAGACTCTGTTGAGTAAGTTCATATTGCCCCACGACATTCAATGACATACTCACACAATATACACTTTACATTAGTATAAACTCACATATATGAGGAATGAAAAATCATATGAAATACACAACAAATTGTAGAGACGGAATATCTATAATAACCTAGTCTCTAAGGGTAAATCCTCACAATACTACACCTCAAGTAGCTGCGAGGAGCGAAGCATCACTAATGGACTAACCCTTACTCAATACGTATAAAGTCACATTCACATCGATAATATACGTATCAAATAAGGACTCGACTGAGAACTAAACATCAACTAGGATCGATTTGAATCATATCTCAATATGATATCATAATTATCTCTTATAATCAAACCAGTAAGCACTAGTCTTGATGCATACACAATAATTGACATGTCCTACAATTTTTTTTTATCTTTCACAATCACAATCAAAGACATCTACACATAATCTAAATATTAATCATGCAATTTCACAAAACAAGCACTTAATCATATAAGGACTATCATAAATGCATATAGTATGCCATAGGTGTCCATATATTTAGATATCGCGTTATTATTTGTAGAGTCATTATAACGACTACTGAAATTACATATGTACATTTATATATTTGTAGGCACTTATATATATATCCAGCTTGACATCTACCTTGGTTTAATATGTCATTGATCATATCAATCTAAAACCATAATCAATAGAGGGTATGGATTCGATATTGGTAGATAGATATAGACATACCTGATTAATGTACTTGTCAGTTCAAAGCTTGTGATATGGGTTTCGCTCCTAATATACCTATAAATAGGAAAAGAAATAGACCAATCAGTGTCATTTACAATTCATTGTTTTCAATTAACAACATAGGACTTATTATGTTTGTTAGGATGGTCCAATTATGCAATTCGACCCTTGATCCTATTCTTGCCTAAATTTTCATTGATTTTTAATTAACAAACTATTAAGAATTTAACTATGATTATTAAAGGAAAAATTATCATCATAATTTATAAATTTTTTTAAAATTTTTCTAAAGAAGTCACTAGAATAGTATCATAGATGATCAGAATATTCTTCTTATGTCAAGAAAATTTTTTAGTCTTGGAATTCAACGATCTTTATATCAAATGAAATCTCTTGATGAGTATATCAACTTTTATAACTACAAGAAGCTCAAATTCTCAATTAATCTCAATGAATTGAAGAAAAATAATTTAGGGCCCTAACCTCTATTTTGTTAATTGGTGGTGGTACAGGCAGTGATCAATGACGAGACCATAGGGCATTTGTTCCTGATATCGAAGGGAGTCCAGTGGTAATGGTGGTGGTTGGGAACACTCATCGGAGGTGATGAATCGAAGATTTGAGTTTTTCTTCTCAATTTTTGCGATGTTTTTAGTGTTATTATGAGGTAAAATGTGTATGGTTGTGACGAGCTCAAAGAGAAGAGTTGATCGTTATATATGGTTGGCTGATTAGAGTTACTAGTAGTGAAGAATAAAGAAAGAGGAAATTTTGGTGAATAGTAACTTTACAGGGTGACACACACACACACACACACACACACACACACACACACACACACACACATAAGGGGGGATATTACATCCTTAAGCAAATATTTCCTTCAACTTTTGAATGTCTGAGAATGGTACAAAATCTCATAGAAATAATGAAGGGTATCCATAGAAGAATGTATCATCTTTCTATAGAGAAATATTTGAAAAGCAAGATTAAAGGCATGCATAAATGTTAATCGGATCCTAATCTTCACCTGAAGCAAATTTATTGAGAGATGAATGAGTTAATTTGTAATCAGATAATGAGAAACTTAACTCTATCTAAATCATAGGCAACAACTATCCTTCCACAATTTTAAGTTTGCTGGTTACTAACAAAATGTCACTATTTTCCTTAGAAACAAGCTTTTTACGCTTGTCATTATTGAGTTTCCTCCAAATGTCCTATTATCATAGGTTTTATTTCATTAAGATACTCCTTAAGTACACATGCTTCTTAGGGTTATCAAGCCCTTTAATACTCTATAAAAGGATTATCAATAGGAGAGAGTTCGAGCCTTAGAGCTTTTTTCTCTAATTTTCCTACTTTATCTTCTCCTACTTACCACTTTGAAATCATTCCCTTTGACTTCAAACTTTATTTGATCCAATTATAGGGACACAATTCCATTTAACACACATAGGGGCAAGGTTTTAATAGAATTGATGATGAGTTAATCGAGTGGATCTCCTTGGATATGTAAAAAGGGTCCCATCTTCTTCAACTATCTTATAAGAAGAGTTCTCAATCACTATATTGGAACACTGGGGATCATTCTCACTTGAAGTTTGCTTCTCTATCTGCTGGTCTGTCATATATATCTCTTTCTCCTTTTCTTTTAATAAAGTTTTTGATTCATTTTTCTCATGTAGTTCATGTAAGTTATGATCATATGTTCTTATCATCCTCATAATCATTAGGCATATTTAATCTCATAAGTTCATAGTAGTCTCCTTTTTGAAAAGTCTTGTATGATGGCCTCCATTGCTTTTTATGGTGTCTTAAAGAGTCTCTATTGATAGTACCTTGACCATATTTTCAAGGTATTGTGTTATTATCATCTAGTCTCATTATAGGGATAGACTCAGGTAGCTCTGCATGCATATCTACAATCAAGTACAGCCTGACGGAACTTATTCTTTTTATTGAAGCCATGGTTCATCCATATATATTAACTTGTTAATGTAGTTTGCTAAGTGTTTGAAACCTTTAATTGGTCAATACTCTAATGGAATATTGTGTACATTAAGCCACAAAAGAACTTGTTTTTGTTTCAGATTCTTCAGATGGATATTTGGTCTCTATTGTTGAAAAAAACAAGGAATGTTAAAGATATGACATGGACCAACTTTTATAGATCTTTGAGCGTTTGATTTTGAATTAGAATTAAATAGGAACATGTTCTCTTTATTCATCAACACCTCTAATAGGCCTAGTACTTATGTATGGCCCATGATTGCATAAGAGAAAAAGTTGGGCATTTTTTTAAGAACCCAACTAAAGTTTATTTCTATGTGTATGCATCCTCTCTAAGTAAGTTGGCAAATGTTAATTTCTATATGCATGCACTCTTTTTAAGCACCTCCATAGGGGGTGCAACAATGCAATTTGTTGGAGATGGGTCCCTCTCACATGGAGGGACGGTGCCACAAGATGCAGTATTTGTTGAAAAGAAGATTTGCTGCATTAGTTGAAATAAATGGAAGCCGCCTGCAACATTTATTGAAAAGAAGAAAAAGAGACAACTGCAAGCACGCGGTAGAGTGCCTATATAAGGCACTCTCCGCTTTAGAAAAAACAGACAAAAAAACAGAGAGAAACCAGAGCAAATCAAATGCTCTGAAGTTAGGAAAAATTTTCCTAAAGGGTTGGTGAGTGACAAAATAGTGAGGTTAGTATTTTTAGGTTGGGAAACATCGTGTGAGCCATTATTTTGGTTTTATCTCTGTATACCTACTATTTGTAATAGTGGAAGAAATAATTTGAGTTTTATCCGTGGACGTAGCCCAAAGTTAAAGGTGAACCACGTTAAAAATTATGTGTCCATTTTACTTATTTTTTTTCCTTTTTACAAAATACACCCGTTGTGCCCAACACAACTCTCATCAACTTATGATGGAGAGAAAAATTGAAGCTTTTCTAAAGAAAGGAGTCTCTAATAACTTAGCACCAACTTAGTTTGGAGGAGATGGAGTTGAAGAGCATGGTTGCCAGAGGTGGAAAAGAGGCTTGAGGAAGTTGATGTTAGAATATAGGAGGGAGGCTTAATGCTTGAAGATGGAATCATGGATAAAGCATGGTTAGTCGGTGCAGAAGAGATGTCTGCGGAGTGAATAAGGGAAGAAAAATTAAACCAGCTAAGAAAGTCTAAATAAGAACTAACAATGTCCGTGGAGCGAATAATGGTTGGAAAAATTAAACTAGCTAAGTAATTCAGTCTAGTTAACAACTACAAAGAAGTGGACATGATGTCAAAAGAGGCAAAGAAATAAATCAGACCACTAAAAACTAGAAAATAGCTCCTAAAATGGCATGGTGCAAAAGGCGAGAGCAATTCAGGGAAAAGCAGAAGAAGCAGGATGGAGATTTGAAGAAAGTTCCAGCTGAAGGCCAAAGAGAGACCAAGAACACTTGGTAGAAGGGTTGAGGCAGTTGTATTAGCAAAGTGAACTTAAGTAATACCTGAAAAACTGGAACCCAGAAGCAGTTTGAAAAGGATCAACCAACAGGGAAAGTAGAGAGGACAAAAGTAGAAGAGGGGAGAAGTAAAGAAGACCAAACAAGCAAGAAGAAAGCAACAATGAAGAAATGTTATCAGTAACTTAATTTGTTGTTAGTAGCAGTTACTAGCTTGTTAGTTGTTGGTATTTGGGCTTT
>JAOTBA010000001.1:10185901-10198420 GCA_025629845.1 Erythroxylum squamatum | reverse complement strand
TTAAAATTAGTGACTTTCGAGTATGTTAGATGATGCCATGTGTAGGTTGGATTGCCATGTGTAAGTCGGATATGTTTGCTCCAACATACCATTATCATAAGGTATGAACTTGAATGTCCTTCGGGTATCCGGGTATTTGCCTTATGGTGGTGGGATGTTGCATATGTACTGTCTAATCAAAGGATAATCAAATTTGAATACCTTTGAGTAGTCAGCTTCTTCTGGATACTTCTGATACATAGGAGACGGATACGTTGGCTGAGTATTTGGAAAATCCGAAAAGGATGAGCCATAGATTGTCCTTGATTGTGCAGAATGCATATTAGCTTCCATTTGTTACGCAATTCCTTGTATCTTTTGTATCTCACAAACTTTAAAGTCGAAGTCAGGCCCTATATAATGGGCAGGGATGTATTGTCAAAGTTCAGCATCAAGACGTTGAATCTGAGCTTTGTATGATTGATACATCTATTGGATCTGTTTAGAAACTACATCGACTTTCATATGAGTAGCATGATTTTGTTGACTGATTCCATCTAGCTTAGAATCAATCCTTTTCAGAACTTTGTTCTGTGCTACTACGTTGGATGTTTTCCAGTTAAGAACTTCATCAGATGGATTTGACACAAGTGTTCCTTTGAAGTAATTCCCGTGGCTCGGATGTAAGGGTTATAGACAACCCGCTTTGATTCATCAGTACTCCTTGTTAGTGTGGGAAATCCTTCCTCGTATGGTTTTGCCATCATATAGGGTATAGGAATAGGAGTCATGACAGAAACTTTTAGCTTAGATCTGCTAGATCTATTAGTAGATCTTCATGTTGGAGCTATACAACTTGTTCTTACACTTTATAGAAGAAAGGGAATACTTGCAACAGTCAGGATATCTTTTCTAGACAACGTGTAAATAGTTTCTAATTTTTATCCGATGGTTAAAGTATAAACTAAAGAACGTGGCTTTATGTTTTAATAAAAGCCTTGGCATTGGATAAAGATTGAAGGATTTGAAAACAACAAATTGTCATTTGTTTCGGTGACCATACACAATGCATTGAACAGATGAATAAAAAAAAGTTGTCTAATGTGTTCCTCACTCCTTTTTTTATCCATCAACAGCATCACCGCTAACGCTACCCTCAATGGAAATTTACCAAATTAAAAAGTCTATGATACTTTTGGCCCTTATACGTTAACTGCTACTCGTAATAAACATGGAAGACCAATAATTAAAAAGTCTTAAATGATTTAACATGAAAGAGGTTCTGATACTATTTGATAAAATTTAATTCCTTCTGGTGAAAACCATCACCAATCATATAAACAATCATGTTAAATCATCGAAAATACTTAGATATGTTGTGGAAGCGTACTTGAATTCATGAGAACAATGTAATTCTTGAATCTTGTGGTTATTCATCTTCCAAGTCAATATATTCGTCTGTTTTCTCTCAAGAATCGTCTCTTTTATGACTGATGAGATATCAGAAAAAAAAAATTTATTCATATGATCGGGGACATAACCCTAATGCTTTATATAATTTGTCTTATTTTTATTTTGATCCATTATAAAATAGTTGGGTTTTTACATATTAAAGTTCATACTTTATTAGATGTCATATAACCCAAAGCCTTTAACCTTAATAAAACTTAACCTTATAATAGCTCATACTATACAATTAATTAATATATATACATGTACCCACACGTTGGATTAAATCCAACATTACATGCATCAAAAGTTTTCACATAAGCTGAGTCCTGGGATTTATTTAAGAAAAAATTCCATTTATTTTCTTAATGAAGTGAATAATTACTCTGAAAGAGAGTTCTTGTTACAGTTTTAAGTAATAAGAAAGGACATCAACGTCTTACATGGTTAACTTTTAACTCCATTATACTCTTAAGACTAATAAACTTAGAGAGGATTAGTTTGCTAACTAGTAATCTCCATTTCCTTGGGTTATGATATAAGCTCCATTGGTGGACTATTTATACGGAAATTGCCGTGGACTCCTTACTAGAGATAAATAGTATCCGAACTTGCTTTATAGACAGTCTATGGAATTCGGTTTTGTCCACAGAGATAGGCTGAAATTGGGTGCAAGTCTGCTCTGCGGTATGACTGATGAAATCAGAGCCTGAGGACACCCTGGGTTTAGTTTAATATGGGCTTCTTGGTTTCGATGAGAGCAGCAAGCTAGTCTCCTTGCCTCATCCAAATTGTTATAGTAGATTGGTATGGTTTTCGTCATTGGGCCTAAAATTTTATAAGTGATTGGGTTGCGACCAAACTTTACAGATTGGTTTTAAGAAAAACAGTACACTATAGGTTTTGGTGAGCAGTGGCCCAAAAACTTCTTCTAAATCAACCCTAACGGAGTCTTTCGTATTTTCTGCTTTTTGTTGGAACTGTATCATACAGAAGGTTTCATCTTCTAGCTACTATTAAAGCTTTAAAATATGAGATTCAACTCATAAACTTGGAAACTTTTTACTCATGCGTTAACCTTTTAGGTCGACAAATTAAGACTTTGAGTTCCTATTTTAGAGCTAAGGCTCGACTGTGGAACTCCCACATCTACCCAAAAGTTTGTAGCTGCTCACTGAAATCCACCTCTACATTTTCAAAATCTAATATGCTTCTACTACAAGATAAGGTGGTCATTGTAGAGCAACAACTTTTCACTCGTGGATGAGTCCAAATTTTAGAATGAAAATTTAGTTTTGTTTTACATCAACAATATTTGAATTGGTAAAGTTGGGGGTCAGATTTCCTTTCGCTAAGATCTTACTTTTGTTGTGCACAAACTAATGATCCTTAAAATATGCAAAAGTGGTACGGAGAAAACACAAATACCCCACTAATACACATAAGTTTTAAATAGGAAAGATAACAACATATGTTAAAGCACATGAATTGGCAAATGAACCCTAATAGTTGTGTCCCAAAGTAGGTTAGTTCATTTAGATTAAGAGCTTTGTGTCTGTGTCTGCCCTTCAGTAGCCTCCAAGCCCTGTGAACCCTGGAAAGTGGATAAAAACGCATGAACTAGGCAATAGAAGTAACTATTCCTGTTAGAATTTAGCATCTCTGACAACAGTAGTGAGTGATCCTTGTAACCCTCATTAATATTTACGCCATAGGAACTCACCATAACACAAAAAAACAAAAATACAAACATGTCATTTCCACCATAATCCTCCTTTACCCTATAGTTTACTCTCAAAATTACCGAACATGCTTGACCTCACAGGCCAATCCGATTGCAACCAACACGTCAGCAGCCAATGAAACAAACAAAACAAAAAACCTCTTGTTGGGAGAGAGCTAGAGAGTGTGACAGTGTGACAGTGTTTTAACTAGAAGAACAAAGATCACTGAAATTCCTATTTTCTCCTTCTAGAGTGAGAACAGAACAGTCCATTTTTTCTTAATATTTAGGTTTTGTTTAGTTTATTTTTTTAAAGAGAAATAAAGGGGAATTTTTGCTTCTCTCTTTTAGACAGAGGAAAGGGAAGAGAAGAAAAGAAAAATTAAATAAAAAAGAGGGGGGAGAGGGAGAGGGAGAACTAAACTAATCCAAAAAGCTCTGTTTCAATGGTTTAATTGAGGGAAAAAAAAACCTCAAATTTGACAAGAAGAGGAAGAGAAAAGAAAATCGCTTGATGGGTTTTGCGGTTTTTCCTCTTTCCAAGCTAAAGATGCGATCTTTCTGATTGGTTGTGTCTCTGAGGGACAGTTAAATCTCGGGCGGCTGATTTGATCGCTGAAGCAAGAACACATAGAGAGTCTTGCGAGAACAAGAGAACATGAACGGTGGCGATGAGGTCCCAGCAGCTCCGGCGGGCCCACCGCAGCCTCTGGAGTGGAAATTCTCTCAGGTCTTCGGCGAACGAACCGCCGGCGAAGAAGTACAAGAAGGTAATTTCACCTATATGAACACATATTTGAGGTGTATCTGTAGGTCTCTATTCATTTGGATCCAGTTGATGTTATGTGTTGTCACTTGGCTATTCTCGGTTTGTAGATCCGAAATGGATCGTGGGTTGATTGGGAATCAGTTTCTAGGTTTGTGGGTCAATGAGTGTTTTTCACTTTTTGTGGGGTTTCTGTTGCAATTTAAAGAAGTGTAATGATTGATAAAGGTCGAGTGTTTATCAGATTTGAGGGAGGAGAGTGTGGGAAAGAGCTTGGTGGAGTTAGTTATTGTTAATAAGGGACAAATTATGGGTAGTGGTATCCTAATCTGTGGTTCAATAATGGTTGAGACTCTTATTTTGTTTCTCATTTGCCCAAGTGAGTATGATTTCATCTTTTTGGATGATGGTTTTCTCTATTCCAGATTCAGGCATTTACTTTATGTTGCTCAAACATTTCTTCTTTCTTAAGTAGATGCATGTGCATTTATCCCTGGCTTTTCTATGCACAGCTCAAGTACAATTCAGATTATGACAAATCCTAACTACTACTAGTTGAAATTTTTGTTTTTACTCAGCAAATCTAGTCAATGCAGCAACTTCACTTTGTGGTTTTCTATTCTAAAGTAGACATACTCTAAGTGGTTATGTTTATCCTCCCAACTTGTTCTCAAACCTAGCTCTTGAAAAGATAAATGTTTCATTTTGAAAGTGGCTTACAAAGCATATAAGTTTTAATTGTGGTTGCAATTTCTGATGGAAAATGTACTTGTTTTAGGGAATACAATTTGATATGATGAAATATATGGGTTGAAGGATCAATCATTTGGATCTGTTGCATTCTTTTAAAATTTGTTTGAAATAAGATAAAAGACTGCTACTATAAAAGGATATTTCCGATGATTCTTGCAAAACGCATGGATTGGTCATTTGTCATGAGATATCATGTTAAAGGGAAACAATTGCTGGCACCAATTATGGATGTGCTTAGATGGGCATCCTCCTCTACCTTCTCTTTGATATAGGGAGAAAGAAAAAGGGGGGCATGATTACATGTTTGAAATGTTTGAGATAGCATTCAAAGAGGCATTGATCCAAGAAAACATGATATGAAGTTGCCTAGAGTGAAGCATTTGTAAAAAGTAATTTTGAAGTCAAAAAGTGTCACTCCTCAGTTTTGATATCTTTGAGCAAAGGAAAATGTGGGAGAGTTCTAACATTCAGTGTCTTCACTTGAGGTTCAGTTTTCCAGTATTTGAGCATATGCCCTTTCTCTTATATGTCTAGAAACTATCCACTTAGGATTAGACAAGGATGAATGCAATGTTATATAAAGTTTGGATAGTTCTATGAAGACTAAGTTTGAGAAATGACAGTCTCAGTAGACAATTTCTGTAATTATTTACCTTTTCAGATGGTTGAATATTTTGATTATAATATCCAAACGTGCAAATCTAGTTTGATTTCTGACAGAAATCAAATGTTGTCCATGTAAATTGTCAGCTTTGCAATTGAGTATAAAGATATCAGAAAAAAATGCAAAAAAGAGAGTAGCAGGTCTTGCTGTGGTCGCAGACACAATCTGCTCATGACTTTAAATCCTTGAAACTAAGTAGATGAAGGAAAGATCTTAAAAGGTTTCCCAGTTGTAGTATGGATGGACAGTAAATTATAATGAGACAGTGCATTTTCCTCTAAACTGAACAATATTTAGTAACATTCTTTCACAGATATATAATTCTTTTTTGTTTCTCCTTCTGCAGTTGATATTATTTCAGCGATTGAATTTGATAAAACTGGTGATCATCTTGCTACTGGTGACCGTGGGGGTAGGGTGGTCCTCTTTGAGAGGACAGATACAAAGGATGTGCGTTCCTGGTTCCTCTTAGGCTTCATTTATTCAGTCCAGTTTTCACATATTTTTTATGGTTACTTTAAGTTAATCTTTTTTGCTGTTAAATGCCATCTTAAAGTATATTTTTGCCATGTATTGTAGCATGGAGGATTAAGAAGGGATATGGAGAGAATGGATTACCCACTTAGTAGGCATCCTGAGTTTCGTTATAAAACAGAGTTTCAGAGCCATGAACCTGAGGTGTGATTTTTCAGCAGTTACTGTTGATATAACTTCTTATATGCTAATTTTCTTTATTTGCCCCTCAGGTCAGTGTTCATGCTATGTTTTTATCTTTTTTAACAGTTTGATTATCTCAAGAGTTTGGAAATAGAGGAGAAAATCAACAAGATCAGATGGTGTCAAACTGCCAATGGTGCTCTTTTTCTTTTATCTACCAATGATAAAACCATCAAGTTTTGGAAGGTAAGGAATAATGTTTTGATGTTTGCTTGAGATATAATTGATTGATACTGAGTTCTATTATGCATTTTTCTACCAGATGTAGAGATTGTGGGCAGGTAGATGCATTTGAGTGCTGGTATTGAGTTGGGAAACAAATTATTGACCTATATGGAGGTTTATGTATTTTAGGGGTAAGGCATGAATAGTGTATTGTGGGCATAAATTACCGGGTATACATCTTAAATTGGGGCAATTATAGCCTATTAATGGCGCATCTATGTATTGCTGATAATAGTATATCGGTGGATGAGGATCCAGGACAATGAATTAGCGACCTGAATTACTTGTATGAGATTCTCAATTTAACTTTAGGGCCTGCAAGTGCATAATGGCTGACTCTCTGGAGAGACTTCAATGTCATATCACCTGATTTTTGTATTTTATAGCACTGACTGTAAGCCTACAGTTTTCTATTTACTGCAAACACTTACGTCTTTTCATATTGTTTAATAATCGAACAGGTTCAAGAAAAGAAGGTTAAGAAAATTTCTGACATGAATGTGGATCCTTCAAATGCTATAGGAAATGGTAGTGTTGGTAGTTCCAGCTCAAGTAGTGCAAGACCTTTTCTGGCAAATGGAGGATCCCCAGACAGGTTATACAGTTCAGTGAGCAATGACTTTGCATTCCCACCTGGGGGCATTCCATCTCTGCGTCTGCCTGTGGTAGTTGTACTATAGCTTTTCTTCATTAGCTACATATTTGAAGTCTGTAGATTTCTCGTTTCTACAAATTCACCCATAGTGAAACCTAAAATCAACAAGTTGAGGGAACAACGTCTCCACTTGCTGCTAAATATGTTATAGATGTTATATTGCTTTTTTGTTTGACAATAGAAGTATATTCAGAGGAATTGCCATCATCCCTCCATATAAATTAGATATTTTTAGGCTGAGATGCTTTGGACGTTAACTTAGAAATGTAACAAATTGGGAAAGCTGACCTTTTAGGTACTTCAGGAGATATGCTTTTCTTCATGCTACTTTGTTTATGGCTAAGGGTCTGCCAACATGGGTATGGTTGTGGCATTGACAAGGGCTGTCAAATAGAAAATTTCTGTTAATTTTTGTTACTTGGTTGGAAATTTGACCCATATCTTTACATTCACTTAGGTAACTAGCTCTGAGACTAGCCTAGTGGCTAGATGCCGAAGGGTGTATGCTCATGCTCATGATTATCATATCAATTCAATTTCAAGCAACAGGTGATTATATTCCTCTTCCAGTTATATGTATCATGTACTCCTTTTTGCTAGCAACCATATTTTTAAACTGATTGTGGAAAGTAAAACCTTAAAAACGACAAAAATAAAGTAGATTTTAATAACCAAACTAACATAAAAAAAGACAACCTACGGTAATGCATCATCTTTCTGATACTGCTCTGTTTGCCAGCTTTTTAGGAAAAATATTCTCTTTTAGTCTGTGCACAATGCTTTCATGCATTGCAGTTTTCAGCTTTTAGGTGCGGGTTAGTGATACTTTACTCATCATGCCACTATTGTCTCATGTTCCAGTGATGGCGAGACTTTTATATCAGCTGATGACCTGCGAATAAATCTTTGGAATTTAGAAATTAGCAACCAAAGCTTCAATATTGTAGATGTGAAACCTGCAAATATGGAGGACCTAACTGGTACACCATTCAACCTCTGAAGAGTTTTATCAAGCTTTATATTATGTTAATGTACAGAATTGTTAAATTTTTAGTGGAATCTGGTACCTTTTTTGGATTTGGCACTGTTTTGTCCCTCTCTCTTTCTAAATCTGTCTTGTTGTTTTCCTTCTTTCTAAACTTCTAGACTTTTAGAGGCAGCGATTAATCTTGAAATCAACTTGTTCTTACTCTGCATGCTATAATTGTTTTGTATCACATTCAAATTCCAGACAATTTATGCATTATACTCGTAAGCCACTGTCAAATTTGCCCCTCTTGACTGTTTGTTTGCATTGCAAAGCTCCTTGTTAGTTATTCATCATCTGATTTTGATTCTATCTTCTTTTGTTTCGACAGAGGTTATAACATCGGCAGAATTTCATCCCAGTCATTGTAATACATTAGCATATAGTAGCTCAAAAGGCTCAATCCGACTCATTGATTTGCGGCAATCAGCTTTATGTGATTCTCATGCCAAATTGTAAGAGCTTTTAGCTGCTTTCTGTATTGCATCTTTTAGTGCATGGTTATATAAAACTAGTTGGAGGTATCAAGGAATAGGAAAGCTTGCTTCAATAATTTGAAAATTATTACATTAAGGATGATATGTTAATTACCAAGCCATTTACTCGTCATTAATACTGACTAGTTGGTGATATATCATGCATGCAGGTTTGAGGAACAGGAGGCACCGGGATCTAGATCATTTTTTACAGAGATTATTGCTTCAATCTCAGATATCAAATTTGCTAAGGATGGAAGAAATATATTAAGCCGTGATTACATGACTCTAAAGGTTTGACCCTTTGCTTATATTTTGAGCGTATAGACACAAAAATCATTTCAAGGCATGAAAAATTCCCATACATCTTAAGTTTCACCCGCACTCAGTCATTCCATTTGTTCTTCTCCTCCTGGTTCTCCTGCCCTACCCCTCTCTTTCTCCGGCAACTTTTTTCTCTCTGGGTCCTAACCGGATAGCCAGAATTGATTTCTGTCCTGATATCTACTCTCTAAGAGGTACTAATTAAGTCAACAAAGCTGTTTGTAATGAGACCACATAACACTTTTGACATAGTGATATCATCCATGTCTTTTAGCACCACGAGTACTTTTTCTGCATGGATGTCCTCTTGGAGCTCCATTTTGGCTACATCTTTCTTTCTCATTTGTCTCAGTTTCTTGATTTTTAGTTGTGGGACATCAATATGGATTCAGGTCCAGTTGCAACCTTCCAGGTTCATGAATACTTGAGACCTAAGGTGAGATTCTGACTTAACACAAGTATCAAACGAAGATGCTGTTGGTATTTTTCCCACGCTGATTGTGACATCAATTCAATGTATTCAGCTATGTGACTTGTATGAGAATGATTCAATCTTTGATAAATTCGAGTGTTGCTTGAGTGGTGATGGATTGCGAGTGGCCACAGGGTCTTACAGGTACTTGCTATACTTTTTAGTAATCCTAGCGTGGAAGATCTTGTACATACAGTTTGAGACTTTTGTTTCATGCAACTTTCAGCAATTTGTTTCGTGTTTTTGGTTGTGGCCCTGGAAGTACGGAGGCAACAACTCTGGAAGCAAGTAAAAATCCTATGAGGTATTCATCAAATTATTTGCAATAATTTGAGTGATAATAGGAATGATTTTGGAGGCAGTGATAAGTAATGAATTTCCACAAATTGAATTACTTTTAGGAGACAAGTTCAGACACCGTCAAGGCCTTCCAGATCCCTAAGCAGCATAACACGTGTTGTAAGACGGGGTCAGTGCCCTCGGATTGCATCCTTTTTAGGTACTCTTACCCTCTTTTCTTGTTCTTCTTATGGAGTTTTGTGAATTGAATTGACAGGTGGAGAAAGCCCAGGAGTAGATGCAAATGGCAATTCTTTTGATTTCACAACTAAATTGCTGCACCTTGCATGGCATCCTACTGAAAACTCTATCGCCTGTGCTGCCGCAAACAGCTTGTACATGTACTATGCATAAGGAAGAAATGTATGGCATGGTTGGTTCAGTTTTTGGTTGCTGTTGGAGAAGATTTCTTTTCCCTTCCCACCAAACCATCAATGAGTTAGGTGGAGGCGACATGGATTCACATTTATTTATATATATATATATATATATATATATATATTTAAATATAAAAAAGCCCCCCCTTCAATCCGTAGCTCATGCTGCTACTTACTATCATGTATCAAGGTTGTTCAGAAGTAGCCGTTAGAATTTCGGAGAAGAAGAAGAAGTAACAACTTTGCTATTTATTCTCGGCCTCGGGTTCTCTTTTCTTCATCCCCTGAAATGAAATTCCTTCATTTTTTTCTCCCCAATGTCTTCTAAAAGAAAATGTGATTGTAGGTCAAATTAAAAGGATGTTCAAATGTTTGCCACCAGGTCTTGAGGTATTTTCTTTAAAGCAAAATCTTGATGGGAAGTAGGAGCTGTTGAACTTGCAGTGCATTTTTTTAATTGGTTCCTTAAAAATCATCCCTTAGATCTGTAATTAGGCTTGCCAAGTACACTGCTTTGAATTGCCAAACTTAATATCTTGTAGTTTCTTCCCTTCTTGACCTAAATAAATGGCGATGCAGTTGAACGGTTGTAATTACTGTCAGCTTCTTGTTTTAAGATCTTGAGCAAATAAATTGAATTCTAATTAATTGTACCATTTCATTCTCACATACAAATATCTGTAAAAGTGAAAAGCTAAACCATTCAACGTATCCATCCTTATCCTTCTTCCTTTCTAGAAACCCCCCGGGTCAATGAATGACTATGGTGATCTCTGTCTCTTCTCTTTCACAACCCTGTCCCGGGTCTATGAATGACTATGGTCATCTCTGTCTCTTCTCTTTCACAACCCTGTCCCTCCCTCGCGGACCAATCTCTCCCTATCCCATATTTTCATCGAGCATCTTCATCAAAGTACGACATGACTACGATTGGCTCCCTGTCTCTCGAAATGACCTGTCTTGTGTTTTTTGGGCCTAATCAAGCCTTTCTACTACGAGTACAATACATTAACCAAATTGTTTATTATTAATATTAACAAATAGAAAGAACAAATTTTCACATCTCATTTATAATTATAGATAACTAATAACTATTTTTATTGATAATAATAATTATTATTTTATTTAAATTCTCATATTTGCAAATTATTACTTATATTAAAAAATATAACTAAATATTTCATATGTAAATTTAATTTTTATATTTATTAGTATATCATAATTATTAATTAATGATTAATAATATACTAATTAGTTTAAATTAATTATTTTATGAGTTTTACTTTTTATATAATAAAATATGATCGACTTTGTACTTTTATTTATAATTCAATTATTTAATTTGATTGAGTTTTTTCTATTGACAAATAAAATTACTCACAAAGATTTAAAGTAATAATTACTAAATAAAATTTGGCGCTAATTGGAACACATGATAACATAAGAAAAAATATTTAGTATTAGCACGGAGAATAGCAAAAGTTTATGACAAAAAAATTAATTAGCACTAGCATTGAATCTAATAAATTTAAAATAAAAGTAATAAATTGATCACTATATAATAAATAAAAATTCAACAAATTAAAGAGTTAGTTTGTTATTATATTAAATTAATAAATATATTAATATATTATATTTTAATATAAATATAAGAAATGATAAGATGGATCAATAAAATTATTTAATTGAGTCGGTTTATGGTAATGATATTTTTGTTTGGCGATTACTTTGAAGGATGGGATATTTAAAATATTGAATTACCTATACTAAACTTATTCTCTTCTTAATGTTTTTTTTTTGAATTTCTAAAAAGATATTAAATTTATTTATTTGACATATAGTTCACTGTGCGAGTGAAGAAGTTCTCACATGATTTCGTATAACAATTAAATGATTATTGTGAAATGATAATAATAATCGTTTAGTTTACGTGCTACTTATCTTTTATTTGCCTATTCTAAAGTTAGAAGAAGAGATATGGGTAAGGTAACCAGAATGTGATCGTATGAGATTGACTTTGTCTTTTTTGGGTCTCTTTAATAGACACATTTTACATTGTTGGTAGGAAATTGAAGGTTTATATTGTTGTTAGGAATTGTCATCCATAACTCTATTTTATTTAATATGCTCTGGATCTAATGATATTTTATTTTTGTCTAACTCTTTATAATTATACATATTGTATACCTTAAAAAATTTCCCTACATTCTATTTTTATTTTTCTGTAATTTATTATTACATTTTTATAAATATTTTTTTTAACCTTATTTATATTGTTTTATTCATGTGTTTGGTGTTTTTGAAATTTAAAATAGAAATAAAGAATTTCTTAAAATTTTTGACCTTACTACAAAGTTTAGAAGATGAAAATAGGATAAAATAAAACAAGATAAAAGGCAGGAAATTAAAAAAATCCAAAAGAGGGGCCTAGTTGCAATTAAAAAAGATTTATACGAGGATTGATTTAAGAAGTTCAGAAGCACAAAGCGTCTTCTCATGGACGACCACGCAATCCATCCCAACCGTCCATTTAATCCAACGGTTACATTCTCCCTCCCTCCACGCAATCCATC
>JAOTBA010000001.1:10132508-10151394 GCA_025629845.1 Erythroxylum squamatum | reverse complement strand
GCTTCGGAGATCATGGGACGGGCTTGGTTTTGGCATCTTTGACGAGTGGACCGATCGGCCCACGGGTCGTTGTGACTAGGCCCAGACCCATTACGACCGACCCGACCAAACACCAAACGACGTCGTTTTGATCTTGCGTTTTAAAACACCCGAAGCCCCCTCCCCCCCACCTCTAGTTCATCTTCTTCGCATTTCTTCTTTGGTCTTCGGTCTTCTTCCTCCTTTGGTGACTTCTTCTCCCGTCTGGCGTCTGGAGTCGGCCTTCCATCGTCGCTGCTACGTGGGTTATTATCTTCTCCGACCATTAAATCATTTTCGTGGAGGTAATGGTTGTTTATGATTTTTTTTTGTTTTTCGACTTTGATTTTTTTGTATGTATGTTGATTTTTGTGAATGGATAGAGGATTTAAGGTAGAAATATTAGTGTTAGAAGGTTTAGTTTTGAATTTTGGTTGTGATGTTGAGATATAAAATTCATGCACATAAGGTGTTTGACAAAATGTTAACAAATGAAAAAAATGAGTTTTTGTAATTATTTTGGAAAGATTTGATGGACATTAAATAAAGTAGATGTTAACATAAGGTGTTTGACAAAATGTTAACAGATGAAAAAAGGATTCAGTAGTTGGCTATGAGGTATATTGAAAGTCGTATTTTTTTAGGTCAGTATGAATCAAAAGCTATTATATTATTAGGTAAAGTAATTGAGGTTGTAACACTTGGAATCATAGAGTTATGAGGTAAAGAGGTTGAACTACTGATATGCGTCAGAAGTATATTGAGGAGTGACCGTTGGTGAAGATGGAGTTGAGACAAATTGTGAATTGGTACTTGGGTTTGAAACAAGAATGTTGTAATAAGGTTTAGGATTAAATAAGATGGTATGGACAAGATCATCACTAGTAAGAGTTTTGACTCAATCTAGATATTTATGTATCAAATTTGAAGATATTTAGAGAAGGTGGATGTTAGATATTTAGGTTTTAAGAGGACTTATTTTGGTATGAAAATTTTTTCTCAAAGAAAACAACATATCTAAAGATAAAAACGTGATTTGAGATAATGTCATAACAAAGAGTAACGTGGGAATGAGAAACCTAGATATACACGTGATTGGGATAGTGGTTTAAGTTTATGAGTGTTTATCTAGTGTGAATGTAGTAATATAAGAGTTCAAATAAAAGGAAACAATATAAGATATAAATATGTCATTACCATTGTGGCTATGATGCACTCGTTAGCAACATTTCTTAGTGCAGTGCCAAATTTTAAAGATTAGAAGAAATGTGATATATGGTACCAGAGTTAAACATCCAATTGTTATAATGACTTGATCATTTTTTCGCCATATGTCCTTAATAATTGTAACTGTATTGTTTAATCATTTTTTCGCCATATGTCCTTAATAATTGTAACTGTATTGTTTGCCACTGATATTTTCCAGAGTTATAAGTGTTGTGAGGCTAATTTGATTTCCTCGACAGTGATTATGATTCTATTATCTAACACTCGTGTTGTTCGAGCCTTGAGTTGAGTCATGTGGCTATGATTAGTACAATAGTCTCCACCTTATGTTTTTCAATATACTTCAATAGTTATACTATAAAGTAGATGTTCACAAATATTTTCATTGTAGGAACTTATTGGTTGGCAGTATTTCTATTTCGAAGTTGACGAAAAAAATCTGGAATAAGCAGGTATTCAAATGATATTGATTTCGTTATAATTTTTACAATGTCAATAATGAATTTGCAAACATTTAATCGAATTTCTTTCAGTTTCTATATTTTTCATTCTAGATCCGTCATCATCTTCTTTCATGTGCTTCAGGAAGTTCCTTCAGCATATCGGTTGAGGTCAGCGATTTTGTTTTGTACTATGTTTTTGTAAACTTGGATGTGTATTTGGTATTTGTTTGCGGTTTCTACTTCCCATATGAGCTGTCCATATTAATGGAACGCATGGCTCAGATGAGACATGAGCTGGAAGAGTTGAAGGCGGGGGATAGGAATTTTAAAAAACTATTTAGTTTCATTTACTGACAGAAACATAACATCCGTCGATAACCTAATTACATTTACCGACGGAAAACCAAATCCGTCGGTAAATTATTAGATATTTGCCGACGGTAAGTCTTCCTTCCGTCAGTAAAATTGCAAAAGCCAGTTTACTCAACATTTGCTCACCGACGGTCAATTGTTACTGTCGGTAAATTTACTGACGGTTATTGAATTATCCATTGGTAAATTTTCCGATGGACGATATTTTCCGTCGGTAAATTTACCAATAGCCTATTTACCGACGGATTTGTCTGCCGCTAATTTGTATTACCGTCGCAATTTTTTGTCGCTAATCGATTTTTTTCTTGTAGTGTATATATATATATATATATATACACATATATCATTATATACACATAAAAATATACAAAGCCTTTCGTCATTCTTCCTCTACTCCCTATTTCTACAAAAAGATTTTTTGAAACATTATCATTTTGGTCTTAAATTTAAGGCTAAAATACATTTAACCTCCTGTGTTTTATCCCTTAATACATTATGCCTCCTATATTTTATAAATGGACTTATTACCCCCTTTGACTACTAGCCAAAGTAGCTTATAACTCAAACACTTTTTTTTACCCCTGTATTATGAAGACATCACCACAATTATAAATGCTGCATTTTTTTAGACAAAAATAACCTTTAGTCTTTTGTTTAATAATAAATAATTTAAATTATTTTTAATGATTCAATAAATTATTAATTTTTAAATAATTGTGTATGATTTTTGTTATAAGAATAAAATTAAAAAACATAATAAACTTATTTTATAATATAAATTATTTAATAAAGAGTTTCAGTTAATATGAAACATAAATAAAAAGAGAAAAAAGAAATTATGTTAAATGAACGTGAGAGTAATATTTAAATTTTTTATAGACTGTTTATTTGTTGTTTCTGATATTTAATTTCAAATTATGTCCAATTTAGGAATAAAAATTTAAAATTATTTAAAATTTACTCCAGGGTAGTAAATTCTTATCTCACCCGTACAAAAAAAGCAAGTAAAAATTAAAAATTGTAACGTCTTTATTCCCGGTTACTGTACTTACTTACCTAATCTAATTCCTTAGTTTTTGTAGGAAACTAGAGAGAGTCAAAATCCAGATTCCGTATACAGCAACAAGCGCAACATCTATGGAAAACGAGAAACAACAGCAAAAATGAATATATAGAGATAAATAGCTCTTATTTTGAATTTGAAATACTAAAACCTTTTTCTATTTTTCCGATATTCAAAGTTTGGTCTAAAAGATTCGACCATATAATGTCTCTCATATTATCTTAGATTAGTTGTTTTAAATAAAACTAATTAGTTTCAAAAAAAAAAACTAATTAATTTATAAGTTTAAAAAATTAATATTATTTCAATTAATAATATTAAAGTTAATATTATTTTAAAACAGCTCGAACAAATCAAATAATATGTCTTAAATTCAATCAAATCTCGAACCAAACTAGTGACTTTACTCACTCTAGACCAACAACTAAGTAGGATTGTTTTTTCTTGCGAGTTAGGAGCCGTCGTACTACTCTTCAGTCCACATTTGAGTTACAGTCTAGTTCTGTCGGATTCTGGTTGAACTGAACGTTGCCGTTTGGATCCATGAGTTAATCGCCTTGCGGTTGAGTTTCGGTAGGGAAATCCTGCAAAACAAAGAAGGCACGTCGGGGGTGATGTCCCGATAAGCCCCTCCGACGCTCAAGTAAGTTTTTGGTGTAGGTGAGGCTACTGAATACAGAGGAAACTAGGTTATGATCGCGTACCTCTATCACGATGAAGTTATGCCTTATATATGTGGTGGACGTTAGGGTTAGGTCTTCACGTAGACTCCTACTTCTGCATGGAAAATTCTCTTCTGCTAATGGGCTATGGAGAGTGTGGATCGGGCTTGGGCTCAACCTTAATGAATCGACCGATCGGCCCACGGGTCGTTGCGACTGATTCCAAGTCCAGTACGACCGACCCGACCACAATTATTTCATTATTAGTTACCAAATGTCGTAAATTTAAGTATAAAAATAAGTATATAAACTTCATAAATATTGTCAGTAAAATGGTAAGTAATAGTATAATAACTTCTGCATAAAAAAGTTAAAGGCTCGTTATTTTTAAGGCGTATAATAATTGTTTCTTGGACTTCCTGAACTTGGATTTCTATAAGAACATTCCCAAATTCGTTAGTTCTAATTTGCTAAGTTGAAATTTATTCAATTTGATCAAAACTTGTCAGTTTTAATTACTAATAAATATAAGGTCTTAACTTTAATTAAAAAAAAAATAGATATGTTGATAAATGTATTCGTTATTCTTAAAAATAATGTAATATCTCCATATATATATATATATATATTGAAAAAAATATTTTCATTTTCACCCTCTTAAGGTTACTATTTACGAAACCAACATCTTCTTCAATTCTTCACCGTGTATGACTCCAACTGACCAATCATATATACAATCAACTTCTCTCTTTGCTTATATTACAACTATACTCGTTTTGCCTCACAACAACACCGGAATCATAAAAAAACTAATCAGAAAAATTAAAAAAAAACTCAAATCTTCGATCTGTCATTTTCGGTGAGTGTTGCCCACTGCCACCGTTAGACACCCCTCGATGTAAAAAGCAAAATTCTTATAGTCTTGTAGCTGGTCACTACCTGTATCGTCATCGATTGACAAAAATAGAGATTGGGGCTCTGAAATAATTTTTATTCAATTCCTTGAAATTGATTGAGAGTATGAGTTTTTGCAGTTATAAAAGTTGTTTTACTCTTCAAAAGCTTTCATTTGATATAAAAATTATTCAATTTTGATATTAAAAATTCTCTTAATCATCAGAAGAATATTCCGATGACCAAAAGAATATTTTAGTCACAAGAGATAATGTTCTGACGATTTGTATTCCAAAAGATTTTAAAAAATTTCATAAATTGTGTAGATCATTTTTTCCTTAAGAACTATAGAGAAATTCTTAATGTTTGTGAACTAAAAGTTACATAAGTTTAGGCGAGAATAGGATCAAGGGCCAAATTGCATAATGAACCATACTAGCAAACCTAATAAGTCCTAGATTGTTAATTGAGTCTAACTTCTTGTAAATGACACTAATTAGGATATTTTCTTTCCTGTTTTATAGGTATAGCAAGTGTGAGACTCCATATCACTAGGTATAGACTAACAAGTACATCAATTAGGTAAGTTCGTATCTATTTACCGATATCAAATTCATACCTTCTATTGAGTATGTTTTTAGATTAATATGACCTGATAAGTCAGGAATAAGTAGTCATTATCATGATGCCTATGCGAGTAATACCACGACATCGAAGTGTATGAATACGAGTTTGTGTACCTATAGCATACTTCATGAATTTATGATGTTTGGCTTATTTGTGGATGTGTTTGAATGTGATTGTGGAGGAGGAAATAAAATCTGTAGGACGTGCCACTTAATGGGTATGCATCAAGATCAGGTGAGCACTTGTTTGATTATGAGCGATGATTGTGATATGACATTGAGATATGATATAGATCAATCCTGATTGATGCTTAGTTCCTAGTCAGGTCCTTGTTTGATATGTATATTATTAATATGATTGTGACGTTAGACGTATTGAGTGATGACTAGTCTGTTAGTGATACTTGGCTCCCTATAATCCCTTTGGACTATGAAAGCCTTGTAACTATACGAGTATAGGTGTATGACAAGGTCGTTGGTGATGCTTAAGTTCTCGTAGTCATTCCATGTGTAGTATTATGAGGATTTAACCTTGAAAACTAGGGTCTTACAGACAGTCCTTCTCCACGATTTATTCTGTATTACAAGTAATTTGTCACGCATTATTTATGTGTGTTTATACTAATATAAATTGTATTTTGTATGAGCACGTCATAGGTATCGTGGGGCGATATGGACTTAGTTAGTGAGGTCGGGTTCTCCTCAATCCTATTTTTCAAAGTCAGCTAACACCAATTTTGCAGCAGTAATTCTGAGAAGTGTTGTTTGTAATACATCTACTTGTATGTATGCTTTTTATTTGTTTTCAATTGTACTTGTACTTTAGTATTTGCAGTCATATAATTTAGTATGTTGAAAAAAAATTCTAATGCATGCTAACGTTATTGTAGTTCATTGTGTTTGCACTTATGCATGCCTGCATTGTCATTTATTTTTGAGATTTTACATTTATTTCTATCACTAGTAGCTAAGCTTACGTGTGATCTAAGGACTTCGACTTTTGAGTTTCACATACTCATCACGTGCCCAATCAACATTAAACATTTTTAATCTTTCATACTAAAATGTTAAGTTCCTCTCTTTGTTTTTTTAATTTGGTCATCAAAAACTAAATATAGAAAAACAACATGATATTAAGCCTAGAAAGTTTTTTAGTAAGTTGAAAAATTATTTTGCATTTAAAGTTAAATATTCAAAGGAACTAACCTTTAAGAACCAAATAATATTTTCTTGAAAATTTTAAGGTTAAGTTAAAAAAGGAAAATATTAAATTCTAATTCAAAATTTAGGACTTGTTATATAATTATTTCTTAAATCATTTGACTAGAACCAAGATATCGTCAATTAATTTTTAAACATCTTATTAATTTACCATCATCTTGTCAGAATGTTTTAAAAAAAAGAGTCCCATTGTAATATTCTAGTAATTATATTTGCATTTTAAGCATAAATTTCCATTTTTAATCTTTTGAGAACAATATTTTAGCCTCGTGATTGCCATTCATAAGCTGGTTATGCATGCACACATTCAATAACAAATATCAGTTTTTTATGTTTTATCTCATCTTTTAAGACTGCAAAAACCCTTTATTTTTGCAGATTGTTTCAGTGTCAACTCTCATCCTGTACTAAACCCGATGCCAAAACGTCATCTTAAAAATAAGGTACCGATTGTTGTTAACAAGTTTTTCGCAGAAATGATAAAATTAAAGAAAATGTTGATATCTTCTACTAATTTTTTAACAAATCAGAGTAAACCTAATAGTATGAGTGATATTACAAAAAGGTAAACCTAGATTTCGAAACATACTTTGAATTGCTTATTCATAAATATGTTTTCAATGGGAGTTTTAACATATATTTTCTTTCATTATTATTTTTGAAACAACGAAAATAGGTTACAAATAAAGAGTTAGACACAGAAGTAAGCAGGCGCTTTAGCGGGCAAAGAAGGACAATTGAGTTCGAGTAAAGAAAGAAATGACAACGTTCGAAGTGTTGAAGGAAGAGTTGAGAAATGACATCGTTTATGGACTTTGGCTTCCTTCGCCAGGTGCTTCTGGACTTTGGCTTCCCGCTCCTCTCGGTTAATCTGATTATGAGTTGTGTCTCCAGCTCCAAGCTTTCCGTCCTATGGAATGGCAAACGGCTTCCGGCATTCCACCCCTCCCGGCGTCTTCGACAGGGGGATCCACTATCCTCTTATCTGTTCGTCCTCTGTATGGAGAAATTGTCGGGGTGGATTACCAGGCAGGTTGATGCTGGTCTTTGGCAACCCATTCGCCTGTCGGATTATGGCCCCAACATCTCCCATCTCCTTTTTGCCGATGATGTCCTCCTTTTTGCACATGCTTCGCGGGGCCAGGCTCGCCTCATGTGCCGTACTATGGCAGCATTCTGTCGCGTTTCTGGTATGCAGGTCAACAATGTCAAATCTAGAGCATTCTTGTCTAGCCGGGTTGGACGGCGGAGACGTGCCAGCATCTTCGCTGCCTTGGACATCCACCCCTCTCAGCGTTTGGAGTCCTACCTTAATGTTCCTTTGTGCTCCCAGCGGCGGACTAAGCAGGCTTACATTAGCATCATAGCCAAGATTAAGTCTCGCCTAGCAGGTTGGAAGGGTCAGCTCTTGAACAAAGCGGGCCGTGCGACTTTGATCCAGGATACTATCTCTTCTATTCCTATTTATGCTATGCAGTCTACCTGGCTTCCTAGGGCAGTATGTGATGAGATTGACAAACTAGCGAGGGCTTTTCTGTGGGGTCACCCGGGCCATAGCAAAGATCTGCCCCTTCTTCCCTGGCATACGGTGACCATGCTGAAACCTTGTGGGGGATTAGGGCTTAGACAAGCCCGTGAATCCAATACAGCGCTTTTGGGAAAGGTGTGTTGGGACCTCTATATTGAGAGGCCTTGTTTATGGGTCCAGGTACTCCGCTCAAAATATTTACATGGCCGGGATCTCATGGATTATACTCCTCCGTCCACTGCGTCGGTGACCTGGAAAGGCCTCATCAATGCTATGCTCGTCCTCAAGGATGGGTATGGATGGCGGCTGGGTGATGGCACTGGTATTCGTTTTTGGCATGATAAATGGCTCTTTGATTGAACGCTGGCGTCCGTAGTCGGCTATATTCCCCCGTTGCTACGTGAACTTCGGGTTGGTGACCTCATTTCCCCCCTCACTGGCTGGGATTTGACTCCTATTTCAGGTATTCTCCCACCGGAGTACTGTGCCCGTATCAGGGCCCTCCCGCATCCCCTCCCCCATCATGGCTCTGACCGTCGTATTTGGTTTGATAGTCCCACTGGTGTCTACACCTCCCGAGGCGGGCATGATTTTATCACCAGGGTCCCGTCTCTTGACGGGCCGAATGGTTGGAGCTGGATTTGGAGGCTCCGAGCAGCACCGAAACATAAACTTTTCTTATGGTTGGCCACTTGGACTTGCCTCCCCACCAACGTAATGCGCTATGAGCGGGGCCTATTGATAAAAAATAATGAATTAGCAAAGTTTGCAGAGAAAGAAATAAAATTGCAGTATGTTGGAAAAGAATAGATGCACAACTGCGGTACTTATTATTCAATAAACTAGCAGCCTTTTATAGGCTTTTTCAAACAACCAAAATATCTTAACAAACAAGAAAGACATCTGCTAAAAAACAGCAAACGTGATCACGTTCTGCTGAACAACAATCACCTTGACTTCCTAAAAACTAGGACTGGACTTGACTTGGTAAAACAAAGTAAATAAGATAAATTATTCAACAATCCCTCCCTTAAACTGAATACGCTAATAATCTTCAGTTTAGATGCTCCTTCTTCAAGTTCAAACTCTCCATGCTGAAAATTCCCAACAAACTTCTCAGATTTCGGAAGGAAGGAAATCTAAGAGGCTTAGTAAATATGTCAGCCAGTTGCTCTTCACTTGAACAATACTTCAAAATAATTTTTCCCTCATTGCAAAGATCCCTCAAGAAATAGAACTTCACATCAATATGTTTGCTTCTTCCATATAGAACAGGATTCTTTGAAAGTTTTATGGCTGAGTTGTTGTCACAAAAGACTGTGGTAGCTCCTTCTTGCTCAAAGTGAAGTTCTTCCAAGATTTTCCTTAGCCAAACAGCTTGACAAGCACAAGCTGTTGCTGCAACAAATTCAGCTTCGGTAGTTGATAAAGTGACAATCTGTTGCTTCTTCGATGACCATGAAACAGCCCCTGTACCCAGCATAAAAACATAGCCAGATGTGCTCCTTCGATCATCTTGATCCCCCGCATAATCGCTGTCGGTAAACCCAACCAAATCTGACTTCTTACCCTTCTTGTAAAACAATCCAAAATCTCTAGTTCCTTGTAGATAACGAAGGATTCTCTTGGCAGCTAACAAATGCATTTCTGTTGGATTCTCCATGTATCTACTGATTAGACTTACAGCATACATCAAGTCCGGTCTTGTTGCTGTTAAGTACATCAAGCTGCCCACTATTTGCTTGTAAAGTGTACTATCCACCTTCTTTCCTTCAGGATCTTTGTTCAACTTCAAACCAAACTCGGTCGGAGTAGTGACAGCATTGCAATCCTGCATCTTAAATCTGTCCAAAATTTCTTGTACTTACTTCTTTTGAGAAATAAAAATCCCATCAGTAGATTGCACAACTTCTATGCCTAGAAAGTAATGCATCATCCCTAGATCTGACATTTCAAATTCAGCCATCATTGACTTCTTAAAATCATCAAACATAACATCGTCATTTCCAGTAAACAACAAGTCATCTACATACAAGCAAACAAAGAGCATTTTTCCTCCATTTCCATTCTTTACAAAAAGAGTATGTTCATATGGGCATTTTTCAAAACCATTTTTCAGAAAGTAAGCCTCAATACGACTATACCAAGCTCGTGGAGCTTGTTTTAGTCCATAAAGTGCCTTCTTTAATCGATAAACTTTATGCTCATAACCGATTTTAATATAACCAGGGGGCTGATCTATAAATACCTGCTCCTTCAAGTTTCCATGCAAAAATGCAGATTTGACATCTAATTGGAAGATAGGCCAAGAGTTTTGTGCCGCAAGTGCTACCACCAATCTGATTGTATCATGTCGAGCAACCGGAGCAAAAATTTCAGTGTAATCAACTCCAAACTCTTGCTTGTATCCCTTTGCCACCAATCTCGCTTTATACCTATCAACCTCGCCATTTTCCTTCAGCTTTGTCTTGAAAACCCACTTCACACCAATGGTTTTGTGTCCTTTTGGAAGTTCACATAGTTCCCAAGTATCATTTTTTTCAATAGCTGCAATTTCATCATCCATTGCATTTTTCCATTTCGATTCTTTGATGGCACTTTCAAAAGTTGTAGGATCACAATCTGCAAATAAAGCAAAGTGACTAACCAAATCTTCATCAAAATCTACTCCAGTTACCTCATAATCTTTCATCCAAGAAGGCCTTTTTCGAGTACGATGAGAAGATTGAGTTGAATCAGCTACTGCAGTTGCTGTTGGTGGGAGAACTTCAGAATCGGTTGATGTGTCAGCAGTTGTTGGAGTAGCATTTGATGAACTTTCAGTTTCCTCCACCTTATCTTCAACTTCACAATCAAAAATAATTGGAGTAGGCTGCTGCCCATCCCAATCCCAAAAGCTTTCTTCATCAAAAACAACATCTCTGCTAATCACAATCTTCTTTGTCAGCGGATTGTACAACTTATATGCTTTGGATGTTTCACTCACACCCAGAAACACACATTTCTCACTCTTAGCGTCAAGTTTTTTCCTTTTCTGATCTGGAACATGAGCAAAAGCAATGCAACCGAAGATTCTAAAGTGATCTACAGCTGGTCTTCTCCCACTCCAAGCCTCTTGTGGTGTGATGTTCTGGACAACAAATGTAGGGCTTCTATTCAAGACATGGACACACCAATTTACAGCTTCTGGCCAAAAATTCTTTGGAATTCTACCCCTCGCAAGCAAGCTTCTCACCATATTAAGGATGGTTCTATTCTTCCTCTCCGAGACACCATTTTGTTGTGGTGTATATGCAGCCGTATGCTCTCTTCGAATGCCATGTGCATCACAAAAATCATCGAACTTTTGAGAACAATATTCTCCTCCACGATCCGTTCGAAGAGTTTTAATTGTTTTTCCTGCTTCATTTTCGACATGTGCCTTGAAGCTTTTAAATGCAGCAAAAGCTTCTGATTTCTCCTGTAAGAAATAAACCCACGTTTTCCGAGTATAGTCATCAATGAAAGTAATTAAATATCTTTTACCTCCATTTGATGATGGTTTTATCGGTCCACAAATGTCTGAATGAACCAGCTCCAAGACATTCTTTGCTCTCCATGACTTTCCTTGAGGGAATTGAGAACGAGGTTGTTTGCTAACAACACATTCTTCACAAACTTTGGAGGGAGCAACAATTGGAGGAAGCCCGGTTACCATATTTTTCTGTTGGAGAGTCTTTAGTCCACCAAAACTCAAGTGACCATAGCGAAAGTGCCACAACCATGAAGGGTCTTTTTCTTCAGCCATCAAACAAGATTGAATACTTTCAATCTTCAAAGGGAACAACCTGTTTGAATTCATTGGAACTACAGCAATAGCACCTCTATTGGGGTCATATATCTCACAAGCATCATTTTTTAAAGTGATTACATAACCCTTTTCTTGCAACTGTCCCACACTTAACAAATTGCTTTTTAAGCTAGGGACATAAAGAACATTTGAAATTGTTTCTACAAAACCATTCTTAGTTCTTATCTTAATATCACCCTTTCCCATCACACTAACATTAGAACAATCCCCAAAAGTTACTGTAGAATGGAACTCTTCATTTAAATGAGAAAAGAATGACTTACTTCCACACATGTGATTGCTGCAGCCAGAGTCTACATACCAAACATCAGATTCAAGCTCTTTATTTGCCTGAATAGCCATCAACAGAGTTTCTGCTTCATTGTTTTCAGCAAAGTTGGACTTCTCTCCATTTTCTCTGTCGTTAGGCAGCTTCGTACGACATTCAGAACTGTAATGCCCGAACTTATGACATCTAAAGCACTCAACTTTAGACTTGTCGAAATGATGATCTCGTCCTCTACTGCTGTCACGATCATCAGTGGTGTTGAAATCCCTGCTGTCATTTCTATTGCCTCGGTCTCCCCTGCCTCGACCACGACCTCTACCCCTCCCTCTAGTATTTGAGGAATGAATAGAGGTAGAAGCCTTCAGAGCCTGCTCCTCCTTATCTTGATGTTTTAGTTTCTGTTCATGGACTAACAGAGATCCTTGCAATTCATCAAGGGGCATCTCATTAAGACTGTCTTTGTTGGATTCCTCAATTGCACACACCACATAGTTGAACTTGGGCGTCAACGACCGGAGTATCTTTTCAATCACCTTCACATCCTCTATCTTCTCTCCAAGTGTCCCCATCTTGTTAATAATTGACATCGTCCTTGAGAAATAATCATCAACTGACTCATCCGATTTCATTCGAAGTATTTCGAACTCCGAACGAAGTGCTTGAAGCTGCTGCCTTTTAGCTCTTGCTGAGCCTTGATATTTTCTTTTCATTGAATCCCATATATCTTTGGAATAATCTTTGCAAAGAATTGTTTCCAAAATAGACCTGTCAATTGCCTGGAACAAGTAATTTTTCGCTTTCAAATCCTTCAACTTTAAACTTTCTATCTCTGTCCGTTTCGCATCTGACAAAACTGCACCATCTGTTGGTTCTTCTATCCCATCAGTGACAACCTGCCAATAATCTTTGGATCTCAGAAGATTCTCCATTAACATGCTCCAATGGTCGTAATGGCCATCAAAGCGCGGAACAGCTGGTTGAATGAAATTTTCGGAAGCCATGACGAACCTGGCTCTGATACCACTGATAAAAAATAATGAATTAGCAAAGTTTGCAGAGAATAAAACTGCAGTATGTTGGAAAAGAATAGATGCACAACTGCGGTACTAATTATTCAATAAACTAGCAGCCTTTTATAGTCTTTTTCAAACAACCAAAATATCTTAACAAACAAGAAAGACATCTGCTAAAAAACAGCAAACGTGATCACGTTCTGCTGAACAACAATCACCTTGACTTCCTAAAAACTAGGACTGGACTTGACTTGGTAAAACAAAGTAAATAAGATAAATTATTCAACAACAATGCGGTTTTAAAAAGGCTCAACTGCTCCGGCGTTCATCCAGGAGCTCCTGTATCGTGATGCGCAAGGCGTGATGTATCCCCGCTAACAGCGCTAGTCTTTTTTTTTCGTCCCTTGTAAACAAAAAAAAGGATCAACTGCTTTCTTTTTTCACCGAATATTTTTGTTTTTCTTCAATCGAGTTTTAATTTTTAAATTCTTTTAATCGAGTGTCAAACGTTTTTAAAACCCAATCTGATAGCTCAAGACGTTTAATGGGAATAACGTAAGGTCATCTTGTGGAAGATTCATCGTTGGATGATCTTGAACGAGTATTTGTTCAGAATAAAGCAAAAGGTTTACAGCATAGCTATTTTAGTGAATGTACGAGTTTCAGATACTTATCTTCTTCAAAAACTCCTCTATGTATAGTATCTCTGTACCCTTTTATGGCAGGATGTGGGTTCAAGCCATTTAACCCTCATGAATTAATTCTTATCCATGTATTCGACGCCCCCTGAATTAGTTCATTGTGGTCAAGACTTTATCAGCACCAATACCTAGTAAATAAGAACTCGAGCCTATGTTCCCTACATTCACTTAATGACAAAAGTGGATTCAAATTAAAAGAATAAAGATATTATTTAAGTGCAAAAATTGCAACATCTAGATATTATTTATATCAAAAGAATTTATATAAGATATTTAAATAAAGATAAATAATTTGTAGCATAAAAATAAATATTAGAATATGTGATAATCATAATTAATTGAAATATGTTGATATAATTAGTTTGATATACCTATAAATATTTTTCTTTCGCTACCGCAAAAAGTGCTTTACGCAATAATATTTGTGCAACACTTTAAAAATGTGTTGTTAAAAATTAATATAAGGTAACAAATTTTAAAGTATTGCCTTTAATAATAATAAAAGGCAACGACAATATTAATTTGTTACTACATATATAAAAAATGGTAACAAAATTAAAAAAAGGTAATAAAATTTTAAAAAGGTTGCAATAAAGTCTTTTATATGCAACATTTGAAATTATTGCTATAGTTCCTGTCATCTATTTGTTAAATGGTATTTGCTAATGTCATAATTATTTATATAGTTACGTACTAATGTATATTTAAAATATAAAATTTCTCTATTTGCTAATGAATATTTAGAATATGTCTAAGAAAATTAAAATACCCATCAATATAATTAGTAAAGTTAAAATGCATGATACAATTGCTTGAAAATACACAAAATTACTATATATATATATAATATATATAAAACCCTAAATCGACCATTTATTTTTTAAAATTAATAAGAGTTGAAGCACAACATCCGGAGGAATAAAACTCTCCTGTATAAAAGCCTAAATCGACCATTTATTTTTTTAAATTAATAAGATTTGGAGCATAACATCTGGAGGAATAAAACTCTCCTACCACGAAAATAACAAAACGACCTCAAAGATTGTCATAGCTAGCTATCATACATAATAAAACAATAATGATTTTTTGAAAAATTAAAAAATTTGATTGATAATGAAAATGAGAAACCAAAGTTTGGGGAGAATAACTCTCTACATTGAACAATCCAAGAAACTGATGACATTGTGAGCACATATTGATACAAATAAAAACAAGCTACAACGACAATGTTGCATTGGAACAGGGCCACCATCTTGAACGATAACGATGTAGGCGGGAAGGTCCACAGACTTGACATAGTTTTGCAGAAGGGGTAAAAAAAACCCCATCTACACGCTATTTAGTGACTTAGTCAATTAGGGTTCAGAAATAACAGAGGTGATTAACGAGGTAATCTTCCTCTGTATGTTTTCAGCAAACCTGTGGAAAATACAATTCATTATTAATTCATTTATTCCTTTGTTAATTATTCAGTTAGCTTATGTACAGTTGCTGTTAAGTAGTTAGTACTGTTATCAGTTAGTAGATGTAAGTAGTTAACGTTGTTAGTTTTTTGTATTAGTTGCGTATTCTGTATTAGTTGATGTACTCTGTATATAAGGCTTACTAATACACACATGCTGAATAAGAGAAGTATTATTCAGTAAACTTTGTTTTGTACAAAACCAATGGCAAGAATTTGCGTTGTGGATGCATGCATCTACTTCATCATACTTCCTTTAATCTTTTCCAACCTTGGTAGGTTTGGAATTCATCAAAGAGAAGCCTCGGGAGCAAAGACCCACCCCAGCCTTTAAATGCATCTCTAAAAGTTTCCCAATTAGGGTGATGGGTGATGGGCGATGGCGATGGACGATGGGTGAAGGGAGATAGGCGATGGGCAATGGCGATGGCGATGGACGATGGGTGAAGGGCAGTGGGCGTTCCTCTTCTCTGAGCAGTCAGTGTTACTAAGGTATGAAGGTCTCTAACTTGACTCATGCAAGTTTTCTTCTAGTATCCATTCAAAGTAGCTGTACTTTGCTAGGCTTGAAATTCTAGCGTGGAGTAGTTTCAGAAGATGTTGGCTGAGTCCTAGACTTGTCTGTTTAGACGAAAGTAGTTCAAGGCTTACAAGTTCCTGTGCTTTGGTTTATAGGTTTCTCCATGTCCTTAACCTGTTTGACGAATTGTGCCAATGATTTCAACAGCAACCTGCATGTTTAGTAATACAATTTCCTCAAGGAATTGAAATATAAATACTAGAATATGTGATAATCATAATTAATTGAAATATGTTGTTATAATTAGTTTGATAGAACTACGGCAAAAAGTGCTTTACGCAACAATACGTGTGCAACAGTTTAAAAATGTATTGCTAAAAATTAATATAAAGTAACAAATTTTAAAATATTGCCTTTAATAATAATAAAAGGAAACGACAATATTAATTTGTTACTACATATAAAAAAAGGTAACAAAATTTAAAAAAGTAATAAAATCTTATATATGTAACATTTGAAATTGTTGCTATAGTTCCAGTCATCTATTTGTTAAAGGGTATTTATTAATGTCATATTTATTTATAAAGTTACGTACTAATGTATATTTAAAATATAAAAATTCTCTATTTACTAATGAATATTAAGAATATGTCTAAGAAAACTAAAATACCTATCAATATATTTAGTAAAGTTAAAACACATGACACAATTGCTCCAAAATACAGAAAATTACTGTAATATATATATATAACCCTAAATCGGTGATTTATTTTTTAAAATTAATAAGAGTTGGAGCACAACATCTGGGGGAATAAAACTCTCCTACTACAAAAATAACAAAACGACCTCAAAGATTGTCGTAGTTATCTACCATACATAATAAAAGGATAATGTCTTTTTGTGAAAAATTAAAAATTTGATTGATAATGAAAATGAGAAGACCAAAGTCTGAAGAGAATAACTCTTTACATCGTACAAGCCAAGACAATGATGACATTGTGAGCACATATTGATACAAATAAAAACAAGCTACAACAACAGCGTTGCATTAGAATAGGGCCACCATCTTGAACGACAACATTGTAAGCGGGAAGGTCCACAGACTTGACATAGTTTTGTAAAAGGGGTAAAAAAAGACCCATATGCACGCTATTTAATGACTTAGTCAATTAGAGTTCAGAAATCACAGAGGTGATTAACGAGGCAATCATCCTCCGTGTGTTTTTAGCAAACCAAAGGCAAGAATTTGCGTTCTAGATGCATGCGTCTACTTCATCATACTTCCTTTAATCTTTTCCACCCTTATTAGGTTTGGAATTCATCAAAGAGAAGTCTCGGGAGCAAAGACCCACACCAGCAGCCATTAAACGCATCTTTAGAAGTTTGCCAATTAGGGCGATGGGCGATGGTGATGGATGATAGGTGAAGGGCAATGGGTGTTCTTCTTCTTTGCGCAGTCAGTGTTACCAAGGTATGAAGGTCTCTAACTTGACTCATGCGGGTTTTCTTTTTGATACGCGTATATCCTATTACGCATATATCTTTTTATTGCAGAATCTTTTGACCCAGTAATATAGGAACTAATGTAGGAAATATTTTAGGATTGATTGGGTGCTGTAATATCGCATCTTCTGTATATATATACTTGTACATTCTGATCAATAACACATCGAACATTATCAAATCATTTTTAGCAAGTATCCATTCAAAGTAGTTCTACTTTGCTAGGCTTGAAACTCTAGCGTGGAGTAGTCTCAGAAGATGTTGATTGAGTCCTAAACTTGTGGCTGTTTGGATGAAAGTAGTTAAAGGCTTACAAGTTCCTGTGCTTTGGCTTATAGGTTTCTCCATGTCTTTAACTTGTTTGACGAATTGTGCCAATGATTCAACAGCAACCTGCATGTTTAGTAATACAATTTCCTCAAGAAATTGAAATATAAATACTAGAATATGTGATAATCATAATCAATTGAAATATTTTTCCTTCACTATGGCAAAAAGTGCTTTATGCAATAATATATGTGCAACAGTTTAAAAATGTGTTGTTAAAAATTAATATAAGGTAGCAATTTTTAAAGTATTGCCTTTAATAATAATAAAAGGCAACGACAATATTAATTTGTTGCTATATATAAGAAAAGGTAACAAAATTAAAAAAAGGTTACAATAAAGTCTTATATATGCAACATTTAAAATTATTGCTATAGTTCCAATCATCTATTTGTTAAAGGGTATTTACTAATATCATATTTATTTATATAGTTACGTACTAATGTATATTTTAAATATAAAATTTCTCTATTTACTAATGAATATTTAGAATATGTCTAAGAAAATTAAAATACCCATCAATATGTTTAGTAAAGTTAAAACGCATGATATACTTGCTCCGAAATACCCAAAATTACTATAATATATATACATAACCTTAAATGGATCATTTATTTTTTTTAAAATTAATAAGAGTTGGAGCAAAACATGTGGAGGAATAAAACTCTCCCACCACAAAAATAACAAAACGACCTCAAAGGTTGTTGTAGCTAGCTACCATACATAATAAAACGATAATGTTTTTTTTTAACTTAAAATTTTTGATTGATAATGGAATGTGAAGACCAAAGTCTGGAGAGAATAACTCTCTATATCGCACAAGCCAAGAAAATGGTGACATTGTGAGCACATATTGATACAAATAAAAACAAGCTACAACGACAACGTTGCATTGGAAAAGGGGTACCATCTTGAACAACAACGTTGCAAGCGAGAATGTCTACAGACTTGACATAGTTTTGCAATAAATTACCTTTTATATACAAATTATCAAATCATTTTTAGCAAGTATCCATTCAAAGAAGTTCTACTTTGCTAGGCTTGAAACTCTAGCGTGGAGTAGTCTTAAAAGATGTTGACCGAGTCCTAGACTTGTGTCTGTTTGGATGAATGTAACGGTATAACCAAGTACCAAGCAAATATAGTCTCAAAAAAAAGAGCCTTTACTGATATTAAGCAATCGGGTGT
>JAOTBA010000001.1:10116174-10132408 GCA_025629845.1 Erythroxylum squamatum | reverse complement strand
CCCAAGCCCAGTTTATGTCCGTTTAACGGACACTCATGTCCGTTTAACGGACATGAGTTAACAAGACAATTTTTTTTAGATTTTCAAGACCAGTGAGGGTTACGAGTCAAGTAGTTGGGTCTCGGGAACGGGATCCGACATGTGGGGTTTAAGTCTTAATCAGTACATGCTCACCACCACTGTGAGTTAGCAATCAGTGTCAGGTTCAGTTTCTCAGCCAGTCAGCGGTACCGGGAGTGGACTTCAGTCAGGCTCACCACCCGGGCCCGTCGGGCTCCGGGAACGGGGTCCGACATTTATATGTATCAATCACCTAGGAAGTGAGACCATGAAAAGAAGGGGGAAAAAAAGAAAAAAGAAAAACTAACACAAGAGAAAACGGAGACTAGGCAATAAATCGAAAGGTTCTCAGGAGGTTGAATCGGTTTCTTCGTTCTTATGCATAGGGACCATTGAATTCTACATTTTTTACAGTACTTTTTGGTTGATGGTAAAGGTATGAGCATGAGTTAGTCTCGGGATCTCTTGTAGTTGTCAACGCAAACGAGCATTTTTAAGCTTTCAAATTATAATAGTTTTCTATTGTCTTCATAGCTCGGTCTAGCATAATGTCATTCGCAATCAAATTTTTTATTTTCATTTTAATAATGAACTTTTTTGATGATATCACTTATAATGAAATTGATGTTTATAACTTGCTCTATGTAGGTGTGAATGCTTTTTATTTAATAAAATTTTTTTTTAGTTAAGGGTAAAAATATCATATGAAACAATTAAACTCATTTTAATTGTATTCCAAACAGTGTAATTAAATTCAATTATAATATTACTAAGTTTGTTCCAAACAATATAAATTAAATTCAATTCAATCTCATTAGTGTAATTAAATTCAATTTATTAATAAATTCAATTCGACGGTTTCAGACGGCTCATTAGTAGCCTTATGTTGGCTTAGTTCTTACCCCTCAAATCTCTAAGGACCTATAAACAGTTCATTTTAACAAAATAGACCATTTTAACCGAGGCTTATAACCCATTTAAACAAAAGCCTTCAACATAGAAAGAGTTGAAGCACTGTGCATTGTAACTGTTACAAATAAATAAAAGTTGACACTTTCCTGCATCCACTCTCTTTTGCTAATATTCATTTCTTTCGCAAAGTAAATACATTTGTTTCCTTAAACTTTTATGTGAAATATTTTAAACACCGAATTCGAAAAACCGGAGTTTAATTGTTCGTGATGGACTGTCGTGCAGAGAGTTCTATTTTGGTGTGAACGTGAACTTGACTTCTTACTAAAGTCTGTGTAACACACGGCATGCAGCGTGCTCGAGGAATTCTCCAAAAGGAGGGATTTCTTTTGCTGATCTCGTTTCGGACATTGACAAGTAGATACTTAACAACTAATATACATACCTCTACTTTTCATCAATAAATACTGAGACGATACATAAAAAAGCTGACAAAAACTTGTAACTCAATGTGGTGCTTCGATAGTCGCTCAATTTCTTGAATAACAACACCAAACATTTCAATTTAGTTGGCTCTTCTTGAAGATGAATCAGACTTTTCTGCCAGGTAGTGCTCGAGCATATCCTCTTCATCATCTGCCATTATATCCGATGATCAGCTTTCCATGCAATCATTCTTTAAAATCCACTTGTTTATTCTAAAAAAACATGAGTATAGTTTGCAACTTAAGAAAGTAAATGTATCACCTTCAAAATCATCATCATCAAAATCAATATCTTCATCCTCTTCCTCTTCGGATCCTTCGTTGACTGGGGCTGTACCTTTCTGTGAAAGAAACGAATATTACTTTCTATTGCTCTACATATGCTGCAATCCTTTATTTCAGATGTTGCGAACATTATATCCATTTTAAGAATGGTCTCGAGCACTAGACATATATCCCTAATTTGACATATCTTTGAATGGGAAGGACAGTTGGGGGCAAAAAACAAACATACCGCTCTGCCACTTTCAAACCACTGTCTTCCAGTAAGCTTCTTCTCCTTAGGGGCTGTAAGCGCAGATTCAGGCATCAACCTGAAAATTTGTGGAAATCATTAAATTAAAAAGGGAAGATTCGCCAGTATCATTATATATTTGAAGGCAAAAGGTACAAGACGTTGTCAAATATGGCAAGATGACAACAAGGCCAGAATATCTGGAAATAAACAAAGGTTCCATGAAAGTATTCATAATGTAAAACTTACTTGGCTCTTTCAAGTGCCAACTCTGCTTCAAATCTTTCTCTCCAAGCTAGAAAAGTATCAACAGTAACAGGTTCTCCATGCGGTATTATTACCTGTCCAACAATGAACACCGAGCCTTAAAATTAATTATGACATTATGGCAGACATCTAGAACTTCAATGCAAAATGACTTGGCTAACTGTTTATTCAAGCAGGGTTAACAATCACACTTGACAGTAATTAGAAAATGAACACCCAACAAGAAGAATTCAGAAACATGGAATCTATACCTCATCTTTTACTGCCTCCTCTTGCAGACTGTCATTATTACTGTCCTGGCCATAACTTTCAGACAACCATTCTTTAGCTGATGTTACTAGAGTGTAGATCATAGCCATGCCAAGATTTTCACATGCCTGCAAAACATAGTTATTAGGAATAAGAACATCTTTGTAACCTATCTTTTTAGGGTACTAAATATCTTATCTTAGGAACTTGGACTTCCAAGCTACCCCACTTTGCTGAGTATTTTATGCTTCCACCATAAGAAAGATCCTAATTCATCTTAATTTTAATACTTATGTAGCAGATTTTAAGGGTTATCTGTACTTTATTATATTAGATTATCATAGAAAAGGGACAACTTCACATGATTACCTCTTGTTCAAGCTTTTCCTTCAAAGCTTTAAGATCAGCTACTTGTATACCACGTATGCTGGCACAAAATGAGAAGTAAGAGGGAACAAGTCAGATGGTACTTAACATGGTTCAACTATCTGTTCCGTTTATATTTTTTCAGTATCAGTAATTATTGATTTGAGTTACAATTTGTTATTTTCTTAAAAAAAAACGATTTGAGCTACAATGCAAAGAAAAAGCCAAATCTTGCAACACACAAAAAATCAGCAACACATTGAACATAGAAGCCAAAGTCACAGTTGAGCATCATTGGCAAGGAAAAAAATTTCTTGTTGCGTTATTTTCTAAACTACTGAGCAAGGCACTACTGTAAAAGGGTAGCTTTTGCATAAAGATGTGCATAAGAATAAGCATACCTTTTCACATTCAATAATGGAGGTTCATCTGGATACTTTTGTGTGTGTGAGAAAACCAGCGCCAGCACAACTGAAAATTGTTTAGAGAAAAAGCTTAGGAAACAATGAGAGAAGTACAAAAGTCAGTTAAAAGCTCCAAAGGAGTAAAATATATTGCTTGCAGAGTTATATCATATGGAAAAAAGGAAAGAAAAAAAAAAAGAAGGGCATTGCATGGCACAAGAAAAATTACCTGGAATGTTAGTTGACTCATCCTCATCATCATCCTATTGAACATGTAACAACAAAGTTACACGAGGTACAGAGACGCTTTGCTAAAAGGATAGCACATAATGGATTAGGGAAGAGGGCATATAGTTCAATACTGAAGTTCTGAAGGGGGGCAAACACAAATGAATGGATCTAAGCCTTTTCAAACTATAGCTGAAATAAGTTGAGATCTGCTTTCAGCCAAAGATGAAGAACAGACACTACCTGGATTGTACAGCTAATGTTATTTCAGTCCAATCCATTATTTTCTATATTATGTTTTCAGAATTAACCAACATTGTCACAATGGAGTACCATAAAAATTTGTAAATTGATGCAGAATTAACCAAAATTGATGCAGTTTATGCCAGCATGACAGGACAGATAACATGAAACAAAAAACATGATTAGTAAATAACCAACTTCATCGAAAGAAATATTAATAGCATCACACATTCTCATCCTTAAACATTGAAAATCAAGTCTAGTGAAAAGGTAGAATATTCTATCAATAGTTGCTGCCACTACAATGTTATCATGCAAAGATCTAATGAATGCAAAGGTAGAATATTCTATCTGGAAGCAAACAAGACTAAGTCAAGAAGCAAAGTGAACCTGCAGGGTTACTGTAACTTGGAAACACCGATTTGAAGTATTTAGTCCACTCTCACTGGAATGAATTTCTGGGGTCAGAAAAAAGGTATTGCCAGATTACCTGTGACGCTAACAATGCAGAATATGGCACCACTTCCAATCAGAGGACTTTGAAACATTACATACCTTTGAAATCATCCATAAGTATAGCTTCCAATGCTTCAATTTCCATTGCCTGCTCCTGTCCATAGTCTGCCCACATAGTTCAAGATATAATAACATAATTGACAACATGAAAGCGGTCATAAGATAGTATGAAGTCGATGAAAGTCCAATATTTGAAAACAAACTTTTAAACCTTTCAACGTATACCTACTTGATTCAGATAATATGTCGCATAAAGCTCGTATTCTAATTCACAAAGTTTAGTCAATATCATCCACACGTTTGCTTCAATTGTTGCTTAATACAATCAAACTTTAATCACCGAAAAATGAAAAAACCCATAAAAAATAACCAAAAACTCCTTTTACGTTCAGCGTGTTCGCAATTTCCACTAAAGTTGATAAATCTATTACTAAAATGTAGCAATATCAGCGAAAAAAAGAAAAAACACACAAAGAATATGGATAAACCCCTTAAAAAAAACCATAGATTGAAAAAGAAAACAAAAAGAAACAATCAATGCTCACCCATTGGAAATTAAGTTGAAAAGAATAATCAGTAGTATTGTGCCCTTAATCTCTCCCTATCTCGTCCTCCTAGGCTTGTTTTCTGCTGTTCTGCCGAGGCCTCTCTCCAAACTAACATAAAACCTAAGCAAGCTTCAGAGAAACGCATCGTTTTGAAGCAAACTTCCCCATTCTTTTACCCCCTCGTTCGGTTGGCTTTAACAAAAATACAAGTTAGGCGGCGGTTTAAAGTAAGCTCCGACAAAACATTTAAAATAATATTTGAATATTTTTATTTAAAATATAGGTTCTAATCTATTGTTTAAGTGGTATATGCATGATATAATAGAATCCACTTTTTAATATAATCTTAAATTAATTTAAGTTTATTTTTAATTATATTAAATTTTAATAAACTTAATTTAATCATAATAAATTATAATTTACTTAATTCCCTTAAAAAATTTGAGTCTTATTCCTCTTTTCTTGTCAAAGAATCAGGCATATTTTTTTGCTTCCATCATTAATAATCTAATATCTTTTTTTAAGAGTTGAGCAACTCAAAGAATATCTTAAAACGTTTCTCTGCTAAAACAAATCATTTGAACATCATTAAGTTGGAAAATAAAGAAAACCACTTAAAGCATTACTGTTTTGAAATATTTCTAAGTGCTTTAAAAGCTAAGTTTGCAATAACAAGTGCAGTTCAAGAGTTTGGTGGACTGGAATTTGCAATAGTAAGTGCAATTCAAGAGTTTGGTATACTGGAAATACTTTTGAGCATGATCTAATATATAGTGAGATTAAGAAAAGATTTGAGTCTAAACAATCTTAGAACTCTTAAATAAATTACGGAAGTAATGCAGGATAAGGAGTTCTTAAACACAGGAAAGGAAGAACAAGATTCAAACTTTTTAGATTGAGGGGAAATAGATTTTAATGAGATTTATTGAAGTAAGGGAGGTTCAAATTGAGTTTTTGATGATAATAAAGCATAATTACTCCTAATGTGTTTATTATTTTGATAAAAAAAATATTAGAGCAAAATAAACGTAAGAAAATAGTGTATGAAGTTGAACAAGAAAAGTTGACGTTTACAACCAACGAAATGACGATAAAGGCTTATGAAGGTTATTTTTATATTTTGTATTATTATATGTAATGTCATTTTATTAACTTGATGATCCAAAAGGCTATTCATACATAAACATTTGATTTAATGTCATTGTATGAGTATTTTCATTCATCAAGAGGCATTGCAGCTTTTGGTTTTTATATAAAAACCTCCTGATCTTTAAAACAAGGTTTGGGGAACATTTTGGAAAGTTTTTAATTCATATTGCATTAATCAATTTGAGTTTAAGTATTTGAAAGTGCTAAAATCTTATTTTTGGGGTGATTGTTCAACCTGTATAGGTTAGAAGTCGATCAATATAGGTTAAAGTTGTTAAATTTAATGTACCATAAGTTTTCTATAACATTGGTTGATGTATTGGTCAATCAATATGTTGTATTGGTTGACCAATATGACTATTGGTTAACTAGTCTTCCAACAACTAATGAATCTAAAGCTTACTATATATAGTTATTGTAACAACAAGTTCTTGGCTCCAATGGCTAGGAAGAGTCCCAAAATACTATAAATAGGTGTTTTCTTATTAGTTTTAACGTCAGGAAGGTTTTGGGTATTATATGCACAAATTTCAAAGTGTTTTTCAATCATTTGAGCATTATTATATCATATTTATGCTAACGATCCATTTTATAGTTATCAAGTGATAAAATGATGAACTTCGAGTGGTAATATTTTGGTTTGGAGAATATATTATTGTACTTAAGGGTGATTCAAATGAGACTAACGTTCCTTTTCACTTTAAAAGAAGATTATAAGAAGGGTTCCTCTTTATTGAGAAATATTGTACAAAAATTATTTTTCACTTTCAAAGAAGTATAATGGAATTTTAAGAAAAGTCTTAGAAGTCGATGTAGGCAACACTACAAGAAAATTAGTAATTAACAATGGAAAATTACCAACGGAAATGAAACTGTAGCAAATTACCGACAAAAAATCATGTTCCGTCAGTAAAATTATCGGGAAAAATTTCATTTTGCAACAGAAAAAATATCCATCAATAAATATGGAGGGAAATTATCCCGCCAAATTTTTCGACGGAATATAGCGACAGTAGAAAATTTCCATCGGTAAAGAAGGCGGGAATACTTGGCGGAATAAATAAGTTTTGGGTTTACCAATAGAATAATTTCAGTCGGTAAATTTTAGAGTAAACGTCATCGTTTGCTTCAGCTTCAACGTTTTTAATAAAACAAAAACAACATCGTTTGGTTTAAAAAGTGGGGGCTGCTAAACCAAACGATGTCTTTTTCGTTTAACCTAAAATTACCGCAACCCCCACTTCCCCCTCCTCCATAAAACCAAACGATGACGTTTTTGTTTAACCTAAAACTACCGCAACCCCCACTTTCCCCTCCTCCATTGCGTTTGCCTTTTTTTTTTCTCTCTTTTGTCGTCTTCATCCCACCACGCGTCCTCGCCATCCTATCTTCCTCGTCATCCCACCGTGCGTCTTTGTTGTGCCACTATCCTCGGCGTCCCAGCATCCTCATCTCTATCAATACTGAAGCCCCCTCCTCCATCCAAAATCATATTGCTTATTTATATAATTTCATGTTTGGGTCTAAATCTTATATTTTGTTTAATAAAAAGAAAATGTCGACATTGTCAGCATGGGTCGTCCATTCTGGCGTGCTTCTTATGCTTGGTTGGGTGCTTTGCGATTATTTTTCTCAATTAGAACGCAGCTACTGTAAACTAGTGGTGAGATGAAAGATTTTTCAAATTCTGTTAGTCATTCAGATTTTCTTTGGATTAAACAAAGTGGAACTTCTTTTCCTTTGATTCAAGCTCTGTTAGCGAGCAGAGAAGAAAAACTCTCATCAATGATTACATTCTAATTGAGACAACATATTGCAAAGAAGAAAAACTCTCGTCAATGTTTACATGCAAATTGAGACAGTATCGTGCTCTAAGAATGAGTTTTAATTTGATTGTGCTGTATTTCATAATACTTTCCGTGCAATGGTTGAACCCTAACATAGTGAACTATAATTTTGGTCTATCTCTCAATGATTTACAATTTCTGGTTTTTGTTAAAATAGATACTGAACTACAAACTTTTGACTTTTCAATTATATATAAATTAGCAGTGTGATTTTTAATTAATTTATTCATTGTAATAAAACATTTTTATATCAATTGTAATCCTTTTCAAACAGTGGCATATTCCCACCAGTTAACTAATTAGCATCATATGTTTGTGTTTTAGCTTAAATGATAGATTTTCTTTATATTGCATTATATATCAAAACCAAGATTGCCTTATTTTGTGATTTGCTTGCTTTAATATATTAAAAATATAACAAAACTATTGAACAAGTATATTATATTAAATATGAAATATTTATCTTCGCATGCCCTATTTTGTATTGAAAAGTGTCGCTCATCCTTCTTCTTTGTAGTTTGTAGTTGTCCGTCCATCGAAGTATGTCGTCCAACTAATGCCTACCATATATGTTGCTTTAATAATACGATTCTGATGCATTTGGGTTTTGTGTGAATGCAAAGGAAGTCCTAATTTTGTATTGTTGTTTAGAATATTCTTATAATCATTAATGAGTTTTTATGTTCTTCTTTAATAGTCTAAGTATTTATGTTTGGGTTTTGTTTGAATCATCGATGAGTAGATGTATGATTACGTAAGTATTTAATATATGTGGAATGTGTTTGAGATCTTATGGATGATTTGAGTCATAATAAACCCATAGGATGATACATAGGTTGGAAACCCGTGATGCAGCTCCCATGAGGCTTATCGATGAAAAATTCCACGACCTAGGAGTCACAGCGAGAACTTGCTTTCTTGAATCACAAGTGTAAACAATGCCACGTACCATAGTATTAAAATTTCAACATATAGTAATAATGAATATGTTGAAAATTTCATCTAGAGGTGGTGAGGAGGGCGAGAGGTCTGAAGAGAAGCCTAAGTTTGATTCTAATTCTTCAGAAAAGGAAGATGATGATGATTTTGATTTACAATTAAGTGTTGATTGTAACATCCCGTTTTTATACTAAGGGTTAGAACCTTAGATTTCTGTAATTGAGAAAATAACAATGAGAGATTAGAAAATTGCATTTCATGCTCATGCATAATGTTAGCATACACACATGTGAATATTGATTTTTGCACATTAAAATGATTGTACATGCATTCATTGACATTTTTTAGTATAATTGATCTATAAATGTGATTATATTTGGAATTACGAATTGTATGTGTTAAGAATTGATTTGAAGAGTATATTTATTGACTCAGAATTTTTAGTCAAAATTTGGAAAAATTCTGAAATTTTGGATATGTTTGGACTAGAAAAATGCCAAGTAACAGAACAATTGATGAATAGTGGTAGAAATAAATATCAAATAGTAGAAGAAATTTTAATATGTGACATTAAGATTTAATAACAAGTGTCATTGAAAATAGGGAGAAATTTGGGTTGAAAATTGGAGACAAATGGACTAGTAGATTAAAAGACCAAAAGTGGGACCATAGGAAAGTGACAAGTGTAACTACCACTCACCACTTACTATTCTTTTACCCAATTAAAGACCATTTCATGGTCTTTTACTTGCCCATCCACGACATATGCTTCATTTCTCCATCTCCTTCATTTTCTTCATCTTTCTCTCCTTTACTCACGACACTCTCTTCTTCAACCTCAAAGTTGAACCTTGCTTTCTTCCAGCACTAGTCATGATATTTTCTTCATTTCTTACTAAAGACCTAACCGTACCACCCTTGAATGATGATGCACATATGAGAGAAGAAAGCTAAGGTTAAGAGAGATCTTGAAGAGTTTGAAGACATTGAAGCTAAACAAGTAAGTATTAAGCATCACTCTTCTTGATTTGATGAATGAAACATGATTTGATGATAGTTAGAGGTTAAATGTTCATAAATTGAGGATGGGTATATGCAAAAACGTGAGTGAGTAATGTGGGTAGATTAATGTATTGCTTTTACATGTATGATGATTAATGATTCATAAATTGATATAGAGATTATTTAGACTTAGAATGAATCCTTAATATGGATGTAGAAAGAAGTGCAAAAAAGTTGATTTGTGAATGGATATTGTTATGTTCTGTTTTTGATGGACAAAAACATGGATCATTGGTGGTTTTAGATATGGATTGGATTGAGATTTGAAGTTAAAGAAAAGGCAAGTGTAGTGTCTTGAAAAGGGAAGAACTAGGATGAAAGTTTAGAGATAAAATGATAATGGTGTCTAAAGTGTGCTGGAAAAATGCTAGTTGTAACATTTTCCACTGATTATGCCTTTGTCATTTAGCCATAACTTGTTCTGTAGATATCCAAATGAGATGATTTTTTATTTGGATTAAATTGGAGACATATGGCTACATTTTTCATGAAGACATAGAATTCAAATTCTGTCTTTAAGAGTTTCGATTTTTGACTTGAAATTGAGTACTGGGTGCAGAAAGTTTATGATGAATGTGTATATATATGTTCTGTTATTAGTGTTCATGATCGAATATGGACTATAATTTGTTTATTGATGATATTGAGTTGAATTGGAGTTAGAATAATGGGGAAATGATGAGAAATTATATTAGAGATGATAGACCAAGCATAAGGTAGTGAATGTAGTAAGTAAAGAATTGAAATCTTGTAAATGAGGATGCAATTGGATAGGTTTGGGGAAAGAGGCATAACTTTTTCTGTAGAACTCAGATTGAGGTTATTTAAGTATTCTTAGAAAGATGACTTTGAGATCTACAACTTCTATGAAGACTCCGAAAAGAGATTTTGATGTCTAGAGGGTAAAAATTTCAAATTTCTATAAGCGACCCATAAAGGTCCGTTTAACGGACATGGATGCCCGCGCCTAACAGACATTCACAGGTCAATTGGTCTTAATTAAGGCTTAAATGGGACTTGGAATGAACCTAGAATGATGCCTTGATTAAGTGACTAATGTGTGATATGTTTGAAGTGATAATTGCGGTTATAACTTAGTGAATGATGGATGATATCAAAGTATCAAAGGCATAAGTGTAATGAGAATGAAGATGTGCATATGATTATAGTTATGATCCAAAGGAGTTGAGTAATATGTATTAAGTAAATGTGAATGAGAATTGAGTATCATGAGAGCATATAATGTTAGAAAAAAAACCAAGAAATTTAGGTTATGACATTAGAAGAACCAAGTTTTCTTGAGGTGTAAGCTTAAGAAGAAGCTAAACACATACAAAGGGTAAAGATTGAATGGTGAACTTAGAATGATCATGTGAAAATGAAGTGTAAATTTAAGTTCAATTAAACATATATGAATTATGAAATGAGAATAAGCATAAGATGCAAATTTAAATGATATACCCAGGACTATCATTGAGCATGCATTATAGACAACACATATACATATGTGTGTGATTGAGTGTTCATATGATTGTGCAATTATTAACGTGTGTGCAACTTGTGTATTGCATAATATTGATGTGCAGGAGAAAATGCTCGCATTGAGACGTTTCCAGATCTTGGAAGCAAATGCTAATCTGGAGCGTACTATGAGTGAACCTAGATGGCCTTATGTTTTGATTATGAATTATGTGATTATAAATGAGATGTGAATGTGATTGTACTGATTCTGGACAGTGAATGTTCGAGGGTTTGCTAAATGTGAAGATATCGAAGTGCTACTTCTATGTGAAATTGATGAAATAAGTGATACATGATTCGATTGTTAAACATCTGCATATGAAAAGAAAAGTGATTCTTAACTTTAATGTTGAATGCCAGACTAAGGTCCGATAATATGTGAAAGTGAATAATTTCTCATATGTAATTGATGCATTTCATTACATGAAGGTAAGAAAGATAAAGGCAATTATGACCAGAGTCATCGCTAAAAAAGAGCTTAAAGCTCAGAATGTAAAAACAAAGAGCCTAGAGCTCAAAATGTGATTAAGAGCCAAAGGCTCACTATGTAAAATGACCCCGATATCCCCAATGGATACGAGACAGTTATTAATGAGCCCAGTATCCACAATGGATACGGGACAGTTATAGGCACTGGGTCACAACAAAGTAATAACTAAAAGTGAGTCTTATAAGCACTGCATATGTGTATGATATGTATGATTTAAATCATTTGAATGATTTCTGAATGTGATATGTGTTAAGTGATTGAGTGAGCCATCGACGATGGTCACTTACTGAGTTTGTAAAAACTCACCCAAATTTTATAATTATTTTTCAGGTTTAGAGGAGTACCTCGTTAGACTAACAGGAGTATAGCCACAGCATACAAGTAAGAGATAGAGGTCAGGATCAGTTTGCGTCTGCATTTGTATTTTCTTTATTTTGTATCAAATTGAATCTTTCGCAATTATTGTAACTTGTGTATTCGAATATTTCTGTTTTGTAATAACTTTCCAAATTGGAAATGTTTGTAAATGATTTTGCAACGTAAAGAAATGATGACTACAAGTATTTTGCATTTGTAATGGGCCCAAAGGGCTATTGAAATTCTAATGATTGTATTGTTGTGATTGAAAAAGTTTATAAATAGGGTGGGCGCGATTTGATTATTGATTTCCGCATATGTGAGATGTTTTAAAAAATATATAATGAGATTTTTCTGATTGACTGTTCTAGTATGCCACCCTCGCGGGGCAAGTTCTCGAACATCACTAAGGATGTCGGGTACGTGTCTTGCGAGAGTGGGGTGCTACAGTCTTGTCATTGTACTCAAAACTAAATTAAGAGAAAAAAAAGTAGAAAAAAGTAAGGACAAAAACTTTTCCCCACACTTGGTTTGTCTGCTCACTATATTGTAGAATTGTGAAAACATACAATTAAAAGTAAAATTAAACACATAATAAAACCAAAAATAAATAATTAAAATAATTAAACAAATATCCAACTTAATAAAAATTAAAATTGAAAGAATCGCAACTAACAAATAAAACTATCTAACAATGCAATTACAAATTTAAACCTAAAAATGAAATTTAAGTACCTAATCTAACAATTGCCCAACATTGACAAAATTAAACATCTAATTCATGAAAAATTCAAAATTGAAATGAAATTAAACTATAAAACAACATCAATTGACTAAAAAACAACAAATTAATCCTAAATGCACAAAAATAATCACAATTCATCATTTAGTGAGCAAAATCGCATACCCAATTCAAATTTCATTCAATACTCATACAAGTCATGAAATTAAAAGGATAAAATTGAACTTTTAAACAAAAATCAAGCACATAATCAATGTAAATCACACTAAAACGCAACAATCCCTAACCTAGTGTTTGGAGTGGGGGGTGTGGGGGTGAAAATCTCTAAGGTTAGTAAAATTCCTAAAAATTCAAGCATAAATTAAGTGAAATAAATGAAAGAAATTAGTGTCAATAAAAGAAAACGGGTTAGAGAATGAGAGGGTTCGATGATGGGTGGCGAAAGGAATGGAGAAAATGAATAGAAATAGGCTTTTTAAAAAACTAATGCAGACTTACACGGGTAAGTTAGATTTTTGAATTTTGAAGGGACAAGGGCGTGTGAGTTTTCACAAACTAACGCTGTTAGATACACAGTTATGTAATAGACCATGTAAGTCTTACATGGTCGTGTATCATGACCGTGTAGAACTCTGTGAATATGTGAAGGCATGTGAAAGATTGCAAACTTACACGGTTAGATACATGGTCGTGTAGCTAATTGTGTAAGTTATGCACGAGTGTGTCAATAGACCATATAGGTCTCTACAGCTTATGAAAATGTTAAAATAAAAATTATGTATACACTGGCATATATATGGGAGTGTATATGACTGTGTAAACCATAAAACTTCTTTAAGACCTTAAAAATGTTTACTCAAAGTCACAAAGTTCAACACATATACCATAACTTGAAAATTTTACATAATTAAATGAGGATGCTCTATATTCTAACATAAAACACCAAAAAAATTTAAAAAAAATTATGCTAACATAAACTGGAAGAAAATGAAAATGAAAATGAAAATGAAAGTGGAACCTATCATAATTATTGGGTTACCTTTTAAATAGCGCTTGTCTAACGTCGTTAGATCAATTTCATATTTACCATCAACTTATTAGTTGCTTGCTTCCATCCTTTTCTCCATATAGTGTTTAGTAGCATGTGAAGAAGTTACATGTTGTAAGATAATAATAAAGTCAAAATGTATCAAATTAATAAATCCAATTGACGCCATTAATGTCTTTTTTGATTAAAAAATATTAATAAAATAAGGAATAATAAAACTTCCTGAATCTTCAATTGAATCAAACAGTTTGACTCGTAGGAAGTGGAGACCACTCATACTTAAGGTGACTACCAATAATTCATTAATAGTTTCCTTATTTGGATCCTCTCTTTTTTCTTCCTCAATCACTATTGTCCACTTTTATACTTACTCTTCTTAGACAGAGACTTCCTCCTCTTCTTCAACCTCTATTTTCTCTGTCATCTATTCCTCTTTCTCTTTTAAAGCAGTATTTACCTCTTTATCTTCTTCAACTATCTTCTCTGTCATCTCTTCCACTATTCTTTTTGACTTGCAACCTCATTCATGAAATCAACCTTTATATCCTCTTCACTTTGAGGTGTTAATAAGCTCAAATAATATGATATATTTAACTTAATGTCTATGGGAAAAGAATATCTCTCTTTGAATTTGTGGTGGCTAGCTTCACTTTTGGCAAGGTCTTCCATTAATATATCTTTAAGATGTTTTTTTGTTGTTGCTATTGTTGGATCCCGTTTCCGGAACCCAACCTGATCATGAACGTGAGCTTAATCCTATAGAATTTCCTTGAACATCATTGATTCATCATCTTGCTCTGATACCAACTATGTTGGATCCCGCTCGATTCTAGAATCCACATCTTGCTCTATATCATGAAACGTGATCTTCTTCATTACTCCTTAGTATTTTTTTTTGAATTTACAACACTCTTCGGAAATCATGAAACATGTAAGGTTAATTCGTTTAACCCTCATAATCCTGAGCGGGTTTCCTTGTTAGGGTTACTTCAAAGTACCCTCATTAGCCATCATCGGTTCACATTGCTCACATAACATCTCAAGCCACAAAGGGCGAGCCACAATTGACTTCTTAAAAATGGTAGCTCTTAGTCTCTAGGTCATTTAGAAACAAAAACCACCTCAATCGGGACTCTATAGCTCAAGATATGCTTAAAACTCAAAGTATGTTCATGGCTTAATCATGCTCTCCCAACTGACCCCTTACTTTCTATCAATAAAACTTTTTGAATTCGAAACCAATAGCTAAAAAATTTTATGTGAAGGTAGGATAATGTGTTAGAAATCTAACGCCTCATGAATCACCTCAATCAGAGGTCGGACGAAGGAGTTATCGCCAAACGAATCCAACATGTTCATAACCTTATTCCTATTGAACATACTTTGGCGTAAACGCCATAACTCTCACTATAGGGGTCGGATTGACTTTATGTTTGTATGGTTAGAAAGTATACATCTAGGGCTACAACTTTCGTGAAGACCAAAAATTGAAATTGTGTCGTTTACTGGGTCAAAATACACAGACCGTGTAACCTTCAGGAGTAACAGTGTCCCTGCGCCCAAAAACACACGGCCCGTGTGAATTCACACGAGTAGGCCGTGTAACCTTCGGGTAACACAAAATTTTCACCCTCTAAGACCCCTCCAAAGGGTCCCAAACCCATCTTAGCATCCCCTTTACACATAATCTTGCCAAATTCAACTTTTTCTAGTCCGATATCGCTTCATAAACTCTAAAGGTTCGGGAAAATACGTCCTTTACGATATCCTAACTTGTAATGATCATAACTTACAATTCCGATATCGAAAAATTGTATACTTTATAGCGTTGGAAAGATATAAAGACGAACTACAACTTTCATTAAGGCAACTTTGGCTAATTCTACCTAGATCGATACAGTTTTTCATTAGAAGTCAGAACATACAATTTCCCTTATGAAAAACTTTGGAATTTTGCACTATACAAACTTAGATTATCATGAACATAACCATTCAACTATCAAGTGGAATTCTTCAACTCTCAACCTCAATCCATATGACCCTTCATATTCAATGACATTTCGTGCTTCATAACATTCCTATCTTTCCTTTCCGTAATATCTCACATATATATATAACAATGATTCATGCTCAAGATTTATCAACTCATCATCCATACGCAATTCATATTTCATTTACATCATAAATTAAGAGTTTACAAACTTTAATGACATTTCTAAGCCACAATACAATACCAATATCAATATCCAAAATACAAAGATGCAAAACTCAATAATTTCTTGAAATA
>JAOTBA010000001.1:10087604-10104628 GCA_025629845.1 Erythroxylum squamatum | reverse complement strand
TCAATTTGGTTCAGTGATTCAAAAGATATACTTCAAACATTTTTGGACTGCTCTTGTCCAAAATAGTATACTATGCATAACTTTCATCCAAAACTTGAAAGTCTTAGAAACTAAATCACAATTCACTTCCTTCAGATACTTCGTAGCTTTATGTCTCTAGTTTACCACAAATTAGAAATCATCTCATTTGAATTCCTACAGATCAAGATTTTATCAAAACATTGAAGTATGTTCAGTGGGATAACACCAGTTTAGATCCTTTAAGAGCACACTCACTGTACCCCTCCCACTCTTTTCACTCAATCTTTCTTATTTCATTTCAGATAGCTTCGAGTTTTGGTGTAGACGTATAGAAAAGTCTTACGAATCCAATGGTTCAAGAATCAAGTCATTTGGAGGTCCAGAGAAGAAGTTATGGTCAAAAGTTGCTTCTTTTGACCATAACTCATACTGAACCTGTTTCGGGGAAACAGCCATAACTTTCTGTACAAATTTCTAATTGAGGTGTTCTTTGTATGGTTCAAAATAAGACTTAAATAGCTACAACTCTTATGAAGAAGTTGAAGGCAAATTCTTTCATCTGAGGGGTCAAAAAATGAATCAGACGATGCATGACGTCATGAGACGAATTGTTGATGTCATACTAAGACGAATCAGAAAAATAGGTATAACTTTCAGTACAGAACTCGGATTCAAGTGTTCTTTAGATGAATAGAAAGAGGACTTCAAGATATACAACTCTCATGAAGACCTTAAAGACCAATTCTATCATCTAGGAGATCAAATTTGGGCTAGAATGTGTTCTGGCCAAAGTGAGATGATGCTGACGTCATGAGACGAATTGCTGATGTCATGAGACGAATTGGATGAACAGTGCTCAGACGAAGTGGATGAGCAGTGATAAGACGAAGTGGATGAACAGTGATGAGACGAAGTGGATGAACAGTGATGAGACGAAGTGGATGAACAGTGATAAGACGAAGTGGATGAACAGTGATGAGACGAATTGGACGAACAGTAACTTCATCTTACTTTCTATCGTCTCATTTTTGCGTCCAGAACGTATCCACTTATAAGAATCATAACTTTTGACTCCAATGTCCAAATTTTTCATATAATATACCGTTGGAAAGATAAAAGAGAGTTTTACAACTCTTTATAAGGAAAATTTGTCAAAATCTATCTAAATTAAGTCCAGATTTCCTCTCGAAGTCAGAACACGAATTTTACACTCAACTCTCAACGTCCTGCACCCAGTTCTCATCTTCATGACAACTTTTGAAATCCTTAGAGACAGAATTGAATTTCTATGTCTTTATATGAAATGTAGCCATATATCTCTAGTTTAATCCAAATCAAGAATCATCTCGTTTGGATGACTAAAGAAAACGTTGTGGCTAAAAGACTGAAGCATACTCAGTCAACATTTTCCATATCACTACCAATCTTGTTTCTAAATCTTTCCTTATCACAACTCATACCAATATTACTCTTTCTACTCCTTCTACTCCTCATTTACAATAAAATCACATTTAGTATCAATTATACCTAGAAATTGGCAATGAATGCATGTACCACTTTTTTATGTGCAAACATTCAATATTTATGTGCATATATGCTAATATGATGCATGAGCAAGAAAATGCATTTCCTTCATCACTCTTTGAGCTCCCATAAATTAAAATTTTGGGTCCTAACCCTTAATATGAGGACAGGATGTTACAAAATAGGTAGGGGAAAAAGGATCCCTCTGCTTAATTCCTTTAGTTGATTTGATTACCTTAGCGGTGCACCATTAATTATAATACCAAAGGAAACAAAGTTATACAAGAATGTGTCCATTATATGAACTTTAGGAGATAACCAAATGCTTGCAAACTCTAAATAGTGAAGCTACATTGAATAGTATCAAAGGCCTTACAAAGATTAACCTTCAGCGCATAACTCTTAATGGGTCTTTTGGTTTCATAATCCTTTAATAACTCTTGAATCATTTGTATGTTATCACTAATATTTTTATTTAGAACGAAAGCCCCTTGTGTTATATTGATTTTTCCTATAAGGGACTCTTTGAGCCTTTGAGCTATCGCTTTGAGATGACCTTGTATATTTTGTTACAATAGGAAATCAGTTTGTAGTCATTCATAGCTCTGAGGTTTGACTTTTTACGAGTAGGAAAAAATATATTTTTTCTCTTTCAAAATTTTAACCTTAGAAAAGAGTTATTGTACAACTTCTGTCACTGAATCACCAGTAATAGCCCAAGTACTTTGGAAAAAGTGAGTACTAAAACCATCTGACCTAGGAAACTTGTTTGGGTTTAAGTTAAATAAAACCTCTTTAATTTGCTACCCCATTATTAGCCTTAACAAGTTATCCTTTGTTTCTTGGCTTAAACAGTAAGTTACATAAGGTTCAAGCTCATTCAATTCGCATTCTACTTCCTCACTTGTAACTTATAGTTTTTGGTAGTATTTGACTGTAATTTCTTCAATTTCCTCTTTACTATGAGAGAGTCTTCCCTCTTAATGCAGTCCAAGAGATAGCATCTGCATCTCTGGACAGATTTGACAAAATGCGGTTATAATTATGTCGACTTCAAAAATAGTCAAAATTTCACATTTTCGGAGTCGATTTCTCGTTTTTGCTATTTTTGAAAACTTTTTGATTTGTTATAACTTTTAGTAGGAATGCCCGTTTTCAGTGCTACTTGTGCGGTTTCGACCCTTCTTAGTCTAAAAAAGATGGTTTCTAACGCATATGTGTGGACAATCGTGCAATCAACAAAATTACTATGAGGTATTGTTTTCCTATTCCTTGTTTAAATGATCTGCTTGATCAACTGAGTGGTGCTAAAATATTTACCAAACTAGATTTGAAAAGAGGGTATCACCAAATTCAAATTAGGCTTGGGGATGAGTGGAAAACAACTTTTAAAATGAGGGAGGGATTGTATGAGTGATTAGTGATGCCGTTTGGCCTGTCAAATGTGCCAAGTACCTTTATGAGGGTGATGAATGATATTTTGAGGCCATTCATTGGCAAGTGTGTTGTAGTGTAATTTGGCAATATTTTGATCTATAGTGCTAACCTAAAAGAGCATCTTCAGCACTTGTAGGATGTTTTTAGTGTTCTTCACAGGGAGAAGTTTTATGCAACCAAAAAAGTGCTCTTTCATGGCATCCAAGGTCCTTTTCCTTGGTTATGTTGTTTCTGGAGATGGCCTGTAAGTTGACGAGTCCAAGGTTGAAGCAGTTTGAAATTATCCTATACCCAATACCATTACAGAAGTTCGCAGTTTCATGGGTTGGCATCTTTCTATAGGCGTTTCATTCCACATTTCAGTACCATTATGGTGCCTATCACTAACTCTATGAAAGGGACAAAATTTGCTTGGATTGATGAAGCAAAAGATGCATTCGAACTAGTCAAACAACGCCTCACTACAGCTCCAATTTTAGTGCTGCCTGATTTCCACTAATTTTTCAAGGTACATTCTGATGCATCTAAGGTAGGCATTGGAGCAGTCTTGAGTCAGAACAGCAAGCCTGTTGCATATTTAAGTGAGAAGTTGTCTGGTTCGAAGTTAAGATACAACACCTATGATGTAGAATTTTATGTTGTGGTTCAAGCTGTCAAGCACTAGAGACACTACCTATTCTTTAAGGAATTTATTTTATACACTGATCGTTAAAGCATTTGCACAGCCAAGACAAAGTCTCTGCCTGACATGCCTCATGGGTTACAGACCTGGAACATTTCACTTTTGTTGTGCAACATTAGTCTGGCTTGACAAATCAAGTTGCCGACGCGTTGAGTAGAAGGAAGAGCCTCTTGAATAGAATGAATATGGAGGTACCTAGATTTAACTCTTTCTCTAATTTTCTTGATATTGACCCATTCTTTTCTAGCATTCTGGAAAAAATTAGAGTTGGTGAGAAGACATCATACCTTCTGCAAGATGGCTTTTTATTTAAAGGGAACCAATTATGCATTCTCGATTGTTGCTTGCGGCTGCAAATTATTACTGAATTGCACAAGGACGAACAAGTGGGGCGTGATAGAACCTTAAAGTTGGTGCAAGCTTCCTATTTTTGGCCAATCATTTGAAAGGAAATCGAAAGGTTTGTGCAATGCTGTCGAATCTGCCAAGTTTCAAAGAGAACAATAACTAATGCGAGCTTGTATCAGCCTTTACCAGTTCCTATGCAGCCTTGGGTTGGTATAAGTATGGATTTTGTGTTTGGGGTTACCGAGAACACATTGAGGTAAAGATTCCATCTACATCGTTGATCGTTTCTTTAAGATGATTCATTTTATTCCTTTCAAGAAAACTACTGATGCCATTTGTGTGGTGCAATCATTCTTTAGAGAAGTGTACAGATTGCACAGCCTGCCATCTTTAATTGTTTCTGACAGAGATACCAGGTTCCTTAACCATTTTTGGCGCAACCTATGGAAAATGGTAAATACACAATTGAGTTTCAGTAGTACTTATCACCTCCAAACTGATGGGCAGACTGAAGTCGTGAATTGTTCATTGGTAATTTGTTGTGGAGTTTGGTTGGTGAAAATGTCAAAAGTTGGGATATAAAGCTTAGCCAGGCTGAATTTGCACAACCATGTGGTTAATCGTAGTACCAGGTATAGTCCTTTTTAGATAGTGTATTTTTGTTCTTCCTCAAGATCCTCTTGATTTATTGCCTCTACCTAGCAAGACAAGATTGCACGGCAAAGCAGAAGATTTTGTTACTGGACTGCAGGATGTTCATAGGGCTGTTCATGACAATCTACTAAAGGCTGCCATTAAGTACAAAGAGGCTGCAGATAAGAAGAGACGACATGTTGAGTTCTAAGTGGGTGATTTTGTGTGGACAATTCTGAGGATCATTTGTCTGTTGGTGATGACAATAAATTGCCTGCTCGGAAGATTAATCCTGTGCAAATCATTGAGAAAATCAATCCTAATGCTTACCGTCTGAAGCTGCCAAGTCATAGTCGTACAGTTGATGTGTTCAATGTGAAGCATTTGATTCCCTTTTCTAGTGATTCGTTAAACGATGACCATTCGAGAGCGGATTTTTTCCACCCCGGCAAGAATGATATAGTCCAAGAGATAGTGTGTGCATATCTGGACAGATTTGACAAAATAAGGTCGTAATTTTGTCGACTTAAAAAACAATCAGATTTTTGCTTTTTCGGAGTCAATTTTGTGTTTTTGCTATTTTTGGAAACTTTTTGATTTGTCATAACTTTTAGTAGGAATGTCCGTTTTCAATGCTACTTATAACTTTTTCATATTTTCTATCTTTTTTTAGAATAAGAATATTTTAGTATTTTGCCCTTTTGGCAATTTTTAGGGTTTGACTATTTAAGTTGCCTAAACTATGTATTTCGAGGTTTTTTTGATGAATAATAGATCCTGATGATGTTATGCCTTTCTTTTCCCTATTTCTCGAGATTCGTGTTGAATCAATAGGTAAATAGTGTTATTACCAGTATTCATGATTCAAATCAACAATATCAATTTGTACCCTTGTTTTGCATTATTTCCATTACATCACGTCCTTATTTATGATGCAAGTAATATTATTATTATTCCTTTGCGCCAAGATTGAGGAGTGGAAAAATTTTGTATTGAAATCACCTTTCTTGATCTGTCTCTTTATTACCGCATATTTTAACAAAGAATATTGTTATTGAAGTGCCATGTTAAATTCCTCTCGACTCTTTTCATCCTTAATTCTAAGAGGCTGGTTATAAGAATTTTAGTAGCAATCATCCTGTGCACTCCTTAAATTATCCTTAGCCTTCTAAAAATTTTGGGTCGTGTCATTACCCTTTAAAAAGGCTTTGATCCTCTGCTTAACACACTATAATTTTCTCATAAGTTTTTATGCCTTGCAACCTACTCCTTCCTCATCCCATGTTTCTTTTACCAACTCCATGATGCCCTTTTTTCCAGTAAGGAAATTAAAGAATTTAAAGGACAATTTCGGGCTAGGCAAGGATTTTGGGCTGCTTAACTTAATAGAGGAGTGGTTAGAACATAAAGGTTTTCCAAACCAGGAAAATGAATTCGGGAAATGGTTCATCCAGTACAGGTTGACTAAAACTCAATCCAGCTTCTTTCTAGTAAGCATTCTATTGAGTTATTTATTGAACCAAGTGAAGCTGTTCCCCCTATATCAGATATCTAATAACCCCATCTAGTTTAGGCTCTGTCTCAAGTCACTGCCAATGCCATTCAACCTGGCTCCTTCCCCTTCTGCTTCATTTTGGCCAAATATGCAATTAAAGTCTCCTACTACAACTCATGGCTTCCTATTATAGCTTGAATAAATATTAGATCCTCCCAAGGTAACTTCCTCTGGAATTTAAAATTAGATGCATAGACCACTATCATTGCGAAAATAGCTAACCCCTCTTAATTGCACACAAAATGGATGAATTGATCTATACTTTTGGTGACTTCCACTTGCATAGCCTCAAAGTTGAATGCATACAATATTATAACATTATAATGTTGTATGTAGTTTGCCTTTACGTTCCATTTGCTGCCCAAAAATTCATACTATCTGATCATGTCATTCGAGCTTTAAAATTTATAAGCCCTCAAATATCGCAAGTTCACGGGTTGCGATTGTAGTATAAGAGGTGTTGATCTCACAAGAAGAGAGACTAATCTATTCCTAAAATCTAAGGCTAAAAAGATATGAAACTCAAAATAAACAATGCAACAAAAAGTGATCACGAGAATTGAATTCAAGCACTTAAATTAGAAATTAAACACGAAGGAATTAACAATTGAGCAACAAGCACGCACAATAAGTTATGAGAAAGGGGATTTTACTTATCATTAATGCTAGCCTAATCGACTATATGTCAAAGGAGTGTCGGTTCTAGACTATCTTAGGGTTGATTACTCTCTCTCGAGATATAATCATTAAAACCTAAATTATAAACCCTAATCAAATTATGGAATTTGCAATTTCTCAATTCACAAATTATCTAAAACCCTAATTAGATCTGAAGCACTCTAATAAACTATCGAAACATCACATGGGATCTCTCTCTACACAATTACCAATATGATTTGTCACAGATTCTTTTAAATCATTTTTCATTCAGTTCACCCTCTCAGTTTGTTACTGAATTATGCATGGACGCAATCAAATCACGACATTCATCCAATAAACACAATCAATTAAATTATCATTAAATCAAAATAAAATCCCGAAGAAGAGTTAGAACATCATCAACATTCTACCATCTATCATCATACAATCCATCCCAACTTTATACATGAATAAAATTGAAACAAAAAGGAAATAGAAACTTAGAATGGACGATCTGGGAAGGCAGCAGCGGTAGGAAACCTCCTGAGCTGGGAAGCACATTAAGACCACTTCTTCTTCCTCTTTCCTCTTCCTCCTCTCTTTCTTTTCCTCTTTCTCTCTTAGGGTTTCCAAAAGTGGTTGAACGAAAAGCTCCCTTCTTTCTTCTCTTGTCATTCTTTAAATAGTCTCTTATGTTTTGGATAACCATAGGGCTTTTTTGAGGTCCGAAAGGTCCAAAAAGTCCTTCAAAACATGAAGTTTATAAGTGTCTGCTTGTCTGCCCGATGCAGGCCATGACCATGGCTCACATCTGAGCCTTCTGTCATGATCGAGGTACGTAGGCCACGATCATGCGCCATTCTTGGAGCTTCTGTCACAATTGTGGTCTGATAAGCCACAATCGTAGGCTATTGTTTCGACCAAATGTCTCCGAAACTCATTCGTTTTTCGATGTTGACCGTGAATACTAGCAAACACATCAAGGTACCTCAAAAACGTAATATTTAAGCTTAAAAGCTTGTACTAGCCCTTAAAACCTTAAAACATAAATAATTAACAAACTAACACAATTCTAATCTAAACATATACTAAATGATTGAATTAACGGCCAAATACATATCAAACTATGCCCTAAAATATGATGCAATTTACACTTATCACATTCCCACACTAAAACATTTGCTTGTCCTCAAGCAAACGAAACAACGAACAACACAAAATCACAAAGCACACAATTCAATAATTAGACAATGGCTTCAACTTTATGAAATAAATTTAACTTTAAACATAATCATTCAAGTTGTTCCAAATCATTAATATGCAAAACCTGCGTCTAGGAGCTTTGGACTAAATATACATATTAATCAAAACTTAAATGTCAACTTTAGTCACCCTTTTCAATTGTACAGACACGTTAAAAATTATTTGGCCTTTCAAACTTTGTAACTAATCCTAAGAACGTTTTCATGAAAAGTTAAGCTACTTACAAGTTCGGTAGGTTTTTATTAGAAAACATATGTTTTATTACTTTTTGTGGATATGGACCTAGTCTTTTTACATAGAGGCAAACATTGGTAATGAATGTCGATCCAGTTACTTAACTAAGTCATGTTTTTATTAAGTTGCTTGGGTGGAACGTCATTATAGCCTTTTAGTGCGGAGGCATACATTTACAAACACTTTTTTTAATTAATTCCTACCTTGTTGCTTTAGCCACTCGTTTTTATGAAAGAATACTAGCAAAGCTACTTAGTCGAAAGACCTAAAATTATGAATGAATATGGCAACTTATAGGGTGATAAATTAACACTGAATCCTAATTAACTTGCATATTTTAGCCAAAGAGCCTAAATCACTAATTTCGCCAGCTAACGACTCTTTACAACCTAATAGATTATGTTCAAAATTAAATTGATTTCAATTCATCTAATCCATTGATACATTCACACAATTCACAATATGCAACCTAAACACACTAACATAACAATATGCAAAATTCACACTCAAAGCAAAACACATAACCTTCCTCATACTTGAATAACACATTGTCCTTAATGTGAGAAGGGTATACAAGCACACCAATTGAAAATAAAACACAATATACGAAAAACATAAGAAGAAAATACTAACAAAAATGAAAAGAGGGGTTAAAACACGAACTCATCAGGGTGACTGAGATGGGGATGGTGTCGAAGATGGAGACCCAATGCACTTGACACTTACCTAGGTTCCCTTTCTTATAATTGATTCAAATAGAATAATAGAATTAGCAATCCAACCATTCCACATCATTACAAGCTTATTTTAGAATTTAACTACACAACAATTTAAATCTAACTACTAAACATGCTAATTTATGGTAATTAGCTTAACCTTACATCCTTGGAAGCTTAGCCAGGATCAATTATGAGTGGCTTGCTTCCACCTTTGTCATTCAATAACAATTTTATAGCCTGTGAGTAAGCTACAAATTGTAAAATGATCAGAAGGACAATATTGATCAAGTTGAGAAAATCAATTAATTTCAGTAATGTCCTTTTCACTAACAAATTGTCAATAAAATAGAGAGTAACGAAACTCCCTAAATCTTCTATTAAGTCTAGCAGTTTGTTTGTTAAAAGGGTGAGTTGCTCTTGTTCTTCCTTAATCACTCCCTTTTCTTCTTCTTTTGCTTCACGAACAGAGACTTTCATAGCTTCTTCAAACTCGATGTCAGTTGTCATTTGTTCTTCTTCCTTATGCTCCTTTGAAGATTTGAAATCATCAACTTTTATGAATGGTATTCTTGGTGGGTAAGGCGGAGGAGGAACATTGGGAGGGTCCTCATTCTTTTCTTCATCCTTTTTCTACTTTTCTTGGTCTTCTACAGAGTGGGTTTCAGCTGGTCTATCTATTGGTTCTCCTATCTCTTTCCCACTCTTAAGTGTGATAACCTTAACTTGCTCTCTTAGATATACTTCCGTATTGCCTGAATACTTCCCACACTTTTTGTAGATAAAACATTAGCAAGTTGTTCCACTTGAACCTCCAGGCTGAGAATAGAAGAGGCATAAGTCCTTGTTACTTGGTCAATTCACTCTTCTAACCTTTTTTGGGCCTCATCCATACTTATGAGCTTGTCTATGATCTTGTCCATGATCTTGTCCAGTTTGGAACCATAGTCATTGTATTTATCTTGTTGATATCCATTGGCCTTTGATTTCTGAATTGAATCTTAATATTGTTAGACCAATGAAAATTTGGGTAGTTATGCCAACCTGACTGGTATATGCCGGAATAAGGATTACTATCTCCCTGACCAACTTGTGCTTCATTAAAGTTGAATTGCTCCACGTTGTTGTTTTCCCTTAACTAGCAATCAGCTGCGATATAGGTCTCTTGTCCATATAACTCATATTCGTGCTACAATGCTGTGACTAGAGATGAAGAGGTGGCTTTCAGACTATTCAATTACTTAGTTAGGTTGTCGATCTTAGCCTGCAATGTTGTCATTAAATTTGCAACAATCATTCCTCTTGGGTCCCAAAAGGATGACTGTTGTCTACTTCATTCTGATGTCTAAAAACAACTACTGTATGCTATGTCCTTTGGCAGATTGTGTGTTGCTTCAACTATTTTCCTCGTGAATGATCCTCTAGTAGCTGCGTCTATGGTTCTCCTTGTGGGTGGATTAACTCTAGTTTAGAAGGTTTGCAATAGGAATTTTTTGGGTAGGTTATGATGAGGATAGCTCTTTTGCAACTCCTTATACCGCTCCCATGCTTCATATAAAGACTCCCCATCATTTTGCTGGAAATTGATAATTTCCTTTATTAGTCTTATTGTCTTGTTTAGAAGGAAATACTTATCTAGAAAAACTCACACCAATTACTCCCAAGTTGTGATGTTGGCTGGGTGGAGAGAATTTAATCAAGCCTTGGCTCAATCCTTAAGTGTAAATGGAAAGAGCCTCATCTTAACAGCATCCTTCGACATCCCAATATATAGGAAGGTGTCACAAATTTTAAGAAATTAGCTAAATGAGCATTAGGATCCTCATTGCTAATCCGTAGAATTGCACATTGGTTTGTAACATGTTTAGTAGTGATGGTTTGATCTTAAACGTATTCGCTTGCACCGGTAGTCGTGTAATCCCTTGACGATGGGCATTAAGCTATGGCCTTATGACGTCCATAAGAGTCCCTCGCTCTCCATGATGTATTTCCTCCACCATCGTTCTTTCCATCTCTTTTTATCATTCAACTCTTGAGATTCCCCATTATTGTCTGGTGATATTCAAGTTGATATGTCATCAACTTTATGCCCAGATTCTCTCTGTTTATTTTTTCATGAAAGATGATGAGAAAGCCTTATACTACAGGAATTAAACTAATCTACGCCTCCCCGAACGTCACCAAAAACTTGTTCATATCGTTCGAGCTTCAAAATTTATAAGCCCTCAAATACTGCAAGCGAACGGGTTGCAATTGTAGTATAAGAGGTGTCGATCCCACAAGGAGGGGGACTAATCTAATCCTAAAATAAATAATGCAACGAAAAGTGATCACGAGAATTGAATTCAACCACTTAAATTAGAAATTAAACATGAAGGAATTAACAATCGAGCAACAAACACGCACAATGGAAATCAACCAAGAATTTACCAAGTTATGAGAAGGGGGATTTTACTTATCATTAATGCTAACCTAATCAATTATGTGTCAAAGGAGTGTCGGTTCTAGACTATCCTAAGGCTGATTACTCTCTCTCGAATTATAACTATTAAACCCTAAATTATAGCCCCTAATCAGATTATGGAATTTGCAATCTCTCAATTCAAAAATTATCCAAAACCCTAATTAGATCTTAAGCACTCTAATAAACTATTGGAACATCACACATGATCTCTCTCCACACAATTACCAATATGATTTGTCTGGTTTCTATTAAATCGCCTAACTCTCATTAATCTGATTTAATTGTTTTTCATTCAGTTCACCCTCTTAGTTTGTTACCAAATTATGCAAGGATGCAATCAAATCACGAAATTCATCCAATAAACACAATCAATTAAATTATCATTAAATCAAAATAAAATCTTGGAGAAGAGTTAGAACATCATCAACATTCTAGCATCTATTATCATACAATCCATCTCAACTTTATACATGAATAAACTTGAAATGAAAAGGAACCATAAACTTAGAATGGACAATTTGGGAAGGCAGTAGTATTGGGAAACCTCCTAATTCGGGAAGCACCTGCTTCTTCTTCCTTTTTCTTCCTCTTCCTCCTCTCTTTCTCTTCCTCTTTCTCTCTTAGGGTTTCCAAAAGTGGTTGCACGAAAAACTCCCTTCTTTCTTCTCTTGTTGTTCTTTAAATAGTCTTTTATGTTTTCAGTAACCCTAGGACTTTTCTGAGGTCTGAAAGGTCCAAAAAGTGCCCTAAAATATGAAGTTCGTAAGTGTCTGCACGTCTGCCCACATCTGAGCCTTCTGTCACGATTGTGGCACGTAAGCCACGATCGTGGGCCATTCTTGGAGCTTCTGTCACGATCATAGGTGGGCCGTTGTTTCAGCCCGAATGTCTCCAAAACTCCTCTGTTCTTCGATGTTGACTCTGAACACTAGCAAATACATTAAGGTACCTCAAAAATATAATATTTAAGCTCAAAAGCTTGTACCAACCCTTAAAACACAAATAATAACAAACTGACATAATTCTAACCGAAACACATACTAAATGATTGAATTAACGACTAAATACATATCAAACTATGTCCTAAAACACCATACAATTTACACTTATCACTATCTTTTAATCTATTGTCCTTTATTTTGGTCTCAAGCAATCTTATAAAACTAGGTTTTTTCTCCAAAATAACTTCTCTAATCACCTGCTTCTTTAGAGGGTCATTTAACTATTTGATATTCCAAAATATCATAGACAAAACTTAATTAGCTATACGTTAAAACTTATTACATTACGCTGTCCCCTCTTCCTTCTTGATTTTCTACCGAGGAGTCAACTTCTGTGAATTTCTCTTCCAAGTTAAACTGCTTATTCTAGTCATTTTTAACACTTAGGTTTTCCACCTCCTTTTTATGGGATCAATTTTCTGATTCAGCGCATAAAAAAAAAAGAACAATAGCCAATTTATTGTTCTATTTCTTATAGCTATAATTAGATAACTTTATAAATCTATTCCCTTTTCCTGTTTCCACCTCTCCAGAACCTATATAAGTATTATCATTTCTTCCTACAAATGCTTCCTCTCCACTCGGGATTCCATCCAGATAGTTTCCCACTACATTTTCACCTTATATCTCTAACTTTCTCCTCTTGTCTTGTTCTAATTGATTCTTTTCAAATAATATACTTGATAAATCCTAATAAGTTCTATACCTAAAAACATGTCCCGTAGACTTCCCAATCTTACTCTTTAAATTTGGCTTCCAACTAAACAAAATCATTATTTCAACCTTAACTAGCTTTCTTGTTTCATTCCCAATCTTACTCTTTAAATTTGGCTTCCAACTAAACAAAATCATTATTTCAACCTTAACCAGCTTTCTTGTTTCATTTAAATTCATCACTGATATAACATCTAGTAGCTCATCCTTAATATTAACCTCAACACACATTTTCATAGAACGAATTCTTTCTATTATTAAAGTTTGTGAATCAAAGCTGACAAGCTTATTTGTTGAGTTGACAAGAAAGCTCAAATGGTTATAATATTCTTTCTTTCTTTCCTTTGTTTTTTGGTGTGAAGAGGTCAGCAATTAGCTTACATCATCTCAAGCCTCACTTTAATATTGATCTAGTTAAGTTATTTAGGTAGTGAAAATGTTAGTGGGTTAAGAATTTTCTGGTTATCTATATTTTTCAGAAGAGCTATACGTTCGGCCAATAGTGGAAAGTCTTTTCTACATATTGTATGCATAACTAAAAAAAGGAAATGATTACACCTCTCATCATACAATACTAAACAGAAATAAAATTTAATTAGCCTTAGGCTATATTTGGTTGGATGGTTATTAATGGAATGAAATGGAATGTAATATTATTCCATCGTTTGCGAAGAGGATTTATAATGGAATGAAATAGAATATGATAGAAGGGGACGGTTTCAAATTACATCATATTCTATCCTAAACAGTAAAAATAAGTTACCTTCGATTTGGGGGGTTTAGGATAGAATGTAAAATGATAAACAACATTTCACTATGTTACATTATGAACCCTTCTTTCAAATAACATTTCACTATATTACATTATGAATCCTTCCATTCCTCCGAAACAATTTTCTAATATTACATCCTTTTACATTCCATTCTATTATAAATCATTCCATTTCATTCTATTATGTTCTCTATTGACATTTTTTCATTACTTAACATGTCTTTCTCTTACCCTCTTACCTACATGATGCCTCATAAGAAAACTTTAACTAATAACTATAATGGACTCTCGAAGGGTTCTTGAAAATCCACTTAACTACCTTCAGTTCCTGCAACAGCTTCGAAAGTAGTATGTGTTTTTGTTGGAAGTGGTGATTGACTTCTCTTCAACTTCTTCTGATGTATAATCAGGGTCTTCCAATGTATCCTCCTCCGCTATATCTGTTTTAAGCCAACAATGCCAGTTTATTCTGTTTTCTGTTCCCCAGGACATCTCTTTATGATCTGTTTGAATGGAATTGACCTTCTCCATTAAAGTCAGGATCATCTTATGGTTCAAAGCTTCATAGTCCCTGTCATTACATGTAATGTAAAATATACTCTGAGCTTCAGACAGTCGAAAGGCATATTTATAAGTGAAATGGATGAGAGTTTTCGTGTCACTAACCTGTATGTGTAAATAGCATGCAGGAACTGAAAGGAAGCAAGAAGCAGATATGCTAACCGGATTATAATAATCAACCATGCTTTATGATCTATAGTAAATGCTGTCATCCGAAATACTGCAACTTCTACAAAGAATGTAGCAAATAAACCTGCAAACCGAAATCCGCCAGATAGATTTTATGCTATAGGACTACTAAACTTCTGGAACTAACAGAAGAACGAAAAGGGATATTTAATGATGATGGGACATGCTTACCAATATATAACTTGGCTCTTACATCATATGTTTGCTTTGTGCTGGTGAACATATGGATAATAAAAACTGACATACAATAGATGAAGAATGACTTAACTATTCGTGATTCTACCAAAATTGCCCTCTGTAAAGCAAATAGCCTTTCCAAAGCGATGAACATGCTTGCTTGCTTTGATTCAAAAGCTTCCTGCCAAAACAACTTACAAGAAAGGTGTGAATATTTTTTTCAGGAACGATTACTTGAATATTATTTGATTGGCTCTGTGTAACAGTACCTGAGAAGTCAATATTGACTTCGAATTCTCGATCAAGTGATCATGCACTTGCTGAAGCTGCTGTTGCCTCTGAAGAAGTTCTTCCTGCTGTCTACGGCCATACTCAGCTAACCGCTGCAATGCGTTCCTGCAATTTGATAAGGAAAGAAGATAATTTCTGCAGACATTCTAGTAAATATTTCATTAAGTAATCATTCCCTTGTTCACCTGCTCTCTTCTAGCGCTTCTGATTGAGATTTAGTCAGCATTTGAAGACTCTTGAGTGCAGTGTATTGTCCATCTAGAAGTTTTTGTTGGTTATCCAAGGATTTCTCTGCCACATTCTCTATATTATCAGCTTTGTTCTCTAGGTTTTGCATTTTTGAAGACATTGATTCCCCAAGATACTCCATCTGTTTCTCAATTTCTGTAGCTTCATTCATCAAGTCACTAAATTTTTGGTCCAAAGTTTCATAAGCATCCAGGATCGTTGCCATCCCTTCCTTGAAAGTCTCATTCATCCTCCCTTGCTCTTCTCTCAACTTCAGTTGAGAATCAACAATTTCCTTGGATTGCTCAAAAATAGCTTCTGAATGTTTTGACAGAACGTCCAGATGCTGATTTACGTCCTCTGTTGTTTTAGCCACATTATGAACTCGGGCATCGATTGTACTTAAAGAATCATGAATCTTGTTTGAGCTCTGGCACAAGGAATCTGTTCTCTCTTGTATACTCTCTAACTTGTCTTCCGTAACTTCTGCTGAATCTTTTAGTTCATTTACTAGTCTCTCCATTTTATTCTTAAATGCATGGGCCCTATTGTATAATGCAACAAAGACCCTTGTCAGCTTTACAATGAAAAAATAAATAAATAAGAAGTAATATACAGTTCAATTCCTGCAAGCAAATATTAGATCTGTAAGCCATATTAGGTATATGAGATGAGGGAACTGCTGAAGTTTATGTTTTCCATTGAAAAGGAATTTATACTTAACTGTAACTGATGGCACATAGAATTAGTTTCAAGCAGAAATTCCAAGTACACCTTATTCTCGGTGTCAGTTAACTTCCTTAGACAATCAACCATGGGAGCTTTTGTGTCACAATATGGTAAAGACGGCCTCCCTGAGTCCTTCTGGAAGCAATCACTGAGGTGCCAAGCGAATCTGGAGCGTTTCTCCTCAATACCAAGAATCTGCGAGCAACCAGCAAAGAGCTGCTCATAAGCATTCTGCCAACAGGAATAATGATTGGAGCCCACCAATTTTTGTCTTGCGTTCTCAATAAGTTTCATCCCCTTGTCGTCTCTGAAAACATCCATCGAAAACTCAGCAACAGAGAAGTCCTTGGTGTATGAGAGTGGCTTCTGTGTATGGCGAGCCTCTGAGGAAGAAGTGAACCAACCCCATGATCGACAACTTGGAAAACCCGAGAGTAAAATCAAGAGCAAAAGAGTGTAACTCATAGCTAATGTTTTTGTTATTCCGTCTTTTTTTACCCGTAAAGAATATATAGATATATATATAATTATATGTATGTATATAGAACTTGGAGTGCAAGAAACTTGAAGGATTTGGTGTTATCGGACTGAAAAGGAAAATCTTGAAAGTGAAAGCAAACGCTTAGGGTGCGTTTACTTTCATAAAATTCTCTAGTTTTTTAGAAAATTTTTTCATAAAATAGAAAATAATTAGAAAACATGTTTACTAATAAAAAAATAGATCAATTTTTCAAGAAAAACTTGTTTTCTATTTTTCCAATTTTCTAGGAAACTAGAAAACTACTTTTAATAGGTTTCCAAATTTTCATTTCTAATTTTTAGGAATCTTTTAACAAGTTCTCCAGC
>JAOTBA010000001.1:10040999-10065253 GCA_025629845.1 Erythroxylum squamatum | reverse complement strand
GACTTATTATTATTAAAGTAATTTTGATTTGGAGCGTTCGCAAAAATCTACTCTTTATATTTTCTATTTAGAAGTTAAATTTTTATGTGCTATACAACCCGATGGATATCCAAAAACTCGAATAACCCATGGATTTGGATATGGGTAGTAAATCATAAAAACCGATGGATATGAATATGGATATGGATTGAGTCATAAAAAATGGATATGAATATGGATAGAGTAAAACTCGAACCGAACCCTACCCATTGCCATCCCTAATCCCAACTCAATTAGTCTATTAATGATAACACTAAATACTTTTAAGTCACTTTCATGCTTGGCTGTAAATAAGGAAAATAGGTAACTAATTGTTTCCATAAGGCAAGATGCAATCTCTAATTAGTTAGCTTGCATCTCTAATTAGTTAGCTTTCATCTAGTAAGAAATATGAAATTAGATGGAAGAGTCATCAATCGTGAATGTTTACCAGCGGTTCATGGAAGCTCATGCTAAAAGGCCAAGTTGTTAATATTCCATTACATAATTTGGTTTGGTATCAATAAGCTTATCGTGAAGCCTCAATTATGCTTTGGCTTGTAATTAAAGGGAGGCCAAGCACCTTGAATCGACTGAGTAAGTTTCTTATGCTAACTGATACTTATGTGTTCTACAATCAAGCTATTAAAACTATAGAACATCTTTTCTTTGAATGTTAGTTTACCTTAGGCATTTGGAACACAATTAAGGGCTTATTTCATACCAATATCCCTAGCCTAAGTTAGTAAAATCTCATAGCATGGAGTTGTAAACATCATAAGAGGAAAGAAGCATATTTGATTGCTTAAACTTACTTTCAAAAAATACAATATATAGCATCTAGATGGAGGGCAATTATTGACTCTTCTCGAAGGATTTAGTTCGAAAACAAAGGGTTATCAACTTCACATTAAACAACATCAAGGATTAGTTAATGGCTTAATTATAAGCTTTAGTTAAATTGCAGTAAATTAATGCTACCGAAATGGAGGCTTCCATATATGGATTAAAGTTGTAGACTTGCTTATTAGGTCGAGGAAAAACAATAACTAAGTACCTAAAATCGTAAGATTCTCTTTGTTTTGCTACTTCACGATGGGAGATCCTACAGCCAAAAATGAACAACAACTGGTTGATTTTTACGTCATATATAGCCAACTGTAAAACAACAATATTCCTTTGATTATTCAAGCTATTCCAATAACCTGATTAAGTTTGATACTCACGATCTTTGATTTTGGTAATGCAATTTAATTTCTCAAAAACATATATAAAATTTTCTAATAAAATATTATATTTGATGATCAGTAATAAAAAAATTCAATTGTTTAAAATACATAAAGCAAATGATAAGATAACGAATACAAAAAGGAAGATTAAGTATATAACTCAAACTAAGAGTTTTATAATATAAAATGAGTATTTTCGTATAAAGAAAATAAATATTGTTTTGAAAAGTAAATTGAATAATTATAAATAACCAACATGTCTTATAAAGAAAGAGGCCCACAATATAACTCAAATTTTAACCAAAGGTACATGTTTAAGCTACACCGTCTTGTGCATTTGATCTCCTAAGCCATAACATGTGTGAACCACTCACGAACACTTTCTAACTTAAGTCCATCTTAGGGCTTATCTTCTTGGTAGTCTTGTCAAAAGGCCCTAGGCCTGGCCCAACTCTAAGATGGGCTTGAGTTGCCATCAAGTCCATCCGAGCTTAGAAGTCGGCCTCGGGTAATGATAAAATGATGTCATTTTATCAAAAACGATATCATCTTTATCTTTTTAAAAAAAATTAAAACTCATCACCTCAAGTTCCTTTCACCAATATACCTATGATAGAAGAAAACTAACCTACATAATGTGAAGCACTGTCACTTAGAACCATGTAGCTTTTGTTTTTGTTTAGTCCCAGCCCTGATAAAAGTTAGAAAGTGCAGAGAGATGTCATTAGGAATTGAATGGATCTATCATGAGCCCTAGAGAATATGAGATCATCCACAAAGGAGAGGCAAAACAACTTAAGGTTTTTTCTTTACTATGGAACTTAAAGCTATGGCCTTAGGAGATATTGTGCTTGCTCAACCTTGAAGACTTCCATGTAAAGAATGAATAAGTAAAGGGATAGCGGGTGTTTGAGACCTTTTCCCCTCTTAAAGGGCATAGTTGGTTTGTCACTTATAAGCACAGTAAATGAGGTAGTATCTGATTTACCAACAAAAAAAAAAAGAGGTACTATCTATAAAAGCATGGATCCGATGCCTAAACATTTCAGAAAAATCAAAGATCTCCAACATGCAGAGAATAAAATTCTAGCTGGCTGAGTCATATGCTTTCTAAAAGTCCACATTAATAGTGCAATTCTTTGACGAATTCGCTTTGTTATAGCCTCTTAGAAGCTCCTATGCTACAGGCCAATTGTCTCCTAGAAGTCTGCTTTCTAGAAACGCCCCCTGAGTTAAGCTGATTTTATTCTTGATAACCTGAGTAAGTTGTACATATTTGGCTAAGTTTTATCTTGAACATGTGTATATATGTATATATATATTTCACCTTAATCTTGAAAGACAAGAAAAGAATAAAGTTAATGAGATTTTTCTTTTACTAAAGGTTTTTAAATGGAAGATGTTTGAAGAAAGGAATTAAGATTCTATATATTATCGTAACATACAAGGCCTGTCTCTACGATTTGTTTCCGAACTTTTATTTACCTAAATTGGCGTTAAGCCATTTTGCTTGGATTATCGAACATTAAGAGACATTCCTTAGTTGCCAGTTACATTTTATCTGTTACAATTTCGACCACCTAAGGTTTACCACCCTTCAGAGGATGGACGCAGCAGAAACACAAAGGCCCAGTTCGACTCAGGAACGCAACAGCTCTGGTATTAACACTAACAACGACCATAATCAGGAACCAGATATAATAATTTTACATTCTCCGACCCAAGATTCTCAAGCGATCGATGAACCTGCAAAGTGTCAAGAATCTACAACCAATATCATCATGGATTCCAAGTTGTACATGGCTGCAGTAAACGGCAATTTTCATGCTTTCGAGGTCTATAAGGATCGGCTTGAGCAGTTAATCACACCGACTCAGAACTCAATCCTCCATGTCCACATCAGATCCCTTCCTCTACCAACTATGTGGGAAAGAGTAATAATCGCTAAATTCCAGGGCGTCCTAAGATATCTGCCTCTTGTTTCATACTCTTTTTTTTATGCAGCTACGGTGTCTTGCTTCGTGAGTGTCCTCACCTATATTTCACCTTCAATAGCTTTCAAAGCTTCCCGAAGGTTAGGAAGTCCAGGAGTATTAGCCGGACTCGATATCGATATGCTAAGGCTTCTCGAGTCATCAGGATTTGTGAGACAAGCAATCAGAGCATGCCCGCATCTGCTGTGGAAAATAAACAGCGACAACGAAACTCCACTTCATTTAGCCGCCAGTCTGGGATATACGGATGTGTTGGAAGTTCTTATTCAGGAATGTGCTGCTTTAGAAGATGACAGAGAGAAAGGCGTAAAAGCAGTGACACATTTGATGGGAATCAAAAATGAGGCCGAAGACACAGCCCTGCACCTTGCAGTCAGGCAAAATCACCTTGACGTTGTGAAGAAATTATTATCACAATCAGATCAATATCAACTAAATAACGCTATACAATATGGACCCAATAAAGCCGGCGAGACTCCTCTTTACATTGCGGCGGAGAGGGGATTTCAACGTGCTGTTGACGCGTTATTGAAGCATTCGGGAGCATCACAAGTTGATGGTGGCCCCAATGGAAAAACGGCCCTCCATGCTGCGGCTATTCGCGGGAATGCAGGTTATCGTCACATATATGAATACAAAGCTTGCTTTAAAAAAAAAATAATTTTGCTGAGAAAATTGTTATTTGAGATTGTTCTGCACGCATTCCTTTCTTCTTTAGTTTTAACAAGTTCAATTTGTTCCATTTAACCCTGTATTTTCTTATCCTTTGTAATGGGTTGTTTAATTTGAACCTAGGGATTACAAGAAGGATTTTGAAAGATGCTGAGAAAAGAGAAAGTCTGCCCAAGAAAGAAGACGACAAGGGATGGATTCCCCTCCACTATGCTGCAGATCTGGGTTCACGTGCAGTGGTCATACCGTTACTGGATGCGAATGGCTCATTGGCCTACAAACCTACAAAAGTCGGAAAAATGGTAGCTCTTCATCTAGCAGCGAGAACAGGCAGTGCATCTGTAATGACAGAACTCATATCTCGGTGTCCAAGCTGTTGTGACTTAGTCGATGATAGAGGCCGCAATGTTATTCACTTTGCCATCGAAAGTGGGAAGAAAGAAGCAATCAAACATGTCCTCAACAATCCTTTTCTGAATGGCCTTTTAAATAAGAAAGACTATCAAGGGAATCCACCTCTTCACCTTCTCCTTCAATATCCTTATACTCACTTCAAGTACTTTGCAGCTCACCCTCTAATTGACAAGCAAGCTTTCAACAGTAAAAATCGAAATGCCTTGGACATCGTTCTAGCTTCTTATGATGACCCTATGGATCATCCGTTTATAAAGGTCCTTTCTACTTATATTCTATCTTTTTTCAACGTAAAATTCGTATTCACACTTGATATCCTAATAAATATTAATACCTTACGGTACTCCTTTTTGGGAAGACATCCATTGTGTCGTTTTTACCGTGGATCTCCTCTCCTCTTTTTTAGGAATCCAGATCTTCTGTTCAGTTTTATTCTGTCTCATGAAATCTCAGCTATTTATTATGCGAGACTTACCCGGGCTTCATGCGGAACTCACATAAATAAATGGCTGAGATTTATTGGACACAATAAGACACCATAAATTGGACAGAAGATCTGGAGTCCCTTTTCAGGCGTATCTTTCAAATATTTGAATTGTTTCTAAAATTGTAGACATCCACTAGCATTAAATAATTAATTAATACTAGTGAAGGTGGTTGAGACTTTTAACCTCGTATTTAGAAAGAATGTTTACTTTATTACACTAAACAAAGCTTCTCAAAGAGACTTTAGTCATAATATTTGTAGGTTTATATTACAATGAATTAATTTTGTTAGTAAAATATATATGCCTATGCATGTAGTAGGTATACTTTTAACACTTCTCACATGAAAATCGATTGGCTAAGTTGAAAGTGTGAGCACAAGTTTAGTTGGAAACGAAATTTGAAGTTTTGACACGAGGAAAAAAAAAGGAGACTTTGATCTTGACTTTTACATAAATGTATCTGTACTGTCTGCAGACTGGAGTTATTGAACGGTTAGAGAAGCTTGGAAACAGACCAAGGCAGAGAGATGTGGAGGAAGAGGATAAAGCCGAAGGGACAATTCATGAAGCAAATGAAGCAATTATGAGGGATGCAAGACAATCACATTTGGTAGTGGCTACACTGATAGCAACAGTAACGTTCGCAGCAGGTTTCTCATTGCCTGGAGGCTACAAAGATGCAGGAGACCCGGACGAAGGCGGTGCAATTCTAACAAGACGCAAAGCTTTCCAAGCATTTGTCATCTCTGACACTGTGGCCCTCATGTTATCAATTGCTGCTGTCTTTTTATATTTTTTACTCCCCGCGCTCGGTCGTACGCCTCACACGAAAGTAGTCGTTTCAGTGTTCACTGTAGCCGCAAATTCGGTGGTTTATGCAACACTTGCTATGGTGGTGGCCTTTTTGTCGGGCATGTACGCGATCCTACTTCATTCTTCACCGCTTGCTATTTCTGTGTGCGTTGTAGGTGGCTTTTTGTTGGTCGCTTCCGTCGCTTACCCACCGGGCGTAGCCTCTGTTTTAAAAATCGGACTAAATCGATCGATCCGATCGATTAGACGTAACCGACCGGTTCGCTCTTAAAAATTAGTTTTTAATTGAACTAGTAAAAACCGGTCGAATCTTTCAATAAATTTATTTATTTATTTATTTATTTTGTTTTTGGTATATTTTTGTATTTTTTAATATTATTAATATTATACATAATTAAATATAATTATTGCATAATTATAACGTCACACCGGTTCGACAGGTGATTGAACCGGTCAAACCGGTAACCAGTAAAACTTCCGGCTCGATAACCAATTCGGGTTTCAAAACGCTGTAAGTAGCAAATGATGATTAAGCCTGTGTTTCCTCTCTTCCCAATTCCCGGTGGTTTTCCCCATGGATGGGAGATTAGACAACCTGTGGGATCTGTTTTCTGTTTTCTGTCTCCTTTTCTTTTTCTTTAAAAAATTCCTTCTTCTATTTCTATAAATTTTCGATTCCCTAGAATTAAAAGTAACAAAGTTGTGTTAAGCTGATTATTTCCACCAAAACTCATAAACTTTCTTTATATTGAATATAAGGGGAGCTTGATTCACAGAGGGTAATAAGAATAAGAATAGAAATGAATATAGTAAGGAATGAGAATGAAATGTAGTTCGGATAATCTAGAGGAATAGAGTATTGCTGAAAATAGTGGAATTAAAGTGTTACCTTCATTGATTCCAAACATGAGTTTTCATTCGATACCTATACCTTTTTTCCCATTACCCCCAAATAAGCACCCCCTAAATTTTTATATTTAGTAAATAGTATTTTTAGATTAATGGTAAATTTTTGTATGACATAACCTTGAAATAATAAAAAAATATCTAGAATAAGTATTAGAGTTTAATTATACTGAAACGAATCGAAAATAAGTCCTATAAAATAGATTTTAGGAGTTCTGAAAGTTTAGGACTAAAATGCTCTTTTTGAAAAGTAATCTGTATTAATGATTTTAAACTCATTCAAAAAATTTAAAGCATCCAATCAATAAGTATTAACCGTAATTAAAGTATTTCATGATCAATTCGATGGGAAGACGATTGCGAAATATTTTCAAAATTTAATTCGTTTAGTTGATGAATTAAATTCAATAGAGGACAATTTAGCCTTTTTACATATCATTAAAAGGCAATTTCGTCTTTTTATATGTTATTAAGGGTAATTTGGTCATTTTACATTTTTTTAGTAGAATAATGAGTCATTACAAGAGAACTAATAGAAAGATGAAGTGTGGAATCCATTAAATGAGCATTAAAAAGAATAAAGCAATACTTTTGTCTTTATTTGAACATAAACACGAGAGACCAAACAAAAGGGAGAAAAGAAGGGACATTTGGCCAAGGAGGGAGAAGAAGAGTGCAGCTGCAATTTTTCATAGTTTTGGAGCATAAATTAGAGAGATCCTGATCAAGTGGAGGTACTCATCAAATACCAAGAGATTAGAAGAAAAATTGGTAAGTTTTCCTAACCTAAATTTCTAATTTTGGGACTTTTTAGTGGTATAGATATGTAAGATAAATGATAATTTTTGACTTGCCATGGAGTAGATAATTAAGTTTGGAAGCATTTAAAGGATGAATATGACAAGAGAAAGAATTATGTTTAGTGAATGTTTGTATTTTGTTCTCAGATCACTTGAACCAGACATCTTGTTTTGAATATAACTTGACCTACAAACTTTCAAATTGGGTGATTCTAATCGTAGATGAAACCTAAGACATATTACTTAAAATTCTTAGAAGAGACCCTGACCTAGTTCTGGCTGAATCATATTGGAATTTGAGATTGAAAATGGTGATCTGATGCTGCCCCTATGTTGGAGCAGCTTGTGATGTTTGGTGCATGTTTCTTGAATTAGAACTTCAAATGGTCTGATTTTTGATGATATGGAAACTAAAGACATAGGACAACAAATGTCTATAGGACCTCAAAGCCTAATTTGAATGTTTTCTATGTGAAGAGTAAGGAACAAGTAGAGGTATAACTTCTAGACATAGGCCATAACCGTGACTCATCATGCATGATCATGATATGGTGAATTAAATTGAGTGAGATAGTGCTTTAAAGAAATTAATAAGTTAGAATGAGTAAAGATATGATTTTAAATGACTTTTGAAGTTAGAGTTGGAAACGGAGAACAATAGTTTAGCTTTCGATAGTAAACTAAAATACGATTAACTTACATGTTTTACGATTAAATACTAATATTTAATTTGGTTAAACCAAATTTATAGTGTTAATGTCTTATTTATGAGTGTGCTTGGTGATAAAGTTACTTAACCTTGAGTGCATTTTAAATGTATTTTATGAAAATGATTTCTATTTTATCGTGAAGTGAATATGGATTATGAGTTTTATATGAATGATGCATTATAAGTGAATATTGCCAGTACAATTTTACGATTTTAGCAATATATTAATTGACTTTTGAAAGTTAAATCTTATATGATTTAAGTTTATATTGAGATGATGTTATTGGTTGATAAAAAGGAAATAATTTTTAGCCTAGAGTATTCCGATAGGTTTTATACAAATTAATATACTAGTGTATAACAGTTAACTTAATAAGGGCAAGCAATGTAGAACCAGTTCCGTAACTAGTGGTCAACCAGTTGCGAGTAAATGATGTAGAACCAGCTCTATAACTACCGGTATATAACAGTTAACCTAGTACGAGTAAGCAATGTAGAATCAGCTCTGTAACTAGTGATTAACTAGTTGCGGGGATGCAAAACCAGCTCCGTAACTACTGATGTATAATGGTTATCCTAGTGCGGGTAAGTGAGGTAGAATAGAACCAGCTTCGTCACTAGTGATTAACCAATCGCGAGTAAGCGATGCAGAACTAGCTCCGTGACTTTATGCCTGAAGGTACCAAATGGCAACATAAAACACTTTAGGCAATGGATCTTAACTTTGACCAAATTTGACCAAGGTTCCACACACTATGTTTAGTGATTTTCTTCTCCAAATCACTTCCAATGCAATAAAACCTTCATACCACATCAAAAGGGTGCAATTCATAACATCAAAACCAAATCTCAACTATAAACCAACAAATCAAAAAGTTCAACAAAACAAGTAAGCTTACCAACCCATTTTCTTCTTCCTCTTCACTTGGATGGCTATGGTTTCATGTTGGATGCTTGATTAGAGGTAGAAGAACATGAAAAACTCTTTGGATCGCTTTTCCATGTCATAGCTGAAGTTCCCTCTTCTTCTTTTTCTTTTCTTTTTTTCTCTCTCTTCCATCCTTCCTCCAACCATGGCCAACATTTTTCCTTGCTTTTCTCTTCTTTTCTTTTTGTTTTTGGGCTCCTTAACGATGCTCTCTCAAGGCTACTCACCAAATGAGTCAACTTATGTCTTAATTCTTGCTTTTTATACTCTTTAATGCTTTACACATGTCACGTTCCTATTGATTGTCTCTAATGACTCACCATCCATTTAATTAATGATGCTTAACTCTTAAGAAATCCTTTAATTGGTCACTATATGTCTCACTAATCTACTCATACCATTTTACACAAAAAGAACAAATTGCCCTTTAATGAACTTAATTCACCAACTAACCAAATTAAATTCTGAAAATATTATGTACCTATCTTATTATCAAATTGACCTTGAAATATTTTAATTAGGGTCAATACGTATTGATTAGATGCTTTAAATGGGTTTTAAATCATTAATACCCATTATTTTCTAAGCATTTTAGTCCTAAACTTTTGAAACTCCTGAATTCCATCCAATCGGATTTATTTTCGATCCGTTTTAGTATCATTAAACTCTAATACTAATTTTGGATATTTTTCAATATTTTGGAGTTGGGTACCCCAAAAATCACTATTCACCCAAATTCACTATTAATCCATAAATACCATTCATCGAAAATAAAAATTTATATCCAATAAAATGAAAGGTTTAGGGTTTTACAAAATATATTACATGCTTTTGGATTTCTAGTTTTTTTCACTGATTAGATAAATCAATACACAAGTATAATATTTTATTATGAATCTTGGTCAATAGTGAGCTTACAAATCTTATTAAAGGAGCTAAGGGTCTAAGGCAAGGATACCTTTCCTTACCTATTTACGCTGGGAGTAAAGGTTCTAGTCATGCTCATTGATTTTTACGTCATATATAGCCAACTGTAAAACAACAGTATTCCTTTGATTATTCAAGCTATTCCAATAACCTGATAAGTTTGATACTCACTATCTTTGATTTTGGTAATGGAATTTAATTTCTCAAAAACATATATAAAATTTTCTAATAAAAGGTTATATTTGATGATCAATAATAAAAAAATTTAATTGTTTAAAATACATAAAGAAAATGATAAGATAACGAATACAAAAAGGAAGATTAAGTATATATCTCAAACTAAGAGTTTTATAATATAAAATTAGTATTTTAATATAAAGAAAATATTTTTCTTTTGAAAAGTTAAATTGAATAATTATAAATAACCAACATGTCTTCTAAAGAAAGAGGCCCATAATATAACTCAAAATTTAACCAAAGATACATGTTTAAACTACACCGTCTTGTGCATTTGATCTCCCAAGGCATAACATGGGAGAACCACTCACGAACACTTTCTAACTTATAAGCCTCCGGTATCTTGTGAGTTGCCATCAAGTCCATCTTAGGGCTTATCTTCTTGGTAGGCTTAGCAAAAGGCCCTAGGCCTGGCCCAACTCTAAGATGGACTTGAGTTGCCATCAAGTCCATCCGAGCTTCGAAGTCGGGCCTCGGGTAATGATAAAATGATGTCATTTTATCAAAAACGATATCATCTTATCTTTTCTCAAAAAATTAAAACTCATCACCTCAAGTTCCTTTCACCTGTATACCTATGATAGAAGAAAACTAACCTACATAATGTGAAGCACTATCACTTAGAACCATGTAGCTTTTGTTTTTGTTTAGTCCCAGCCCTGATAAAAGTTAGAAAGTGCAGAGAGATGTCATTAGGAATTGAATGGATCTATCATGAGCCCTAGAGAATATGAGATCATCCACAAAGGAGAGGCAAAACAACTTAAGGTTTTTTCTTTACTATGGAACTTAAAGCTATGGCCTTAGGAGATATTGTGCTTGCTCAACCTTGAAGACTTCCATGTAAAGAATGAATAAGTAAAGGGATAGCGGGTGTTTGAGACCTTTTCCCCTCTTAAAGAGCATAGTTGGTTTGTCACTTATAAGCACACTAAATGAGGTAGTATCTATAAAAGCATGGATCCATTGTATAAACATTTCAAAAAAATCCAAGATCTCCAACGTGCAGAGAATAAAATTCTAGCTGAATAAGTCATATGGTTTCTAAAAGTCCACCTTAATAGTGCAATTCTTTGACGAATTCGCTTTGTTATAGCCTCTTAGAACCTCCTATGCTATTAGCCAATTGTCTCCCAGAAGTCTGCTTTCTAGAAAAGCCCCCTGAGTTAAGCTGATTCTAGGCTTGATAACCTGAGTAAGTAGAACATATTTGGCCAAGTATTTTCTAATAAAAGTACCATTCTTTTTGGTCGGGTCAGCTGGATCGGCCTTAATAGGCCCAACTCTAGACCTAGATATCGACGGCCCAACGACCACGGCCCGTTCGGCCCATCGGGTGTTAGACTTCCATGCAAACACTGCGACTCACGTAAAGACCTAAACCTAACGGCTTCCCCAGGTATATAAGGTATTATTCTACCATAATTCAGGTACGAGAATACAACCCTGTTTTTTCTCCGTTCACAGCAGCCAACACCCTACGAAAATACTAACTTGAGCGTCGGAGGGGCTTTCCGGGAATCAACCCCCGGCGTGCCTTTATTTGTTTTGCAGGTATTCTGTAGCCGGAATCAATCAGAAGCATGGATCCGAACGACAACGCTCAGCCCCAGCAAAATCCGGCTGAACCACTGTTTATATTTTGTACTTGACAATAACTTGAAGATTGAATTTGTTAATTTAATCTATAACATAACTTGGGAATGTTTTAAGTTATTAAATAAAAAATCATCTATGGCAAAGATATAGATTTCGTTTCGTCGTTAAGATATTCAAATTGGAACTGATTTCTTTAGAAAATACTAAAAATTGATAAAAGAGAGAACATGTGTATATATGTGTATATATATTTCACCGTAATCTTGAAAGACAAGAAAAGAATAAAGTTAATGAGATTTTATTTTTACTAAAGGTTTATACATGGAAGATGTTTGAAGAAAGGAATTAAGATTTTTATATATTATCGTAACATACAAGGCCTGTAACCCTTCTCCCTACGATTTGTTTCCGAACTTTTATTTACCTAAATTGGCCTTAAGACATTTTGCTTGGATTATCGAACATTAAGACACGTTCCTTAGTTGCCAGTTACATTTTATCTGTTACAAATTTCGACCACCTAAGGTTTACCACCCCTCAGAGGATGGACGCAGCAGAAACACAAAGGCCCAGTTCGACTCAGGAACACAACAGCTCTAGTATTAGCACTAACAACGACCATAATCAGGAACCAGCTATAACAATTTCTAATTCTCCGACCCAAGATTCTCAAGCGATCGATGAACCTGCAAATTGTCAAGAATCTACAAGCAATATCATCATGGATTCCAAGTTGTACATGGCTGCAGTAAACGGCAATTTTCATGCTTTCGAGGTCTATACGGATCGGCTTGAGCAGTTAATCACACCAACTCAGAATTCAATCCTCCACGTCCACATCAGATCCCTTCCCATGGGCGGAGCCACAGTGGAGCCCACTGCTTCTAAACATTTTAATTTAAAATTATTATTTTAAATTTTAATTTTATAAAAATTTAAAATTTTGTCCCAATTAAATTAACGGTGACAAAAAAAATAAAAATTATTATAGTTATATTAAGATATCAAATAAAAACTAAAATTTAAGTCTATTTATTTTTATTAAGATTACTATTATTTGAGCCCATGATTTTTTTGAATGAAAGCCTACAAATAGGGAGATAAAAATTACATGTTTAACTGACTTTTTTTTATTCAGATTTTTTTACCCTTTTGGCTTCTTCGTCACACTACTTTTTGGCTTTTTTGCTTTTCTTCCCCTAACTCCACAAGAACTACCACACCCAAAGCGAAAAAAATCTATATTAAACGCAATTGTGGAAATGATTCCTCTACATGCCTCACCCTATTCTAGTATTGATAAGTAAATTCTCACTTCTTTTCTTTGAAAGAATGTGTAGTACGTATAATTTAGAGTTGAGTTCTTGTAAGTTATAATAGAGTTGGTACAGTTTTAATCTTTACATTCTTTTAGACTTTTAGTGAAGATGCAAGATAAGATTTCTCATTGTAGACGAAAAATCGTAACATATAAAGTCGTAAAAATGAACAAAAACAGTACAAACCATCTAACACTAGTGATAATAGGGATAAAAGAAGTACCCTAGATGCCCTTATGAATAAAAATAGACGGGCTCATATTTTATTTTTTATTTGATATCTTAATATATCTATAATTTTTATTATTATTTTTTGTCACAATTAAATTAATGGGGGCAAATTTTTAATTTTTTAATGGAGTTAAAATTTAAATTAAAATTTTTCAATAATATAATAGTACTTTAAATATTTTGCCCCCACTCAAAATAATTTCTGAATCCGTCCCTGTGTGTACTAACATAATGCAAAAAAAACATAACTACAAATACATAGCAAACATAAACCTATGCATTCAAAGATAATTAATTAGGAGGCCATAAATTTTATGTACTACCATAGTGAAACCTAATACTAAATTTAATGTTAGAGAGTCATATCAAAGACAACCCTTGATAATAATCCTTATTTTGTAAGAGAATAGAAGGAACAAATAGCGCAATGGATACACCTTGAGGCCTAACATAAGTGATTACATTTATTAAAACTTAAAAGGACAATAAAATCAATGTCTCCTACTAGTAAACAAAAATTGTAATCGCTTGCAAATCCTAACAAGAACACATATAAACAAAAGTATTCTTGATACGAAAGATAACTTAGTAGGTAATTTAGTCTAAAATACCTGGACATAAGTTTAGCATTGTAAATTGAAATAGCATTAACTCATAGGTTAGCAAATTACCAGTGAGTTACATTACATACAAATTTTAAAAGATAAAACCTTTTTGTAGTTTATATTTTGTCTTAACATTTCATATAATTAGATGATTAATTAAGAAACCCCTTTTACCTAAACAAAAAAACTTAATTTTAAATTTTTTAGTTATGTTCCATAATATTTGGAGACTATTATTAAAAATTCTAACACAATGCTATTGATTTAATAAATCAAATTATGAAAAGTTCTTTTTTGTTTAACTTAAGATATAGGAAAACTTTAGAAAACAGTAGTATGAGAAAAGGTCTTAGTACAGTTTAATTACTTTTTAAATTTTGATAAGAAAGAATAGAAAAAGTTGGGTTTAAAATGATATGTTAAAATAAGTAGAAGATGAACTATAATTAATAAAATAGCATTTTTTGAAATATAAATATAATACAAATGGTGAATACGTTAATGTTTCTTTCTCTCTAGATAGCATACATAGAGTAACAAAGGCAATTATAAAAATTGGTCTATTCCCCATGTTTAACATCCTAACTTTACTTAACCAATCTAGGTTATCTATTGTTAAGTTGTTGTCAAACTCATTTAGAGTTTGAATAACATTCCATACACCAGGAGAGAATGCACAATCAAAGAAGAGATGATTTAATGATTTTAGATGAGTTTTACAAAGCTAACTAACTTGAGAAATATTAAGGAAGCTCGGTTTATCCATAGTAGCAAGCCTCTGCTTATCTACTAACCATATAAAGAGTGAAAATTTAGGTAAAATATTTTTACTCCAGATGATACTGTACCTAGTTAAAAGTCTAATCCTCGGGTCTAAGTATTTCCTTATAAGAATTGATAGTGTATATTCTAGATGAGTGTTTCAACCATATGTAAGAGTCCTCTAATTTATGATTTGGACTATAACTAGAAATTTTCTTAACCAATTAATCATTGTTATTAATGATTGAAGCAATACTAGATTTCTCAAGGAAGAGATGAATGAAGCCAGGCATCAAGTTAGTTATATGTAGAAGGCCAAGGTTACTCCAATTTTCATACCAAAAGGAAGCATATCTTCCATTACCGACCTTATAATTGATGTCTTTATACATAAATTCTCCTAATTTTAGTAGTTAAGTCGTACTGAGAAGTAGAGGCTTTGATTTTCATCTCTTAGAAAATTCTACCATTTAAGAAATATAAATGGATCCATTTAAGTCATAGAAACTCTTTGTTAAAAAGAATCTTAAGGTTTTATTGATAATTTTTATAGATTGTATACCTAGATCTTCCTTTATCTTTGGCAAGCGAACCTCATCCTACTTAACCTTGAATCTAAATAGTTTGTTAGATTCCCTTGACCAAAAGAATCTTCTAAAAAAGCTTCTTTTGGAGAGAAATATAATCAAGCCAAAGAAACAATATGAAGTGAGTTAATCAAGCCATTAGAGAGAAATATACAGGAAGATCAATGAATATGAAGTGAGTTAATAACTAAATTGATTAATTTCAATCTTCCAGTAAAGGAAAGAGCCTTGTTACACTAGTTTATAGATTCTCTTCTAAATATTATCATGCAAGGGGATGCATTCCTTATAGTTAAGTTTCTTAATGGAAATAAGCGACCTAAGATAGGTAAAGAGAGGGCCCTTAGCTTGGAGCCTTGAGATTGTATAGTAAGGTGGCGAGCAATAGCTAGCACAATTATTTAACTTTTGTTTTTATTGATGGACATGCTTAGAATTGCTTAAAGGTATGAAGCGATGACATCAGGATACAAAAGGACAAATAAGAGATTCTATGGAATTTGAAGTTAATATCATGTATGATGTTATGAGCCATCAATGTTAAAAAGAGTTTTCATGCTCAAAATAAATAAATAGGGACATAAAATATATCTCCTTGTCTTGAGCCTTTTCCACCCTATATAAGATTAGTTAGTTCTTCATTGATCAAAATGCAATAGAAAATAATAGAGATGTACTAATCAATCCTTTCAATAAAACATTTAAGAAATTTGAAAGTTTTTAGCATGTGTAAAATAAAATTCTGGCTTATAAAATTAAAATCCTTATGAAAGTCCACACCTTGATAACACATTTCTTAGAGAATTTTTTTTCCTCCTATAGTTCTTGTACATTTCTTGATCCAATAAGATGTGATCTGCAATTAATCTTCCTTACATAAAAGCACCTTGTGACTCATTGATTAGAGTTTGGAAACAAGCAACGTAGTAATGACCTTGAGTCAGATGTTATAGCTGCCCATAATCTTAAAGGGAATAAGGATTAGAGATTTTGAAAATGAGACTTATAAAAGTTTTATTGATTTTTCTAAGTATTTTTTGTTAACAAAAAGATTTTGGAAGTGCATCCGTCGCCACTCTTCTAATCAAAGGGCAAAACTTTTGAAAAAAAATCCTTTTAAGTCGACTAGACTTGTAGAATTGCTTGAGTTACTATCAAAGATTTCCCTCTTTACTTCTTTATCAACAAAAAGTTCACAAAAATTTTCAGATTCCTGGTCAATAAAATGATTTGTAATAAAGATAGGAAGATATGCACAAAAAATTCACAATCTGCTTAAGTACCAAGAGCGTTTTTAAAGTAATCATCTAGATACTAGCCTTTAGAGTAGTTGGCCAAGAAATGCCGCGCTTATTTATGTTTAGCTCTCCATCTTGCAAATGGATTTAGCACCTAGGGAAAGAATTTCAACTGGCATAAAGCAACATGTTCAAGGCATGCTTATAATTTTTTAATCAAGAAAGTTTGTCATGGCATAGGTCACCACGACAAAATTGCATGGGCATAAATTTTAAACAAAATCATGCATATAGTGAGCGATTTCTTGCTAAATTTCATAAGCCTCATTGACTCTTTTATGCCCTCCACATTGTTTTCTTTCTAAAGGCACTAAGTGTGTGAGCACGCACTCTATAAGAAAGAGTCTTATTATTGTTAGCTGTCTTGCAAATCCATCTCTCTTTCCTTAGTCATTTAGATCAACCATTCATTTGTTTGGCTATGATGTCCCAATTGGATCCAATTGGAGGCAGAAAAAGGAAAAGAGAAGAAAGGATCTATAGATTCAAGACATTTTGTGAACGTGGTAACCCAGCCGAATTTGATGACTCGTTTAGACATAATGTAAGAGCACTTCTTGAATTCGGGCATTTCGAGGGCACTATATACAATGGCTTGATGAGCTGGTCATTTCAGCTTGAAGTGAACCACCACCCTCCGTTTCATATATTCTTGTATGTCGTGGAAGAGCCCATTGAAGCTTCTATTGAACATCACTGCATGAACTGCCAATATGTTGGTGAGTCCTTCACTCCAAAATTTCGCAAGTTCTCCTGAACATCATCATATCTAAATTATATCATTAATTCTCATCGGGGTGTGAGTACCTACTTTTTTGGAGTCACCACATAGCACATATTGTGTGTCTGGACAGCATGCACATATGGCAACATCTCATTATCATTAATGAAATTTATTTACGACTCAGGCTGGGGTCACCATTTGATTTGTAATAAGAAGTATCACTTTTTACTGCGCTCCAATGGCACAGTGAAAGCACTGGTGAGCAGTGAAGCCAAATTCGATAGTCACATTGCAATTTCACCCATGGGTAAGTTGAATTTAGTTGAACCCCAAAGCCATATTTTGCACGGTGTCTTTCACTCTAATGGGTTCGGGCATTTGGTATATATCAACGGGTTGGAAGCTGGTTCCCCATTGGCAGGATGGCAGATCATGGAATTTTGGGATCGGTTGTGCACTGGATTGCGAGCAAGGTTAGACTCGACTATTAAATGGAACTTTCTTCTTTGTTATAAATCAGCTATCTTACTTTTCCAAATCACTTACCAATACACAAATGGTAATCTAACTGAAACGCCAATGTTATTCAAGTCCGTCAAACAATATGATTTTAATTGAATAAAAAGAACATATATATTTTTTAATCTCTATTGTAGGAATGTTTCTTTGCATGATATATCACAGAAGAGAGGATTGGATATGAGGTTATTGTATGGTGTAGCATACGGCGAGCCATGGTTTGGTCGATGGGGTTACAAATTCGGGCGAGGAAGCTATGGGGTCACTCAGCATATGTACCAAAAAGCCATAGAAACTATACAATGCATGCCTTTATGTATAGTTGCCCATTGCATCGGTAATTTTAACCATGATATTCCAGTCATTTTCTCTAGATACCAAACATTGTCTGAGAATCGTTTGGTGTCACTTGGCGACCTTCTTCATTTTATCTTGGAGCTTAAAGCTCGACTTCCTGAAGATAACTGTAGCCCGGCCATCTTCTTGGAGCCTACCTGTCGATGGTCTCCCAAGCGCATCCAGATGGCTACAAGAGTGATAGTTGAAGCCTTGAAGAGGGCCGAGTATAGATGGGTTTCAAGGCAAGAAGTAAGAGATGCTGCTCGGGTCTATATTGGTGATACTGGGTTGCTAGATTTTGTTCTGAAGTCACTTGGAAATCATGTGGTTGGCAATTATTTGGTTCGGCGAAGCTTGAATCCAGTCACTAAGGTTTTAGAGTATTGTTTGGAAGATGTATCAAACGGAATTCCTGACCATGGTGGCGTGGTCATTGGCAATACGAATTTGAAGTCCTGTTACAAGATTAGCAAGTCCCAATTAACTAGGGATATATTTTGTTTGTATACAAATATTCTTAAGGAACAAAAGTCAACATCGAACATTGGGATGCTCCGCGCAATAACAACAGCTGCCCGAACAATTCTCGACACCAAATATTTCGTTAAAGAATATATTGAAGAAGTGCCTTCCAGGATTGAACTTGGTCTAGAAGGAAAGTCGAAATTCTATTGCACTATTGTCTTAAGGAACAATGAAGATGGTCATGTGGTTATGGACGAGGGGATGCTGCCATTTGAGTGTATCACATTAAAAAATGATGACACTATTAACAAGCTTAAACAAGAAGTTGAAAGTAACTTCAGGGAACTATATTGGGGATTGAGAAACATCAGAGTAGGGTACATAATGAACTTCAACGCCAAGGACACAGATTTGGTTTTTCGTCTAGTTGAAGTAGGCCGAAAATTTTTGTTTCAAGCTTCAAAAAGTGGAGGAGTAATGAACAACGAGTTAATATACGAAGGTAGCGTTGATAACAAGGTTGTTAACTGTGCTTGTGGAACCGTAAAGGATGATGGTGAACGAATGGTATCATGTGATATTTGCGAGGTTTGGCAACACACAAGATGCGTTAGGATTCCAAATAATCAAGAAGTTCCTCGTATATTTCTTTGCAACCGTTGTGAGCACGAGATTGTAATCTTACCTGCTATAGCCTAGTAGTCATGTGTGCTCTATCTGAAATGTAATTAATATCGTCAAAATTGTTGGTGCAGTCAATGGACACGCTTATCTCATGTAATGGACAAACTTACTAGTGTATCAAGTCTTAACATACAATGGACAAAGTTAGTGTCATTTATTCTCTCATGTGCAAGGTTAGTAGGTGATCTGAATTTTTACATCGTTTGCGTTTTTGCTTCTTAGAGTGACTTCAGTATTGTTTAAACATTTCAAATCTACAGGTAATGTGTATTCATTTTTCCTCTTATATCCCATTGCAAATTCCTCTCTCTCTCTCTCTTCCGATCACTTTGTTTTCACATTTGCCCGTATGGATTAAGATCCCATACAGCTACTACCAACGTTAATTCCCTTATTTTCTTTATGCACAATTGATAGGTTTGACATGATCAGTTCATTCTATTCCTTTTTCTCCTTAACAATTTGTTATTTGGAATCTTATTCCTACTATTCAGAAAGGATCATCTCATTACATAAAATGAATCCTTGAAGATACTTTACCATTAATTGACCTATCACACTATGTGATTATAAACTAAAACTTGAGAAAATGAGATAATTTGTCTTTTATATAGACTACCTATATAACTTGATTTGAAAACTTAAGTTGTTTTAGCAAATTCTATTAAATAAAAAAGGGAAATAATATATTTTCTTTAGTAATATTTTTTTTTTAGAAAATGGTAATGTATTAAGCCATTGAAGGCAATCAAGAAACAAACTGAGCTAAATAGAGCTATTCAAGTGTTTACAAGATTAAAAAAATCCTTAGTAAATGTCCAAGCTTAACTTTCCTAGAAGTTGGAAGAAGTACAAGCTTCACATTCCATGATCTATTACAATAATCCACATTGAGAAATTTAGATTTATACAAGTTGATATAACATCTAATCTATAGGAGGATCTTGTTGTTCAATTGCTCCTTTGTTAGGCTTCTATCTTGAAAAATGTGAGCATTTCTCCCATCCTATGTAGCTTTGACAAGAAATGATAAAACCAAACAGTAGCACTGAGCTATACAGAGCCATTCAAGTGTTTCCAGGATGAGAACATCCTTAGTAAATGCCCAAGTTCAACCTTCCTAGAAGTTGGGAGAATTACAAACTACACATTCTATGATCTATTACAATAATCCACATTGAGAAATTTGGATTTATAAAAACTAATATAGCATCTGATATGTATGAGGATCTTATTGGTGAATTGATCCTTGGTTAGGCTTCTATCCTTAAAAATATGAACATTCCTCTCATCTCATATGGCTTTCATGAGAAATGATAAAACCAAACAATAACACCACTTGACTGTAATATCAAGATGTTTAATAGTGATACACCACGCTTTAATAGAATTCCAATCATTTTGAGCAATGTAAATGTAGCATTTGTGCAATAATGATTTCCAAATTGTTGTGACAAAATTGCATTGGAAAAAGAGATGATTATTGTTTTCATTAGCTCTTTTATAGAGAATACATATGTTAAGCTACTTTCCCAGCTTGTCAACTGTTAGCAATTTTATAGCTTACCACGATATGAAAGAAGTTCAAGGAAGTAGGTGCTTAAACCAAACAATTTGGCGAATCCTACTAAGATGATTTTGAAGAACCAATTTATAGGATTGATTAGTAAACTTTCCATTCTTGATATGCTTCAAAATGATGTTATCCTCTTTATTGTTGAAGCATGCTTTAGTAATTTCTAAACAAAAGGAATTTGGGATAGAACTTTTCTGAAAATGCACTTATTAGACAAAGCTTCAACAACTGTCATATCCTTCTTGATAAAAGGTTGGAAAGTCTCGTTTTCTTGTAAGTTGTGTAAAGTTCCAATAGGAAGCCAATTATCAAACCAAAAACTGGTTTTCCCACTTCAAATAAAAGAAGCAAAGTCATTTCTAAACAAGTCTCTTATTCTCAGAATTTCTCTCAAGGTTGAAGTTGAAGATGGTTTAACCTTTAAGCCAAATGCTTCTATTCAACAAGAATAAAGTTCAACAAAATAATTCAAGAATAATATCTAATATGGATTTAGAACCATAATGATGATAAACATCATAACAATCCAAATAAACATTCAATATAATGAAAGAAATAAAGGGAACAGAAAGAAAAACTAGTTAGAGTCTTGATGTGGAAATCTGGAATTCTCTAAAGCTCTCTTGATGTCTCCTCTTGATCTTCTTTTGATCTAGTTATTGCTCCTTTTTTGATGTTTTTCTTGTTCTTGTATAAAGTATGAGGCTTCCATATCCCCCTAATTAATTCAGTTCCAAAAATAGTCCCAAAATGTTAGAAGTTGAAAAATCTCGCTAGTTGGTTATGACTTAAAGAGTTTCCCAACCTTTGTCACAATTGCGCATAGGTCACTACCATGATAAGAGCTCCATATATAAAGATTGTTCTTGGGTTTTCAAACACTTAGAACACATACAAACACTAACAATAACACAATTTTAAGCCTATACAAATGATAATTATCTAAGAAACACTTAAACACCTAGAAAAACATGTGATAATCTACACATATCATGATCACCACTCTTAAAGTTTTGCTTATCGTCTAGCAAAACTAAAATCACAAACAAACGAAATACATAAATACATAAACACACAATTATGAAACAATACAATGATGATATAATGGCATCAAATCTCATGGAATGAACTTAACCTTAAGCATCAATCACTTAAAAGTGTCAACATACTAACTTATTCATTTCATGTTTAAGTCCTTTGATTTGAATATACATATCAATAAAAATTTTAACACCCTATTCATTCACTTATAGCATTTGTAAGCATGGATTTATTATTATTGATCAATTAAATAGGCAAACTATCACTAAGTAACCTTTTATAAAAATTCTTACTATTTTTAAAAGATCGGTAGGTTTAATTTATTGCAAGCACCACTTTTTTAGATTTTCTTTAATGATAACCTAGCCTTTTGACTAAGAGGCAAACACTTTGTTATGAATGTCTTCCGGTTACTCAACTAGGTTATGCTTTTTATTTAGCTTGGTTAGAGTATCATTCTAGCCTTTTGACGTGAAGACAAACATTATTTCATGAATGCCCCCAAGTACTCAACTATATCACGACCCTTAACTAGCTACCAACTCTATTCTTAACCTAATTTTCTTAAAAAGGATTAACATAATAGGGATTTTATTTAATAATATTTTAAAAAAAAATCTTAGCCTCCTCGTTTCTTTTTAATCATCCCTCTCATGAAAGGGTACTAATAATGCTAACCAATTCAATTGATTCTAATTACAAATGTATACAAAAAAAATTCCTAAAGTGAAAAAATACGTGTCATATCCTAATTAACATGCATATTCATCCCAAAGATACTTAAAACACAAATTTCATGAAGTTACTACACCTTTACAATTTAAATGAACATGTTTAAAGTCAAAAACTATTTCCATTCAATTTTTGCCATTAACGCATTCACACTATGCACACATCATCCAAAAAAATCCAAAGCTAACATAATACAAATGCAAAATTCACACACAATTCATACAAATGTAAATTCATATACAATTAATGTGCAATTGCATATAAATCCCACAGTTAAACAACACATTATACTCAATGTGAGAAACAAAACAATACAAAGAAAATTAAAGAATAATAAAGACAAAGTTAGAGCAAGAGTACTTATGGTGATTGGGGCGGTGATGGGGTTGGTGATGGAATTAGGAGACATTCTATACCATAAAGATCCATCAATTCACTCCCTATAAAATAAACATTAAAAATAAAAATAACAAAGTATCAACAAAATAAATGAAAATAAAAAAAATAAAATATCCTATTTTTTGGTTTCCTCACAAGTATCGCTTGTTTAACATCATTGGCTTAACTTACTCTCCCTGCTCATATAAAATGCATGGACTAGGAGCATGTGCATGAATTTCATCTGGGGGAATCGGAACCTAGATGCCTTAGATTTTATGAGGTGATATGGATATACAATCTACATTTACTACTAGTAGCTCCTCACATCTGTAGCTAGAAACTCCTAATGGATATAAATCTCACTTAGTGCCAATAACCTCACATGCTCCTAAATGTAAAATATGACATGGATCGTAAATTAGTTATAGCTCAAACTATAGTCTAAGCCTCATTTAAACCCGAACGTTGATGAGTCTGCCAAAGACATTTTTGTGTAGTCTGCCTTTAATGTGCATAAAAGTTGTAGTGTAAGCTCACAATATACTAGTTTATGATAATTGAAATGTTAGAACACACACTAGATGAAATTATCTTAAACATTCTGTTAGCAAGATTAACGTATCTAAGGATGTCCTAATCAATTCTACCCAGAGTGAATCGGTCCCTATAGAATCCCCAAAAGGGCTACTATCTGATGAGTACACAAAAGTGATGAAGTTGCTTTGACTATAGAACCATGCTTGCATATAAGAGCGAATTGGATGATTGGTCTGAGGACTGCCCCCTTTCCCCTCACTCTCCTTTTCCTAACACTACTGGATCAAACTCAAAAATAAAGAGATTGGCCCGGTGTCACATTAAACTATCTTGTGCAAAAAGTTTTGTATCTCTTTGTTATGACTTTATAGCAAAATGTAGTAATGAGTGATATGGCTGCTATTACTCATCCATAGAAACTTGTATGTCTAAATGGAGGCAATGGTAGCACTGAGAGTGTCTACTCTAGCCTCCACTACCTCCTTAAAGCTTGCATCCTCAAGATAGTCGTGTGTGACAAAGAGGTAGTGGAGTGTGATGAAGAGGTAGAGTTATCCTTATTGTCCCTCTTGCATGATGGTTAATATGTAAGACTTTTAGGTGGTCTAAGTTGTTGGACCCCGAACTTTTCATGAAAATTAGGAATATTAAAATAAATTTAAATGAGAAGAAATTGGTGAGAAAATTTATGAATTTAAGGAAATTTGATGAAATTAAGAA
>JAOTBA010000001.1:10001245-10013903 GCA_025629845.1 Erythroxylum squamatum | reverse complement strand
TTTTCCGACTCGTTTCACCTTCGATCCGATTAGATTCATATTCAATTCGTTTCCGTTATGTTTTCGCCTTATGTTTCCGCTTCGGATTTTGTTCTTTCGAAGTCGATTTCATTTCGTTTTCGTTTTGTATTTCCGTTTCTCCGGTTGGGGTTCGGTTTCGAGATCGGGTCCTAACAAAAATGGTCAGAGAAAAAGAGCAAGCGTACAAGAAAGTATGTGAGAGAGTGGAAGAAAAAAAAAGCGAGAGGGTCGCAGAGCATACCTCAGCATTTAAGAATCCCAAAGCTCGATCTAGGATGGAGGTTTTCCGCGAATTAACAGGGAAAGGAAGGAGTTGAGGCGGGAAGCAAAATGAAAGAAAGGCAAGGAATCGGCTTGGCTCAAGCGAAATAAGCTGAGGCACTGACGTTTGGTTTAAGTAAACCGAGTTAGAAGGTCGACGTTTTAAATTTGGCACAGAGTAGGACCAGCGTTAATGGCACAGGTGATCTGGTGCCGCAGTGGAAAGTTATACTGAAATTGTGGCTTCGCTATTAAAGTATTGCAAATCACCTACTGATAATGGCCTAAAGGTAGAACAACTTTGCGTGTTACAGTACTCCTCTAAACTAAAGGTAAACTTAATAGTGTATGGTGACTTGTCAAGTCATACTTCAAATTTTAAAAAATTTTAGCTTGGCATCGTGACTACAGTCTTTGCAACACTTGTATTAGAGTGGATCACAATGATGTAATCACAATAATTACTTCAACACTTATTTCCATAAAAACCACTAGAATAGGGATCTCTCAGTAAGTTAAAGTTGAAATGGTGATTTATGGAAACTCACGGAGATAACTAAAAAAACTCTTCGAGAGTTCTATCTTCTATAAGAAATGGTATGTCAATATACATTCATCTTGACAGCTAATTGATTTATATAAAGTATGACCAAATTTGTTAATATTTTCTTTGTAAAAATACCTTAGTTTGATTGATTTTATGTCTTGTCTTAGGTAATTATAAAAGAAGCTATTTGAGAAATAACATAGTAAAAACCATACGAGATAGTAAAGTAAAACATGAAGAAAACTTTAAGTTTGTTTAACATGACTTATCACACAATCTTGTGTCATCTTGTGTTCCTTTATGGTAACCTAAAGATAAAGACAATCTAGTACACGGCTCAAAAGAGGTCATATTGGGGAGCAAATCTTCTGTTCCCCCTACTCTATTCCCCGTATTCCCAAACAATCTTGTCCATTCACTGCAACAAATTGATGGATGAGATTATTTGGGCACAGGGGGGATAGCCAACATACACGAAACAGACGATCTGTTCCGGTCATATGGTGGAGAGAATTTTTTAAAATAATACACAGCCTGTGTCTCATTCTATGTACCTTCAAAAAAGAAATAAGAAGATATACAACCTAAGACACAGTTGTATCAGAGTTAGTATCCCTCTCTTTAAAATTATTCCCAAGATATTGTGACATTTCTTAGTAAATTAGTCATAACATTCTCATCTGAACTTTAATTAAGTTAATTCAAAATTATATGAAAGATTAAGACAGACTTCAAGTTTTTGGAGTTTTTAAGACTTATATGGTCTAAGACACCTTTGTCTCAGGCCATGCTCTAAGCAGGACTACAATCTTTCAATATCATGAAAATTAGGATTGTTAGGTATCTTTCACTTTTTCGTTTGTTCTTCTCTTTAGTTCTTGTTAAAGTTAGAAGCCTCCTCCTAAGTAGAGAAAAAGATCTTCGTTATTCGAAGAAGCAATCACTAACAAAGGATAGAGATCTTCATTAGCGCATATATTAGAATAAGTTTTCCCTTCTTTTAAACTATTACTTTCGTATTTACAAGGAAGATTTGTGGATAAATATTTTGATATCTATGTTAGATGAAACCTTAATGGATTTTTATATGTCTAATTCAATTTTCAATGAAGGTCTCTATGTTTGAGAATTATTTATGTTTTTCTTAATATAACCATATACACACAGAAGCTAATGTCTGATTTGATTTAAATGTAAATGCATTAAAGAGAACCTATTTATAAATTTTCTTTGACATATATATTAATGATTTATTGAAAATCTAAAGAAAGACCCATATGACCTTTTTGGTACTAAGGTAACATTTTGTGGAGTTTTAAAAAACATAATGCATTTTGAGACAAGTTAATCAAATAAAGATATGGATTATGGCCTATTTAAGATTAGACAGTTGTATATAGAGAGGTGGTAGATCATTACCCTAGAAGTCCTCTTCAGTTTATAAGAGAGAATTCCTATAATTGAATAACTATATCATACGAAATTAGGGGAAAATCTAGTCTAGGTATTTCCTTATGTTATATATTTTTTTAATTATTGTGGAATATTTCTTAGAGTAGTAAATTAATGTTAGTTTATCTTTAGATTAATTAATTGATAATCCATATTTACTATTTGTTAGATAATAATTAGGGTATTGGATATATTATTTGTTAGCTCTTTATAAGAATTACTAATATAAAATAGTAAGTGCACTTGCCTTAGTTTAATATTAGAATAGTAAGATATAACACATTAAGTTTTTGGAATCATTATCCAGGAACATGGCAATATTGAAGAGATTTTGGAATTAATCCTCTTTGAATTTCTTCGGATCATCTTTAAGTAAGATGAGGGGTGTCATAGGAGCATAAAAAGAGATGGATAGGAGCAATCTCAATTATTAAAGGAAAAAGTCATTAACTTGATATGTTTTAGTTAAAATAAGATAAAAAAAAGTGGTTATTGAAAAGCAATGTAGTCATTTATTTTTGTACACCATAATTTGTTAAACATTTTTAATTTAGTTTACATGTTTTTATTTCTTTTCTCTTTTTCATTTTATGTGTTTTATTTATGTTTCATGTATGTTTTTAAGCAGGTCATAAAATCTTGATGTATCTCATAGCTATATAATGAGCAATATCCAGGTAAAGGCTCAGAAAATTTTCTTAATCTTAAATTATCTTTCATCTTTCTTGACCTTTTATCATCATCATCATTATTATTATTACTACTACTACTATTATCACCACCTCCACTACCGTCATTATTATTATTTATTTTGTTACTATTACTACTACTACTATTACTAATATTTGCGTTATTAATATTAGTATTATTAACTTTCTTCTTCTTCATCTTTTTCTTATTACTATTCTTATTCTTATTATTGTTATTATTATTATTTAATTTATTTATTTTCTCTCTCTTTCTTTCTCTTTCTAGCTCTATCTCCCTCTCTCTCTCTCTCTCTCGCTTTCTTTCCTTTTATGTGGGTTCATTCAGAAACAATTTCTCTACTAGTTAGAGGTAAGGTTTTATACTATTGGACCTCTAAAGACCTCGCATATCAGCAGGATTCATATTGGGTGTTGTTGTTGTTGTTGTTATTGTTATTTGGTTCTTAGAGACAACAGATGTTCAAATCAAATGACTGGTGTGAAGTCATTATTCAAAGAGCTTGATGAAACATTTAAATTAGAGGTAATGCTTAAAGATAGAAACCAGATGTTAGTAGAGGGTAAAGGAACCTTGGCAATCAAAACTAATCATGGCAATGCAAAACTTCTTTATAAATGTCTTATTTCATTCCTAGCTTGTCACAAAACTTGTTTAGTGTTGGCCAACTCATAAGTAATGGGTATTCCATCCTTTTTATGGTGTCTCATATGTGATTAAAGATATATAAAAAAATCACATAAGTTTATCACAGATGTCCAAATGGCAGCAAATAAGTTATTTCCATTTGAAGTGTCCAGGGTGGAAAAACAAGTTCTTGCTATCAAAGAAATTAGTAACTCTAAACTATGGCACTTACGGTATGGGCATTTGAATGTTAAGGGGCTGAAGTTGTTAAATAAAAAAGATATGATGTTTGGGCTACCCAAAATTGAGTCTTTAGATTTTTGTGAAGGTTGTATATATGGAAAACAATGCAAAAAGTCATTCCTTGGTGGAAAGTCTAGGAGAGCAACTGGTTGTCATGATCATGTACATGTTGGTTTATGTGGACCTATGAAAACACACTATTGATGGGAGTCGATATTTCTTGTTACTCACAGACGATTATAGCCGGATGAGTTAGGTTTACTCCTTACAAATCAAATCAAAAGCATTTGAAGCGTTCAAGAGGTTTAAAGCATTTGCTAAAAAACAAAGTGGAAGAATCATAAAAGCACTTAGCACAGATCAAGATGGTGAGTTCATGTCTCATGAATTTAATCAATTTTGTGAGAAACATAGCTTACGCAGGGAATTAACGACACCATATACTCCAGAGCAAAACGGAGTGGCTAAACGAAAGAATCAAAATGTTGTTGAGATGGTAAGAAGTTTGTTGAAAGCCAAGGGACTTGGTAATCAATTTTGGGCAGAAGCTATAGCAACTACAGTATACTTATTGAATCTGTCTCCAACAAAGGTTGTTATGCACAAGACTCCATATGAAACTTGGCATGGTACAAATCCCTAGGTAAGTCATTTAAAAATCTTTGGTTATATTGCCTGTACGTTGATAGATTCACATAGTCGTAATAAACTTGATTAAAAATCTATAAAATGTATTTTATGGGTTATTGTATTAAATCTATGGCATATAGGTTGTATAATCCTATTAGTAAGAAAATAGTTATCAACAAGAATGTTGTATTTGACGAAGAAACAAGATGGAGTTGGCAAGAAAATGAAGTTACTAGAGTATCTACACCTGAAGTTTCACCACTTGAAGTCTCACCAACTATCCAACTCCCCAAGTTCACCAAGCACTACTCCTTCAAATTCAACAACATTCAACCCTTCAAGCAGCAGCAATTCATCTTCTTCAAATGACACTCCTCCAAAAAAATTCAGCTCTTTGAGAGAAATTTATGAGATAACTCAAGCTTTATTTGTTGTAAATCCTACAAGCTTTGAAGAGTCAGCAAACAAGGAAGAATGGTGTAAAGCAATGGAAGAAGAATTTGAGGTTATAAAAAGAAAGGAAACTTGGGATTTGGTTGATATTCTTGAAGGTAAAAATCCTATTAGAGTAAAATGGATTTGTAGAACAAAGTATTATACAGATGGAAGAATTCAAAAACACAGCACGACTGGTAGTAAAAGGGTATTTATAGGAACAAGGTGTTGGCTATAATGATACTTTTTCTTCGGTTGCTCGTTTTTCAGCTTGACGTCAAGTATGTGTTTTTGAATGGAGAGCTAAAAGATGAAGTTTATGTCACTCAAACAGAAGGTTTCATGATTCAAGGCATAGAAGACAAGGTGTAAAAGCTAAAGAAGGCATTATATGGTTTGAAGCAACATGGGTATGGTATGGTAAAATTGACTCATTTTTTCAACAAAGTGGATTTAAAAGAAGTGATAATGAACCTAATTTGTATTTAAAGAAGGAAGGTAATGATAATTTGCTACTTGTTTGCCTTTATGTTGACGATAAAGTTTACATGGGCTCATCTCACTCTCTTATTGTTGAATTCAAAATGAGTATGATGAAAATGTTTGAGATGACAAATTTAGGCTTTTTCCACTATTTTCTTAGGTTAAAAATTAAGCAAGGAGAAGATGGTGTGTTTTTCTCTCAAAGAAAATATGAAGAAGACCTTCTTAAACGTTTCAACATGTTCAATTGTAAGAAAGTAATCACACCAATGAATGTTAATGAAAAGCTATAGCTTGAAGATGGTATAGAAAAGGCGGATGCAAGGAGTTTTCGAAGTTTGGTTGGTGGTTTAATTTATTTAACTCATACTCAATCCGATATTGCATTTTTTGTTGGTGTGGTCTCTAGGTATATGCATAATCCAACAAAACGACATTTTGGAGCTGCTAAAAGAATTTTTCGTTATATAGCTAGAACAACATATTATGGAATTTAGTATTGTAATGTTTCTGAATTTAAGTTAATTGGTTTCACTAACAGCAATTGGGCAAGTTATTTAGATGATAGAAGAAGTACTTCAGGCAATGTTTTTATTCTTGGGTCAGAAGCAAATAGTTACAGCACTTTCCACTTCAGAGGTAGAATATGTGGCTGCCAGTGCTTCAGCTTGTCAAGCAATATGGCTTAAAAGGTTACTTGCTGACAAGAATCAAGAACAAAAGGAGGCAACTGAAATTTATTGTGATAATAGATTAGCTATTGCAATTACAAAAAATCCAAACTTATATTGATGAACAAAACACATTGACATTCAATTTCATTTGATAAAATATTTGGTTATAGATAGTTCAATAACTTTAAAGTTTTGTAGCACTCATGAAAAAATTGTAGATATATTTACAAAAAATATCTCAAGTCAAAAGCATTTTTATTTCAGATCATTACTTGGTGTTTGCAATTTTGAACCAAGGGGGAGTGTTGAAGGTTCAATATGATTATTGATGTTGTGCAGATAATTAAACCTTAATTCGATGACGAGACAAACATATTTGAATCTTGCTATTGGATGGCACAGTGTTACAGACTCAATATGATTAACCTGAACTCTTTCTTTTTTCTGGTCAACTCAGGTTTTCATTTTCTTGGTACGTTTATTGATACATTTGCAGATATACCTAGCGTCTGATTAAACCTAGGCTAGAGCTAAGTAACTATAAGATTGTACCGTTCGATATTCGCATCTTGTACTTATTCCAAAGATGACTAGGAAAATTCCATGTCATTTCAGTTGTTCTTGAACTCTTACATTAATCCATCACCATACCAACAGCAAAGAAACTGAGATCATGACAAAATTGACACCCTAGTTCTCAAAGGAAAATCAGAATAGTAATTTACAACTCAATGCTTGAATAGCCAGTGACAATGGAAACTTGTCAAGTTTGGGTTCTCAGTTTGCTATCCTGACCACACAGGAGAATGAGAGAAAATTGCTTGAAAGTCTTTGTGGAGGCAAAATATGACTTGCACATCATTCCCAGTGCCTTTTACCACCGGAGAAACTTCTCAAAAGCTGCTTATGACAAATTTCCTGTGCGTGTGTTGTGTTCTTTGCTCGCTTAGCTCTCACCCAAGCAGGTTCCTGTTAAGGGGATGTCAGAAGAATTCAGAATGTGTGCAGTGATAAGAAGGGGAATTCTTAAGTAGCTTCACAAGAGTAAGAAGCAATTACCTCAGGAACAAAGTGAGAGAATACAAATTTAATTATAAGAAGGATGTGTTCGATGATGAGAATTGTTAAAAGGCCAGGCTCTATTTTCCACTTTCCCTCCTGATCATACAAGCATACTAGGAGTACAGAGTTGGTGCAGATTGACATCACTATTAGAAACTAGAAGCAAGCAGGTTGTCCTTGTATTAGTAACTAGAAGGTCAAGTCTGAAGAGAACATCTAAAAAGAAAAAAATTGCAAGCAGAAGCTATGTAATAGAATAATTACCAAGGAGACAAGTTAGGCAATTATGACTTGGAAAAGGACTATAAATATACAAGGTATTGTACAACAGGGTTTGAGAGTACTCAGGTATAAAATCAAATAGCTTTTCTAATTTCAATTTTGGAAAAAGCCGAACTTGGTAAGAATGTCGATTCATATCCTTGAATACTCAAGCTGCTATCCAAACTTACGGTCACATTATTGCCAAATAACAAAGCTTTCCTTTTTCATGGCAAAAGGGAAAAAAAAATCATGGCGATCACTGCACATCATAAAACTTCAGTTTATGGGACTCATGACACCAATTTATTGACAATGAAGACTGAAGGTCTTCCTAAATTAGCTGCTTCCTGGCTGGGATTAACAAGTTCAGACTGGCTAGGGAAAGCTTGTAACTTGAATAAGCTATGAAGAGGGATAGGAATTGCAATATCAAATTCAGTAGACAACACAATATTTTTTAAGTAATAAAGATACCTGAAATATGTTAAACCAGGCTCCAATTGTGGCGGTGGCACGAGGAATGGGTCTTCTAACCATTGTGAGCAGCTTCACTGTATCTGCTCTAATTTCTGTGAAACCGTTCTGCATTGGATAATTGGACTTTAATTTAACACCTATAGAAGGTTTCAACTTAATGATATTAACATCTTACCACAGCAGCAAAAACAAATGCAATGGGAAATGCACAAGCGAACATCATGGCCATTCCAAACTGCAATGCCAACTCCAGATAATCTGCAGAATATATAGACACACCAACTCATCAACAGAGCAATTACTTAAAGCTCAAAATAGTACTTGGAAAACTAAACAATGACAACTACCCAGAATATATCTCTGACAATTTGTTCTATCAATTCTTCCCAAAAGTTTAACATCATATGTATTATGTTTTTCCTTAAGCGTGGAAATTAATCTTTCCAAGTTTTAAGCAAGGATTAGCTCAGGATCCCACAACTCATGAAGGCTGTGGCATGCGAATTTGCTTCCTCTAAAAAGCCATACAGCAATTCTACATTGTTTCTAGCTGACTTTATCAGAGCAAGAGGGTAGTTGATTACCATCAAAAAGGCCATCTTCTAGTTCCTCACCAATACTTGCCGCATATGTAGGCTTAAGGTATTCTTTCTCCGCCTTGGAATTGAACTTGATCTTTGACATTATACTGTGACCAATTTTTTTGTTTCTTGAAACAAAGAATGTGTCAGAACAATTTTTCCTCAAAAACTATCTATTGATACAGAGATGAACAAACATGATAAAAGCTTACCTAAAAGCACTGAATTTCTTATAGCTATATTTGAAATAAGGCAATGAATTTTCCAGCAGATTTTCAAACACCTGGATGACATTGTTTAATTCTGAAGGTCAGTGATCGAGGGAATCCTTAGTGATTCAGCTGAAAGAAGGTTGAACATGTTTTACCTGATAGATAATGAGTCGCTGTATCAGGACTTTGCGAAGTGTCTTGAAGTTCCTATGTGAGATGGCATGATAAAAAACTCCAATATAAGACTGCATGAAGTACAGGCCAAACACCTGCAGCATCAAATAAAACTTGGGGAACAGTTCCACTCAAGGAAAACAAGTCAAATAGATGCAACAACGTGCAATAGTACTTTGTAAACTAAGCTGTCAGCACAATATTCCCTGTTATCATTGTTTTCATACTGTATCAGCTTCACTGATACTTTGCCCCCAATCCTTGTGAAATATTGAATGACAACAAGATAAACAGCTGTGAGCCCAAACCTGCAAGCCCAAAAGTTGGATGCGCATTACCATGTTAGACAACAGTAGCAACAAGTCCAATAATGAATTTTGAATAAGCAGCAGATATTTAACAGAAAATATTGGGTTCTATGTAACATAAAAACCACATGGGTGTTTTTAAGTACTCAAGTTACTTCACAAGCATGTCAAATCTCAAATTTCTGGTACACAAGATTTCTTTTAAATACAAGTTTCCTCGACAGGTTGAATCTGAAGCCAAAAATTTACTGTTTACTGTAGCCTAAAGGCAAAATTGAGATTGAAAAAGCTTGCTAACCTGAATAATGACAGTGTCTTGATGACAAGATGAATACAGAATCTTACCTCATAGCATCAGAAGCTGTAACATCATAAAGATGAGCATAGGCCAACTCAAAGGGTAACTGGAGGCAAATTATGCTCAAAATAACAATGCTATTATTTCTAAGTTTCACCAGTTGGCCAAGCCATTCATTTCTCTGATATGCTTGTTTCACTTTTATTATGTCTTGGGCATGTTCCGAAGATTGTAAACCCCATTCCTTGCTCAAAAGTTTGAAACTTTGTTCATCACTAAATGAATTTATCTGCCATCTATACCATCAAAATCCACAGAAGGGAATTAGGAAAGATAATTTATCTGCCATCTATAAATTCATCACTAAATGAATTTATCCGCCATCTATACCATCAAAATCCATGGAAGGAAATTAGGAAATATAAGAAACCAGTGAAATTATTTAAAAAGACTATATGCATATGCAGGTGTATAAATGGAATGGCGCCAACAAGCCTTCGGCTTACTGGCACCAACTTTTCTCCCAATATGTACCAACTTGGTCAATTGTATTACCAAAACAAAGAAAAATGGCTATTGAAAATATAAATATGGCAATAAAAGAAACTATAAATATGGAAATAAAAGTGAAACAGTGGAACGAAAATATAAAAGTAAAATGCAATCACCTGGCTAAAAGAGCAGAATTTTTCCGTTTCCAGAACTGGAAAAACAACACAGCCCATAATATTATGCAAATGAGGAACACAGGGAGTACCATCATCTGCAATGACCTGAAGAAAGGAAGCATCGAGCAAACATATTCGGAATCAATATACAAGGTCAAATGGATGATCTACCAACTCTGCAAATAGTAATGATCAGATGGAACACCAAAAGGCAAGAACCTTACCTAAAATCAACTAACTGCACCATTAGCCCAAATACAGCAGGAAATATTAGCCAACAAGTGTACATCCGAAGGAAAGAAAAATAGATTGCAATCTGCAAGTGCATAAAACCCTATATTACAGCCATTTTATTATCAAGGTAAGAGTGTGCAGCTAGACTAACAGACATTCACCTTCAAACCAAAATACAAATACATATCATCAATTGGCTGGTTAGTGACGTCTCGCCAGTTCAGAACCCAGCTTTTCAGGAGCTGTTTTTTCTTAACTTCGTCTATGAGCCAATGTTCAAGTAACTCCGAATTAGTATATAATAAAAATAGCAGAGAACTTCCCCATAAGTGAAATTAAAATACCATGCAAAGGGAAAACTTGTTTAACCACGCCCTGAGATTCCAACCGTTTTACCAATGATTCCCCAACTCCCCAAAGAAACCCGTTGTCATCCAGTCTTAAGGTTGCAGCAAACTTGCTTTTGTTCACCTGTCATATTCAGCTGGGCCATAAATTTATAGGAAAAGGCGAAGTCCAGTATATAAAGGAACAAAATTTATTTATGCATACTTGCACAAGAAATGTGTACAGAACCAGTAGCTTTCAGAGTGATTTATTGTAAAAATGAAGAAAAAAATAACTAAGATACTAGTTCAATAAACGTAGCACAATCACTTTCACAACACCCAAAAAAGACTTTACATACAGTAAATAAAAGCCTGGGGTACGTATAAGATCCTATGCTTGCAATGTACACGCGTGTGCGTATGGAGAGGAAAAGAGAGAGATACTGATAATAAGCAAAGCAATACTAGTTTACTGGTCTTGTGAAAATGCCGTACAATCCCATATAATAGATGACAGTAGCACTGGAAACGTTCACACCAGGTGAACAATGAGCCATCTGGTTGTCTGAAAAACGCATCAACCTCCCCCCATTCAAATTGCAGATCCATACCTAATGTTAAGGGCATATATAAGTACACTTTTTCGAGAAGTGGATGGACAGTATCCACCCCATTAAAATGAAAATTTATGCATAAAATTAGGAGTATCCTACTAGGTACCGATATATGTAGGCTTCTTCATTCGCAACTCGGATGCAGCCCTCCCCAGTGTCTTCAGAGGTGCCGCCAACTGAAGGGTTAATGGCTATGGTTTAGTTACTAACGTAAGCATGACTAATATAGTAATATGCAAACTACAACGGCTCAGTAAAATAGGAGGCAAAATGTGGCGAAGACAAGGGCAAGTCCATAATCCAAAACTTCATACTCAGCAGAATAAGGAGAGAAAAAAAAAACTAGGATGTTATTGCTCTATTCAATTACCAAATGGTACAACAGAGACTAAATAGAAGGCATTACCTTTCAGTTTCATCTCATAAAAGATCGCAACCATGTTGGCCAAAACCATACGTGCTCTAGAAATATATACATACAAGAACAGGATGGAGCATTGGACTTAGTAATCCCACATTCACTCGATAACGAAAATAGTACAATAGATTTGGGAGACAGATAAATTTAGGTCTCAGCAACTATGCTCAAAACTTGATATCGGCATCATAACAATTAACCCAATAGTTGATTGATAATTTGACATAAAAGCTTATGTTGAACATGACGTCAAATAGCGATACAAAATTTAAATTGCCAGAAGCAGAGCATGGAAACTGATAAAGCAATGAGATAGCATCCAACGCCATGGAGAAGAGCAATTGATTGTCGTGAAATATAAATGGGATGACAAACTAACCTTGATAAAGTCGTCTGAAATGCCGACAACTCTCTCAACCATGAATCCAGAATTCCTCAATTCCTTTTCAAGAACCTCAATACAATCACAGCTCTCATCTTCTTCCTTCACCGTCCTCTTTGGAACCACCAAACATATCTCAAAAGCTGGCTGTTCCTCCTTATCAGCATTCATTTCTAAACACTCTTACGGCTCCAGTACCAGAATGGACCCAAAAAGAACAAAAGAAATAAAAAATGAAATATCACAACAAGCACATCCTAAATGAAGCTTCAGCGAAGAAGTAGGTGATTTACTGCTGAATACACGAAACAAATGTAACAAGTCCCGGTGCTTGGCTATAAGGTAGGTAACAACAGTTAAAGAAAAGATATGCGGACGAAAAGGACCAACGGTAAAATAGGTTCCAATTCTTAGAATAATGGATCAGGATCTCAATCCAAGTCCAGTCTGCAATACTGATAAGTCCACCAAAGATCCCCGGCCCATTCATCTGAGGATGGGTAACTCCTCATCTGCAGCTCACGATATCCAACCTGCACATGTACACCAGACAATT
>JAOTBA010000001.1:9980869-9991493 GCA_025629845.1 Erythroxylum squamatum | reverse complement strand
CTCATTCACTTTACTCTCATAATCCATACAAATTTACTCAAATATCAAAGTCCTCAAATCTTTTCTCATCAATTTTCTTTAAGGCACAAAACATCTATAACACAATTCATATACAAAAACACTTATTGAATTTCATTTAATATTTCTAAATTTTCACTTAAAGATCGGGGTCCAACAATATATTTTATTCATACTTCTTTGTCTCTTCTTTTTTTTTGTAGTTCAAAAGTTTGTACATTTGCTTTGATGCCGTGACAAGAGAATAGAGGCATTTGAGGTTAATTTTTGGTCTTAATGGGTGCTTTTTGAAGATAGCATTTTAAGGCCAATCATTAAGTGCAGTTGTGAGAGATCGTGATCGAGGGACGTATCCATTGGCTTGGGCTGTTATGGAATCTACTAGCCAGTGACTAAGAATTGGATAATGGTGAAGGACTTACAGTCATATCTAATATGCAAATGGTATCTTATTCTTCATACGTTTCTAATTAATTATACTACAAATTCTTTTATATTAACTACAATTTTCTGTTGTTTTAGGGATTAGTCAGAGCTATAAAGACATTATCAAATGCTACTCATCGAATATATGCTAGACACATATGCCTAAAAGTGTCATATGAGCTAGAAGGGAAAGGATTTGTTAAAGCAGTTTTGGGATTATATATGGTCAACATATTTAGAAGATTTCAGTAAGCAGTTAAAAAGATTAGACAAAATACAAACTGAATATATGCTTTAACATTGCTTGAAAATCTTAAGGAGAAGTGGATTAGATGCTACTAGTCTTTTGAATCAAAATTCTCAATTGTCGATGATAATATGAGTGAGAACTTTAGTGGGTGAATCTTACTAGCAAGGATAGACCAGTTATTAGCATGCTTGTAATAATTAGGAACGTGGTGATGAAGAGGCATGCAAATAAGAGAGAATATACTGCACCAACCATTATGAAAAAAATTAGAGATGAACAAGAAAGTTGTAGTGCAATGGAGAATAATATAGAATGGAGATGGGGCATATGAAATGTCAAAGGGTAATGGCAAACATACTGTAAGGTTTAGTAGACACCAATTATGAAGTTGTCAGGTATGGGATATATATGGATACACTTGAAAGCATATTATAAGTGTTATTTACCATTCCAAACAAAGGGTGGGGGCATTTGTAGATGACTGCTACAAGCATGACTAATTCCTTAAACTGTATGACTATGTGTTGTAACCTATTAGGGGTGCAGTTTTTGGCCTACTATTAATGTAAAGGTGATAATCCACCATAAAAAAGAGTCATGTTAGAGAGAGAAAACATAGATAAAAGAAAAGGAGCAAATGAGCCTAAAATGTTAAAAATTCAAATAAATTATCTCAAAAGGGATAATACAAAAATATAGAAAACATGGCAATTTTGACCATTATCCTAGAAAATACAAGAATAAAGGCTCAACATTATCTTTAAGAATATAAAATCTTCTTGGATTACAAATCTTGTATTGGTTAGTGTGTATTGCTTCATATATCAAACTCTAGATTACAAATACTGTATTAGTTAGTGTGTATTGCTTCATATATCAAACTCACTTTGTTATTTTATCATGTTTATCATGTAATCACTAAGGCATCTTCATAGGCTTATAACCATTTAGTTTTTTTATTAATTTATCTTGGTTGTAATAACTGATGATAGGTTATACTTTATTAATATAAGTTACCATTGTAAATATAATTGAAGATATTATGTATGGAGTCAATAAAGCAATACTATAAGTTTCATACATAAGCATTCATTACATTATTAATAACTAATTCAAATGAATACTTTGAATGACATATGTGTTTCTAGTTTGGTACGTAGCTCTTCACATAGCAACACAAGGAAGTATGGAGACGTTGATTTGCAATTATTCAAGATATCCTTTGAACTAAAGGATCTAAGGATCAAAGGAAAATTTAACATCACTTCGCAACAATTACAAGCTGGGAAAAAAAGGAGGAGAGTAGTATATATTAACTCAGTCACTACATGAACGACCTTCCCAGTCAAGTGCAAACTTGGGAAGTAATGTGGCACAGAATCAACGACATTAATGTCATATGTGTTAGGGCCAAAGTGTTTTATGGAGGAATTATTTTCATAACATAGCATGCTTTGATGGTTAAGTAGATGTGTTGTTGGCACACACACACACACACACACACGCACACACATATATATAGTCACTTTTGTTTATGAATTTCAAATTTATATCTAATATAAATATAATCCTCCATCTATGATATGTCCTTCTAGGTTGAGGACTAAGACGTGGTTTTAATGGTTGTTGATTATCAATGGTTGTATAATGTTACTCCCTAATAGCCAAAAAGTCAGTAGTGATATTTCTGTTTCTGTTGATTAATCTTGTCAACAACAATTAAAACCTGTCTTTTTTTAACAGAAATGCAAATATTCTTCAAGTAGACCAATTCTTGAGGACAATGAGAAACTGTAAGTTGGTGGTAGCAATCATACTCAACAATCGTTAATTATTGTTCATAGTTCATTACATTTGATTATGCATCAATTTGGTTTGGTTTAAGACAATGCTAAACACCCATTAACTAAATCCATTTCACGTTATCTAGTACTCACAATAACAAGATTCACTATTAATATAGTAAATTGAGTTTATCAAATATTAAATTGAACATTTTGTTGGACCTATTAATTCACTGATATAAAAATGTAACGATGTTTAGTATTCGTTCTTTCTTGTTTTTAATAAAGAACGTGTTTAACTTTGATTATTCAATAAAAAAGAAATAATATTAAGCAGCTACAAAGACAAATCAAGACCCTAGTGATGATTCTAACAATGTGCTAATGATTTTAAAGCATGGGGTTATGAATCACTGCTAATTAAAAGTCATTACTAATTTTAAATATTTGTCACAACTTCAAATCAAAAACTTGACTCTGAAATAAAAACAGGTGATTATTGAACAAGTTCACAAATTCTAGCTATACCATTAAAGTGAGAAGAAAAGTAGCAATGACAAGAGACCACATAGTGCCGCCAAGATGAGATAGAAACCAAGACAAACCAACTATTTTAGTGTGAGGTAGAGAAGCAGATGCAGGAGTGCGATGTGCGACAGTAAAGCATGAGGGAGTAGGTGACCATGTGTGGGAGAAAGATGCAAAGATAAAGCTGTGAAAATTTCGATGCAAGTAACAATATGTAATAAGTGGAGGGGAGGGGAAGCAAGTTATAGAATTAGAGATTTGGCTGAATCTCTAATTCCTAATTCATAAACTTGATTATGATAATTAGGAAATTCTCTAATTAGGTATTTTAATATATTAATTAACCTAATTAGAGATTAATATAAATACATGTAAATAATTTTTTTTAATGTCAAAAAGTAAATTCCACTTTGTCATGCTTAAGTGGATCTTACTTTTATATATTTTGGATAATGAGTCACTGTCACGTAAAAAAGTGATACTCACATTCTAATTAACATGTAATAAATAATACCATATTAGTGTAACATCTAAGTGGCGATTATTTAATCTTGTCAAAATTTTTGTCTACTTAAAACATTATGACTCTAACCTTTACTTCGAAATATAAGATCACGGAGAAAAGGAGGAGATTGAAGGAGATAAAAGGAATTTTGTGTTACTGTTCACACTGATCACTTTTAAGGGGTAGTTTTTACATTTCTGCGGTTTTTCTTCTTGCTTTTCAACAGCCATAGTTAAGTTTTTCATTTTCTGCAATATTTTTCTAGGAGTTTTTGAATTTTCTAGAAAAAACTAAGGATAGAGACTTTACATTTGGCTATTTCTTTGTTAATTTTCACTTTTATTACGAGGAGCTAAATCCCTTTTTTTAGTTAAAGGAAACCATGTTATCATATATTATGCCGAAACATCAAAGTTGAATTATATTTCGATGTAAGCGTTAAACTTCAAAATATAATTTTAACCTTACAAAGCATAAAGTGTGCATACCATCTTCAACTGTAAAGCATGAAGAATGCACCTATGGTCTTATACTACCCACATTAACCTCGCTAGTTCACTAAACCATAATAGATTTGGACATTGAGCTTAAATTCCTTGCACAAGGAAAACTCAACCGACCTCTCTAGTTTACAAAACCATAAAAAGATTTGAAGCGTCATCAAGGTTCTATTGATGATGATAAGTACCAACTACTACTGTACATTTATGATGAGACGTGCTTCAAACATCAATAGAACCTTGATCATCTTAAGTTGCATGGGTGTGTTATGTAACAGCCCAAGAAATCAACCAGGTCAGTGAACAACTGATAGGGCTCATACCCATTCATATTCCACAGGTAGAAAGCTCATAAAATACCTCCAATCCTGTTGCCATCAAATTTACAATGAAATTTTTTAAGGTGAAATATACTACATAACACATCGTGTGAATGATGGCATTCGATTTACACCAGACACTAATGTAAATTTTAGCCCCTGGCTTTAAGCTCAGCAAGCCTCCTGGATAAGTCATCCTCATCAACCTTCTCTTGGGACTTGGTAGGTACTGCATGTGCAGCAGGCTGGGGCAGCCCAACAGAGACCTCCAATCCATAGTCATCAGCCACTTGCTGCATCAAGCTGTTAACTTCACCCTCGGGTGTAGATAAGGAGGTCGACCCAGCCATTGCATTCTCCATGAACTCTGCTTGCACCTCCATGTTCACAAACTGCTTCTCGAACTGGTCCATTGTCTCAGACATCTTCTGCAAGTTACCTACCACAAGTAAATACTTTAAAATCAGCATCACCATACACAACATCTAACGATGTATATGATCCATACTCATAAAATTAAAACATTCAAGTCTATCAAATACATCAATGACATAGGAAATTTATTCCATGACAATCTAAACACCAGTTGCCCGAAAGGTAATACTCCCTAGAAGCAATCATCAAAATTCTTTACACGGGAGTCTAAATCCGATTCTCTAAAGGTAAGCATAGACCAATATGGAAAAGTCACAAAAAACCAACTCAACAACTGCAACCTTAGACCCACTATGATGTTCCCCTATGAAACTTTAACTGAAAACACGCACTCTATCCATTAATCTCCATATTCATGCCCAAGATTACAACTTTCTACCACCCTTTTATCAGGATGAAATCAAAATGAAATAAACCTCATCCGATCTTGCGGTTAGAGAGAATTTCACGCAAAAATTAGAAAAAAAAGAAAGAAATAAATTTGTAGAAACCAAAAAATTTATCGAATAATCCCAACATAATGCAGAGACCAAACAAAACCTAGTTGGTTTCTCAAAAAAAAAAAAAAGAAACTACCAGTAGCGAGAGAAGATTCAAGAGATTTAACAATAGAGGCCATGGACTTGTTGATGGTGGTCATTTTTGCCTGAGTATCGAGCCGAGCGACAACGGCATCGAGCCTGGAGGCTAATCGGAGGTAATTCATTTGCTCTGACCGTTTACGGATGGCGTTCTCGGCGTAGATCCGAGCACCGTCCATGTTCCCCTTCTCGATCGCCTTCTTCACCTTCAATTTCTCGGCTTTCTCCTCTTTCTCGCACTTTCTCGCCTGTCGCTGCAGCGACTTGGCTGTGAATTTCAAGTCCATTATCTGATTCAACAGCTTCTCGGTGTTTCCCATCGAAATTGACCGTGATTTCTAGGGTTAGGGTTTTCGATTCCAGTTATCAGATTTTGAAATTGGTATCAGGCTTTTGGATACAAAAGAGAGAAAAATCGATGGTAGAGGTCCACTATAACGGTTAGCCGTGGCCCGTGTCTATATAGTATACGCACGATTGGATTTGCTTTTTCTTTGTTTCACTGGCTATGTTCTTTTAGCCATCCTTTGCAGCGTTACGAATAACATACCGGTTTTGATATCTAATTGAATTTTGGACATTTTGATACCATACTATATTAATACCGGTTAATGTTGAGTATCATTTTAAATAATTTTTAAATTTATAAGAAATTTAAAAATTTTAAAATTACAAGATAATTCATTAATATATTGTATTATATACTTTATAATTTTGCATCAATTCTGGCTCTAAAAATTATAATTATAAAAATTTAAATTAACAACAATTTATTTATTTCTATTAACATTAATTTTAACATGTTTCACATATAAATAATAATCATAATTATCTAAAAAAGATCATTTAATCATCACATAAGTATAACATTAAAAACAATACAAGATATTTGAAATATTACAATTTCATCGTATAATAAATAATAATTATATCAAAACATTAAATAAAAAGAACAATAAAGATCCTTAACTCTCTAACTATTATAATTTACAACAAAAGTTCACGATGGGAAAACAATCAACTAAAAGTAAAACTTGAAACAAAAAAAAATATTACTTAATATACTATTAATTAAATAAATATTATTTAATATATTAATTATTAACAAGAATTTAAATAATTTAATTTAACATTATATTAAATTAATTAAAATTAATTATTACAAAAATTATAAATAACTTAATTTAATTTAAAATTTAATTTAATTTATAAAATTAATTTAAAAATTATTAATAAATATAATTAAATTTAAAAATATTTTTAAAATATATAAATTTCAAATAAAATTTGATTTAATAATTAAAATATTTTTAAAAATAAATATTAGTTTATAAATAATATTTTTTAAATTATTTGTTTTAAAAATAAAATAATTTTTACTAATACTTTATTAATAAATATTATATAAAAGATTAAAATAAATTTAATTAAAAATAATTTATTTAAAGTTTTATTTGATGTATAATTATTATTAGTACTAAACAATCTAAATTTGGAGATGCAATTGATGAGCTTTGGAATGAAGTGAAAAAGTATACCAAAAGTCATCTTTGTTAAAGATGACTTAGGGCGTGTTTGGTTGAATTTTTGGATGGTGAATAATTATTTTTTTCACCGCAAAAGTATTTTTTTAAGGAAAATGAGTGTTTTGTTGTAAAATAAAAAAATCAATTTTTTAGTAAATATAGTTTTTTTGGCAGCTAAAATGCAACTTTTTAAGAAGCCCAAATTTGGAGCTTCTCAAAAAAGTACTTTTTCAGTAGATTTTTCATATCAATTAATGAGTCTATTTTTTAGTCTCTTTTGCCCTTATGTTTTACATATAATTCCTACAATACTCATAAACCCATCTTTATGTTTATTTTGGGAATTATATTGGCTTTTTATATGTTTTAATATTTATTTTTGATATCAGTTTTGCTTATATTATAATCCATATAAAAGATTTGGTTAAATATATTTTCATTTATGTTTCATATGGTTTACAATTATATAATAATTAATATATTGTGCTTTGCATATTGTTTAATATACTTTAAATAATTTTTATATACATAAATAATTTTATTACAAAATAAAATATAGTTAAAATTAAAATTGTCTTTTATTTTTATGTTGCCAAACAGTCTACTATATAAAGCTCTTTCAAAAAGCTCTTTTTTAAATGACAGTCAAACAGTTAACTGACTTCTTAAAAAAGTTCTATTGACAAATGCTCTACAGACAAAAGTTTTATTAATACACTAACGCCCACTTCTCATTTTCTCCTCTTTCTATACATGGTTCTCCAAAAGCCATCTTTAATAAAGATGCTTTAATACACCAACGCCCATCGTGATTTTCTCCTCTTTCCATGAATTGATTCTCCATTTACAAAATTTCTTCTTTGACCCATACATTTTATAATAAAGGGAACACAATACTTTCCCTTTACAAAAATCTAATCTTTTTTTTAATATGTTGCTCCTTCTGGTTTTGTGATTCATTTTACATTTAAGCATAGATTGATTTTGTAAGGAATGCGATTCTTTAGAATGATTGCTAGGCTTCTAGGACTTGCTAGAATCAACAAAAAGGTGGTAGTGGTGGTGGGGAAGGAGATCATCATCGTCATCATCACAGCCAACCTCAATTTCATCAAAAGTTTCAAGAATCTGGCCTTCCTTGTAAAGGGTTTAGCATTCCTGCCCAGGTTGCTGTTGAGAGAGGTGAAAGTGAGAGGTCACTATCGGGGTCTAGGAGGAAGTGGTTGTGTTTGCTATTTAGTCCCTTTAATTTTCAAGTTTCACGGTACGAACTGATATTTTTACCAGCTGGTACTAGGCAAAACTTCCGGTACCAACCGATACTTAAGGTCGATAACATAAAGATTAATATCGTTCCATTTTTTGGCCGGTACCAACCAGTATGGAACGATATTCATAACTTTGATCCTTTGTCTACCCTTTTCACTTAGGGACAATCTTATGAATACTATACCGTACCAACACTGGTACCGAATTTGATTCTGATACGGTACCACTACAAGAAAATTGTCTAATAGCGACGAAACAATATCGACGGAATCGTAATCATATGTGAATTGCGACGGAAATGTCAATTCTGTCGCTATTTTACACGGATATTGCAACGAAACAGATTTTCGTTGCCATATGTGGAGTGAAAAATTCGCGGCAAATAATAGCGACGAAACTATACCGATGCATGTATTTCCGTCGGTAAATTGGGACGGAATTTCTTATTCGGTCGGTAAAGTTGTTATGGACAAGGAAATGTTTGGCAACGATAATTTTTCGTCGGTATTATTTAAAAAAAACGTCGTCGTTTTACTGAAGTGAAGAACGTTGTTTACCTTCATCTGAAACGACGTCGTTTTAACGACGTCGTGTCGGCTTAACTAAAACGACGTCGTTTCAGAGAAGTGAGAACGTTGTTTAATATAATAAAAACGACATTGTTTTAATTATGTAAAGCTGCGTTTATAAGCTAACCAAAACGATGTCGTTTTGGTGCTTAACCAAAACGACGTCGTTTTGGTTAAATTAAAACCGTAACCCCTCCCTCCCCTCTCCTCTCCGCATGCACGCATCTCTCCTTCCTTCAACCTCCGACAGCTCGGTCCTCTCCTCTCCTCCGGCTTCCTCCTTCATTGTCGTCCGTCCTCTGACCAGGTGCTGCGTCTCCAGCCGGCGTTCCATCTCATCTTCTCCGGCGTTGAGCTTCTGTCGTCATCTCCTCTGCATCTTCCGACGATAAGCCATGGGTTGAAGTTTTTTTCCATTTTTGTTTGGACTGATTTAATTGCATTTGTTTGTTTTTTTGGGTTTGATTGTCCTTGTGTTAGTGTTTTGCGTGTAAATAATGGGAAGATTGATTTAATTTGTGTTTAGATAGGGTTGAAAATTTTTTGCACTCAAGGTGTTCGATGGAATGCTTTGCTAGAAGGGATGAACTTGTTTTGTGGTATTAATTGAATCAAGTCTAAAATTTATTAAGAAACAGTTGTTAAATTTGATTGATTATTTCTAATCTTCATTATTATTTTGATCCAAACTTTGATTTGTTATAGCAACTAAATAGGAAAAGAACTAAAGACTTTAGGATTAAAAAGTGGATAAGAGATCAAAATTAGTTTATGTTGTTTAAGGAAAAAATAATAGAGACTTTGGTCTTGATTGATATATCCATCAACTTTTTTGCCTAATTTTTATCAAAAGCAAGCATATTAGTCTCAACTCAATTGTACATAAAGCTCTCTCGTATTTAAACACATAAATAAAAGAAACATCAAATTTTTAGGCTTGTAACGTAAGTTAATGGTTGATGGGTAGGACTTTAATTAGGCTAAAATGAAAATTAATTTAACTGTGAAAACAAAGCCTAATTTAATAAAAGTTAAAGCATATATCAATATAAGAAATGAACATGTCCCTAAAACACAGAAAAAATATGATTGAATCAAATGGAACAAGGACCAAAACTATATATATATATATATATATGTACACCTTAAATTCGAAGGATACTAGCATACTTTGTTAGTATGTCTAGAAAATGATTAACAAAATACTATTCCAAACTATTTTAAGAGAATGTACAAGTACCATAACAAACAGTAAAGATAAAAGTTAAAACAAACATTAAGATGAAGAATCATTTTTAAAAATGCTACATAAATGTATAATCATGATCAAATCAAACATAGCTAAATAATATTTGCTATTTTTTTCGTTGCCTATCTCTTTTATATAATTACATTCATGCCAATATTAATTTTTTTCTTTATACGGAGCTACATATTAAGCTATTAGAAATATGCCCTTATTTTCTTAGTTACAAGATGTTCATATTTCTATAATGTTTATATTTATGTTATGAGTTGAAAAAATGTATATATGGAATTTACCTTTTCATTTGGCCATGTATCCACCAAATTTGCATAAAGTGTCAATTATTAGTATAGGTTAAATACTTAAGTGAGGATTACATAAAGTGATCCTAACCTAAGCAAGAGATTTTGGGTTATCCTAAATTATCTACTCAATCAAGTAGTTATTTATTGAATTTTTACCTAAGAGTTGAAGTTGTTTATGTCATTAATTGGTATAAGTTCAATTTTTTATAGGTTATGAAACATAATTGCTTTATAAGGCACGAGGAGAAGTTTCTTCAATGGACTATTAACATAATTTATAAATTCAATAATAAATACATGTTGTATAAAATGAGGGTGAAACAAAGGTAAGTAAAATATTAACTTAAGCATAATACAATTTA
>JAOTBA010000001.1:9935069-9945580 GCA_025629845.1 Erythroxylum squamatum | reverse complement strand
AAATCTAACATAGCTCTTTCAATCCGCAAATTACCAATTTGGCACGGGATAGTAAACATACCTAGATCTTGACATTTCGGTGGAAGCTTTTTCTTTTGTAAAATTGCTGAAACATTTTCTCCTAATTGAACTTTCTCATCGAATTTCAATTTCCTCTTTGACGTACAAAGCTCCTTAAAGAATTTAGCATATCATGGAATCTGTTTAATTGCAACAAGGAGAAGGATATTTACCTGAACCTTTTGGAAAGTCTCCATAATCTCCTTTTATTGTTCTTCCTTCTTTGCTTTTGCTAATCGACTTGGAAAAGGAGGTGGAAGCACCTTGTTTTGTACCACTTTTTGCATCAACTCTGGTCGGTGCGTGATTTCTTCCTCTATTTCTCTTTTGGAATTTTCCAAAATTTGTTCCTTTAGTTCCTTACCACTCCACAATGTGATAGCCTTTGCGCTTTGTCTAGGATTAACCTCCGGTTGCGCTAGAAAATTACCAAAATTTCGTGCTTCTATTCGGTTGACAGCAGCTGCAATTTGACTTAACTGGTTTTTGAAATTCTTATGCTGATTTTCCAAATTCTGAATACTTGCTTCCGTATTCCGCTAAAACGTCAAAGTGTTAGTGATCAAAGTGTGCACTATATCTTCTAAAGAAGACTTACCTTCGGCAGTTAACGTCATATTTGGATTTTGACGCGGCACGTATGGTTGTCTATATGGCTGAAAATTCGTGGTTGCTTACTATCCTTGAGGATTATAATATCGCAAATTCGGGTGATCGCACCATCCTAGATTATAAGTATTGGAGAATGGGTTGTACTTCCTTTGATTTGGCCCAGCAAAGCCACCCACGGCATTCACCTGTTTCGTGTTTTCTTCCTGCAAAATTGAACATGAATCAGTAGAATGTCCTAACATTGAGCATATACCACATACTTTAGCTTCTTCTTTTCTCGTGACCGCTAACTGTCGCACCAAAGAAGTGAGGTCATCCAATCTCTTTTCCACCAAGGTTGCACTAACTTCAATCACGCCTTTTGACCCATGCCCTGTTCGGATTCCAAATTGTTGCATGTTGGAGGCCATGTTTGTGATTAATTCTCTTGTGGTTGCTGGCGTTTTGTCGACTAAGGCACCACCGCTTGCAGCGTCGATCATGCTCCTGTCAGAAAGCAAAAGTCCTTAGTAAAAATATTGAATTAATAATTGTTCAGTTATCTGGTGGTGTGGACAGCCAGCACATAGTTTCTTAAATCTCTCCCAATATTCATAGGGTGCTTCTCCCGTATGTTGACAAATTTCGCAAATCTCTTTCTGAATATTGGCTGGTCTCGATGCTAAAAAATACTTTTCGAAGAAAAACCTCTTCATCTCAACCCACGTCTGTACGTTCTCTCCGGCTGAATAAAACGGAAAAGCTCTCAGCTTAATCTGTTCTTCAGTCACATTAGTCGGCTTCATACCCATGCAAATTACATCGAATTTCTTTAAGTGCTTGTATGGATCTTATCCCGGTAAACCCCTGAAAATATTCAATAAGTGAATCAATCCCGATTTTAATTCAAAAGTATTATTATCACCTAAATTTGGGAAATTGATGAAACGTGGTTGTTGCGCGTCAGTTGGCATAGCTAGTTCGCGAAGAGTGCGGTTGGCAGCTATCCTATCCATCTTCTGCGTCTCTTTTCGTTGTTTGGTTTGTTTTCGCAGTCTTTTCGCTGTCTTTTCAATCTTAGGATTGTACTGTAAGTTATATGATTGGTTTGAATGCGTAACGTACATAAACTGTTAAAATTCCCTAGCAACGGTGCCAAAATTTGGTGATACTGTCGTCTGCAACTAAATATAAAAGAAATCACTTCCGTTAAAATAAATTAATGTAGTAGTGGTAAGCGGATATCGTTCCCATGAGGAATCTGTGCGGTAATGAGTTGCGAATTCAAATAAAACAAATAACAAAAGTAAAAAGGGGGGGTTTTGTTTAATCACGACAATAATAGAAAATCAAAGGAAAAAATCACAAATCAAAAGCAATAATTAAATCTGAAAAATCAATGAGAAAATACCTTGCTTTCGAGTCACTGATGTTATCATGCTATTATGGATCATCGATATAAAATTGCAATCATTAATAAATATTCATTGGGGAAAATTTCTCTTAAGTGTAATGATTAGAAGCATGTATCCTAGCATTCTTATTAAACAATAACCTAGATATGATCATAGGTATAATTGAATAATAGCATTAAGAATTAAAAACCAATGAGCAAGTGAAAGACATGTACGACATGCAATCAATCAAGCGAATATCTTCTTAGAATTTTCCGACTCTAGCGTAGAGAAGTTAATCCTAATTGCTACTTGTGATTATCGAAATTGAATGTCATATTCCGTTAATCTAGCGATTGAACCAATTAATCTTTAGTTGCACACCTAGAAACCAACGAACCCAATTAGAAAGAATAGATCTGAAGATATCCAATGTTTATTAACAACATAAAAAATATCCGAAACATCTCACCATAATAACATGTAACATGGATCTCCTTAACCAAGATAAGAAATTTAGCTACTCATAATTGAATTGAAAACAAAGGAAATAACAAAGCAATACGTCTCCATCCCTGGTCCTTTGATGAGAAATATGAAAACCCTAATTGAAAATATGCAGAACGTAAAGAACAAGAAAATAGAAAAGTGCAGCAGCAAAAGATTTTTTTCCCCCAAAAACCCTATTCTAAACCTAATATATATATGCGTGAATCAGCCCCCATTCTCCTTCTTTAAGGTAATCTCTTCGTTATCTTCTCTTGATTTTGTCCAGATAAGGCACTCTTCTAATTTCGGTAGTTAACTCCTTGGAAAGATGGCAAGATAATATTTAAAGATTGTGTTTTGTTTAAAATTGACTTCTGGAATTTTATCTGCAGAATTATTCCGTCCTTAGGCGTGCCCACGCTTAGTTACTGAATTTTTGTCAATTTGGGGATTTTGGATTTCCTTCCTTCTTTTGCATCTTTTTGATCCTATTTCGTCCCCAGGGTGTTGAAAACCGTCTATAAACAATTATAAAATAATTCCATTAATTTCGGATAATAATTTTAACACATCAACGAATATTAAGTCCAAAATAAGTGCAATTTAAATGACTTAACAGTCAATCATACAGTCATATGAGTGACCATGTATATCAAAAACACTTAAATATCGTGATTTTATAGTTCTTAATAGCTTATAAGGGCATGGTACATGGTTGGGTATGTTACTTACATAGGTATGTATCTTTACATGGACAAAAGTCTCATTTTCATAACTTTACACATTTATAGTCCTTTATATGCTCCCTTGACATGACTATGTATGTTAATCACATGGGTGTATATCTTCACACAAGCATGTATCTCTAAAATAGCTCCACTTTTTTTTGTTTTATCCCATAATTTCCTTAGAATTCTCCTCCTTTTGATCCATGAAGGCCATTAAGACCTAAAAACATAGTCAAAACAAAATAATTACCAAAATTTGTAAAAATCTTTAATGACAAGCAAAAGCATAAAAACATAATACATTAATTGTTTGTTTAATAATGACAACCTACCCTCAAAAGCTAAAGGTGATGAGTAAAATCATCACTAACCAGTTAATCCATTTAGAGATGATTCTTTTATAGTCTAGGCTAACCATCTTTGTCTCCTTTATTTATGCTTCAAATCATACCTTTCAAAAAGCCACATTATAGAATAAGCTACATGATATTCACCAAAGTATGCAAGCTACTTGGTTAGTGATGGGTGATTTTAATTATGTCCTAAGCCACTAAAAGTTGAAGAGAATATTTTATAAAAGAAACCATTTAGATAAGTTGGATAAATGTGCCTAACAAATTGAGCTGAATGATCTAAGTTTTAAAGGTAACCTATTTGCTTAGAGCAATAAATAACAAATTTTTAAGAAAGAAACTAGATATAACCAAAGAGAAGCTAACCATTTACCTCTAGTATTAGGCTCATCATCTACAATCATAAGCTTGTGTCTTACTAGTTTTCATAGAGACCTTTTTGCATGTAATAGAATTAAAAATTGTTAATGTCCTTATGTCATAATTAAATCTACCAAAGTCTAACCCAACCTTCATTCATAATTATTGACCAACAATTCTTTTAGTTTTCAAATGTCTTAAACACACTTATATTTAAATATTTCACTCAATCTTAATATGAAGGTATTCAACATAATTTAATCAAAAGGATAAATAAGAGAGAGATGTAATAAACTTAACCTTTTATTAAACTATTTGCACAATAACCAACCTAAAGGACTTAAGATTCCAAGGACTCAAGATACTAATTCTTCAAAGCACTCTACAATAATCTCTTAAGACCTTCTTACTTAAAATTCTTTACAATGAAGGTTTTTCATAAAGCTCTCAAACTCTCTCTAAACAAAAGATTAAATACAATGCCTCATAAAATGAACAACTTAGGATGCTTATATATAGGCTTACCAAAAATTAAGGACCGAATAAGCTAACCTATCCACTTTCACCACTAACCCACTAAGGTTAATATGGAGTCACCACTTCCTCTACTGATTTCACTAAGTTAGTAGAGAGTTACACCATTAAGGTCATTAACTCTATTAAGATCATGGAGAATCCGGTCTTATTGCATGTCCACTATATTACTATATCATAGAACCACTTTCATATTCTTTGAAGAAGTGTTCCTACTTTATAAGGTAGTCTCCTAATTTCTAGGTCCATTACTCTATATTCTTGCCACATGTCTCCACAATATCTCCTCTTAAACAAACAAATGCCTAAATGAGCTTTTGGTTAGCTACTTAAGACATCTTTGTGTATGGTACATCTAAGAACACTCATATAGAAAAATCGGTGCACTTTAATTTGATTCCTAACTCCTACAAAAGAACTAATCGGCAAAGGAAAAGCATTTATTCCAGGTATGGACGATTGGATTATATATATATTACGTAGATAAATCATTGTTCATCCATCTCGCCACTAGAATTAAGAAAAGTTTTGAATCTCTAATAACAGACCTAGTGTGCGAACAGCTTAGCCTATGTTCGAGCTAATAGATCAAAAGTTGATCTCACATTATGATGTGAAAGTTTCAACTTTAACCTTAAGGCAAGCCTATAGTTAATGCTCAGGAAACAAATGATAGGTATAGATCAAATCTTTTTGGGTCTATGGTCAAACACCCAAATATCATTCAACATATACATGAGATAAAATCAAGTGGCGTCATCGCATACATCCTCAAATCACCATACAAATATTCAATGTCCTTAGAGGTGACTGCATTCTCTCTCACTAAGTATTATATTTTCTGTCCCTATTTTTATTAACTTGACGAGTGAAGGCCAAATGCTAGAAATTAAATACTTTCGCATTTGGTTCTACAAGTCTGTAAAAAAGAAACTCTCAAACTATATTAATATTATATTCCAATTTATCCTATCAAGACTATTCTCAAATCTAGAGCCAAATAATTAATTTAGGCCATCTAAAATTATATTATATCATTATTTGATTATAAAATATTAAATTACTGAAAACAATTTTATAGTGATAAATGGTCGTTGGTTTGCCTCAAACTTTAGTAGACTGTCTCCCTTTGTTGAATGACTTTAATTTTTTCATAGGTTAGATTTCCAAGTTGCAAAGAGAGAGCACTAGTTTACTTAATACGCAAAGCTTATTCATGCACCATGTCCGGTATACCATCTACGGTCAAAGTGAAATAGTCAAAAGTTTGAATATAGTTTTATGTTATATATACATGTGTGTGTGTGTGATTGCAAAACACGGTTAAGTTCTCACATTTCCTTTGTTAGCAATGGCAAGTAGTTCTGTACAGCCACCAATTATGGTGACACTTATCATCTTTTCCATGTTATTGCTGTCTCCAACTTTACCATGTGAAGCAGCTCGCTCAACTGATCGAGGTAATCACCAAAATAAACACCATCATCTATTCATCACTTGTAAATAAATAATATTATATAAATGATCATCTATAGGTTCTATTGTTTTGTACTGATATAGCCAGAAGTATAAAGGCTGTATTACTTAGATTCTGATCGTTTCTATCCATAAGTTTTTATATTATTACAATGGTATTGGAATATATATGTGTGCGGATGCAGTTCTGGCTGTGGCATCACCATTCAGGCGACCAATCTGTCCAGCTTGTGTGTGCTGCGAGCCAGCACCTCCACGGGGCTGTTGTAGGTGCTCTGGCTGTCCTGACTTATGATCAACGACTTCATCTCCATGAAAATGTTTTATGCTGGATTCTGTGGAGGTTTGAGGAGAAATTCAACCAATTTATAGAAGTCCATACAAAACTAAAGATGTTATATATATGTCGTTGACACTTCTCTATAAATGAAATAAAGTGCAACTCTCCCCTTATTATAGCAGCATGTTGCCATGGTACTAAGCCGTGTATTTGGGTATATATTTTTCATGAAGTGATGTTTGTTCTTGGCTTAATTTCGATTAAGAAAACAGGTTACACATTTCTTTTTTATGCCTTTACCATATTGTATGATATAAAAGGAACTTACATAGATTCTGAAAGAAGAGAGTAGTTTCCATGATTCACTTACTCAACAAATGACCTCGAAGAAAAAATTTGAAAACAAAGGTGAAAATGCATAAACTTGAGAAATGGGAATAACTTTGTTTCATAATTAACAATTTGTGATTTGCGGATATCTTCATTGCTAACATCATATCATTAAATTATAAGTTTAAGTTTGCTTGGACAGAAAAAATAAGTATTCAACGAGTGATGATGCAAATGGCTTTGAAAAGCCGATCCTGAGCTTGACTTGCACTAAAATTTTGATAACTGAATTTTCAAGCCTGGAATAATTAATCTGTATTTCCTGTGCAATAAATTTAGGCAGGAAACCACCAGACGACTCAGATTTCGGTACAAGATTATGACCTAGTCCTGATCTCTTGCTGTACATCTACCATTTGATAAAATGATCTTATTGGATTACACACGGATGATTTTTAATGCTTAGCCAATCACTAGATTCCAGTAACAATGGCCAGTCACTTGAATCCAAGCCAATTAATGAAAAAGAATGTATGATAAATAAAGATAATGGGAATCGAAGTATGTTCATAGCGGTGGATGGTCATTCATTCGCTTGAGTTAGCTTTAGCAGACTAGAATTTTGAAATACCAAAAAGTCTTAAAAGTCAACATGTATCTCTCTCGTCTGTGACTCGCCCAACTAATCCAAAGGGAAGAAAGTCCTAAAAATGACGCAATTTTTACCTTACAAAATATGGATAATAATTAAAAATTATTTTAATATATTGTTTTAATTTTTATTTTATTTTTTTAATTTTGAATTTTGAAAATTTGAATTTCTGATTTCTGATTTATGTTTTTTTGTTTTAATTTATTCCGGTTTCAAAAACTTATGAAAATTTATAAAAATTGGTTTTTGTTTTCTATTTTTATTTTTTGTCATAATATGATGTATCATCAACAAAATATATATTATCTAATTATTTAACGTTAATTGTTAATAACAGTTATGGCTAATATAATTAAATTATTTGTTTTAATTTTATAATTAATTTAAAGATTATTTTAAAAATAAATAGATTTATGTCGATAATTATTTAATAAATATAATTGTATTAAGCATACATCAAGCTACTAATAATAGATGCATAAGGAATCTATTATATTTCTTTACAATCCAAGTTATTTTCTAGATATGACATTAGACTTAATTTGCCCTCTTTTTGAATTAGAACAACATTTGCAAAGCTCTTTTCCATCTTAAATGTTCATAGAACTTTATAATATATATTTTCTAATACAACGTTAATAATTCTTATGATCTATAACCAAATAATTCTGTTTCAATCATATATAATGTGATTATATATCTTTCACTTCAAAGTTCTTAGAGAAAAAAATCTTAATCTCTGTGAGAAGACAAGATCATTAGTAGCGAGCAAGATATCATCAACATATAAAATGAGAATTATAAATTTTCTCCCATTAACATTTAGATAAATATATTGATCAATAATGTTTCCTTAAAACTAAAAGAAGTGATGGTATCATTGAACACAAGAGACTACTTTTAGAAAGTTTTCTTAAGTTAGTGTACTTATTGGGTTTGTACACTATGTGTTTCTTTTTTTCAACTATAAAAATTTTACGTTGAATTGTATATACTTTTTCCACTAAATTCCCATTAAGAAATGTAGTGTTTGCATTCATTTCATAGAAATCTAAATCATAATGAGTTACCAATGCCATGATAATTTCAACTAAGTCATTTCTAGAAACAAAGAAATGGTCTCAATATAGTTAACACCATCTTTTTGAGTGAAACTCTAAGCAATAAGTCCAGCCTTGTATCCTTCAATATTGTCATTGAATTCATACTTGGTTTTAAAAATCCACTTACACGTAACTATTTTACAACATTCAAGAAGCTCAACAAGGTAATAGACTTCATTATTATCCATTGATCTCATTTTTTCTTACATATTGGCTAACCATCTAACAAAATTACTACCTTTTATAAATTGTGAAAGTGAAATTGATTCATAATTAGTTCCTAAGTTAAATTCTAACTCTTGTAAACAAACATATAATCATCATAAATAACAGGACTTCTTTATGGTTTATCTCATAATCATCATAATATTATCTTATATGGTTTATCTATTAAAGGTTCATTAGCTACAGCTTCATTATGAAGAGCTTCTTCATCCATTTTTATTCTTGTATATTGTCAAAATGCTCAAGAAATGTGAAAAAAACTGAGAAGAAGTTTCAGGTCAAAGAATATCTATCCTAGCTTCTTATATTTCAAATTTATATGGTTTTGAAAGTCCTATAGATTTCACCATTTTCAAAAAACCTTACATTTATAGTTTCAATAATTCTTATATTATAGCTAGGACAATAAAATGTGTACTATTTTAATTTTTCAAGATAAGTAATGAAGAAACCATTGGACGTTCTTAAGTTTGGTTTATGATCGCGCGTCGTAACACTAGTCAAAATAAAATAACTAGACTACTACTATAGCAATGATGAGTCTGGGTCGATTTCACAGAGAGTGTGTAAAGTTGTTAAAATAAAATTAATCGATATTTAAGTTTAACAGGGGGTTTTGATTTTGGAATAAGAAAATAAAATAAAACTAACCTAATGAAAACAAATTTAAAAGACATGCGAAAATGATAAAAATGGGGAATTTAGTAAGGACCCAGTTCTTTGGTTCAATCTCAACCTACACCCTAATTAAACATATTTTCTTGATTTATTGTTCTCAAACCTCTCCTAGCAGTTATTAATCGTGGGTTAATAATTAACCTGAGTTTTTCCTTAGGTTTTGTTTATTCAAGATACGATTGTTAATTAAACCTAACTACCGAATAACCTAGGATACGATCTCTAGATTTAATTAGACAGTAGCATTACAAATTAGAAAAACGATTAATTAAGGTAACAACACATATGATGCATCATTTAACGTAGGTTGTGTTATTTCTAATGATTACGAATCATTAGTCGCTACACCTGAATTTCAACATAACAATTACGGATTATATTGAAATTTCAGCAATAGGTTTGCAAATAAACGATTTAATGAACACATTAAAATCATCTTTTCACAATACCCAATGGGTTCATACACAAATAACCAAACAATAACAAAAATCCAATTATCCATACACAAGACCCAATTCAATTAAACTAGGATAACACAATCAATTTCTAACGAGAAAAAGAAACAACAAAAATGGTGAAATACACTTAACCTGGGTCGTCGGTGTTAGTGACAGCTTCGAACTAGCGTCGGGAACTTAGCCTTCCATGGATCTCTCCAAACAAGATGCCTCAACCCCTCCAAAAATGACCCCGACCAAAGACCCCTGTAGTGCCTCCACTCCTCTCCCACAAGCTGTCTTCTCTCTATTGTTCACTGATTTGATAAATTAACTTGGTTGGCCACGCTCCTGTTCATGTTTTTTTCACGCCTGATGTCCTCTGTGCGTTTTCATTTTAAACGCATCCGAAACATCTGCGTTTCTGCAAGACGTCTGGTCTGCGTGAAATGCAGACGTCTAGTATGCGTTTTGCAGATGTTGTCTATATGAAACGCATACATGATCTGCGTTCACGCAAGATGTTTGCGTGAAATGCAGATGATATCTATGTTTTGTTCCTCTGTTGCCCTCCTGCGCTATCATTTTGGTGCTCTCTACCTTGGACGTTGCGTCGTCGTTTTCTGCTCTTGCTTAGCTTCTGCGCTACACATCTTATTGCATGCGTTTTGATTTCTTCTTACTGTCATTTCATGCTACTTCTTTCAACTGCTTTGTCTTCATTTAATTCCATAAAACACATTGCATGGGCATTAAATTAACGTAAATGGAATGTAAAATTCCATGCATAATCATGTAGCTCACATTCTTTGCATTTCGTG
>JAOTBA010000001.1:9853692-9878990 GCA_025629845.1 Erythroxylum squamatum | reverse complement strand
AATCACAATAAAATTGCATTAGGCACGAAAACCGGGAATGTCATGTATGCATGTCCAGTTATTTCATGTGCACAAATTTCACTATTCACTAGTACCAGTATGCATGGACAATACTAATAAATCCCTATCAATCTCATCCTATACCAATTTACTATTTTACCCTTCCTGTCGGGGGTGGGATGTTACATCAACACCTTCTTATAATGCTCTTGTAAATGGATGCCCCACTAAGCTCTCCAAAGGTTTTAACGGGATAAGGTAGGGTGATCCATTGTCACCATATTTGTTCGCAATCTCAGTGGAAATTCTTAACAAAATCATCAAATTTAACACCTTGGGAAGTTTAGATCTCTCATATCATCACAAATGTGAGCTATTGCAACTTACTTATCTCTGTTATGATGATGATCTAATGATTTTTTGTGCTACAGATCAGAAGTAATTATCAATTTTCCACAAATTTCTTATGCAGTTTTGCAGAATTTCTAGTTTGAAAGATAATTACTTGAAAAATAGGATGTACTTCTCTTGGGATGTCTCTAATTCTAGTAGTCTGGGGGTACCTATATCCTCCAAAAAGCTAAAGTATCATGATTGCTTGATATTGTTTGAGAGATACATAAGCAAGATTAATGCCTGACAAAACATATTTCTTTCTTAAGTAGGGAGGGTTCAACTAATTATATCAGTTCTAAACAACCTGCACTACCATTGTAGCTCACACCTGGTTCTTCCAAAGAAGATCATTTAAGAGATTGAAAGATGCATGAAGAACTTCCTCTAGTATGTAAAAGCGAATGATTCCAAGGGTAATAAGATAAAATGGGACCATCTTTGCTGGAGAAAGAAAAAAGGAGGGTTGGAGCTTGGTTCTTTTTAACTGATTTAAACCAAACTAATTACCAATACGATTTGGAAGCTTCTCAATGACAGAGAGGCTTTATTGGAAAAAAATGGATAAATGTCTACTACTTGAGTAATCCCAATTTCTGGTAGTTGGAAGAGAAGACTGAGCATTCTTGGCCTTTCATCAACATTCTGAAGTATAGATACATTATCTACCTTCTTATGAAAATAAAGATTGGTGACGGTGAAAACTCCTGGATTTGGTTTGACAACTGAACTCCTAATAGCCCATATTAAGAGGGATGAGTTGCTCAATCTAGTAGGCAAATAGATAATCAACACTAAGGTCTCATATATCATTGCTGACAATGAGTGGAAGATCACAGGAAGGGAAGTTGATAGATTTTAGGATGTTATTCCAGAATATATGCCTAACTCATCTATCAAGAATAAACTAATTTGGTCTCCTAGTAGTAATGGAGAATTCACTAACTCTTCTTGCTTGAAAGCTATAAGACCTCATTGTCCAAGTTTACCTTGGTATAATATAGTGTGGAAAAGATCCTTAAAAGGCTTATTTTATAACATGGTTGGCTGCTAAAGGAAGGTTGAAGATCAAGGATAGAGTAAGGGGGAGTAATAATCAGATTTGTGTCCTGTGTAACACACTACCTGAAACTGCTAATCACTTGTTCTTTAAGTGCAGGTTCTCATCTTTTGTTTGAGCAAGAATGCAACACAAAATGAAAGGAAAAAATTTTGGTTTGGGATGAAAATCTCTATAAAAAGATTGGAGAAGACAAGATGTGCCTGAGTCTAATTGTAACTTGTTCAATCCACTCAATTTCATTTAAAAGAAACCCAAGAATGTTTAGAGATGTTCACACAGATAAATATGTTGTTGCAAATAGGACATGTTGTTGGATTAGAGATAAATTGATCGCTAACCAAGTCATTGATAGTCTGAGCTCTTCCATGAAACGTAATTGGAGTCTGGTGTAATTTGGATTATGTCCTAGGTTTGCTACGAGGATTGGGTTTCTAACCTTATAGTTGAATGTCTTGTTCGCTATTTCAATGATATTTATTATTTATCTTTCAAAAAAATAATAATATAACACACCATCAGTCAAAATTTGGAAAAGTATTTGAAAAAACATTATTTCGTATCTTATATTTTTAATTGATCTAACTTCTTGGATTTTATTCCCCAACTTAATTGGAGGATACTCCATCCAAATGTAGTAAACAGAAATATCAAGAAAATGAAGTGATGGTATAACTGCTGCATACGAGGCAGAATTTGATAAAATTCTCCAACCACATCTTGAACCGCTTTCTGAGCATGTTTTGACGAATAAAGGAAAACAGCGCCGACTCGTACAATCTGTCGGTGAGGGGTAAGCATACTGACGTGATATGAAGACGGTGACGCGTATCATTACCTGAGGCTAACACTCTACTCCTCAACCTGGCCCGCCAACTAAGGTGGTCCGGTGAACGAATTAAATTCACATCATGTGTGTTGCTGTTGTGTCCTCTACACACCAAGATGGTTCGGTCTCTGATACAGTAAGTGGAAATCATACTCTATTCCCTTTCCTTACGATACATTTTGATTGCCATCATTCACTCTTCCTTACTAAGTCTAAAACTCCTAACGTTAAATATCTGTGACGTCACCTACAAGGAAAGACTTCCGTAGATCATATATATAGTCATTGTAATTGTAGATTTGGATTGTATCAAATTTATAATAACGTAACAAAAATTAAACTGTTTTTTAAGAATATAAAATGTTTATATTTAGATTTAAAATATCAACAAAGAAATAAAATTCTAATTTTTAGGGTACAGGGAAAAAGAAAAACACTAGTAACTTTTAATTTGTAGTCAGTGGTTCAGTTCTAGAGAGCAGTGTACAAGAGTAGAAATTTGATGCGCCCTCTGAAACAAGAAGCTCCCACAAATCTGAGCGGAGCGTCTACTTTGACAACCACTTGAAGAAAGGGAACATATATATTATTTGGCAATTGAAATCGGGCTCAGAAGCATCGATCAGAAGGGCGAAAACCTCATCTTATCAACATGCATCATCGTCTTATACCAACAAACCTGTGCTGTGTTAGTTAAGACTAGAGAATTCGCCATTAGCTAACCCCACCACTCCTTCACTCTCTCCCTACACTCACCATTGCTTCTTCGTGTCCTTCGTTCTACATATTGGTTGTAAACAATCGATTATATTGGAATGTGTAGAAAAGTAGTGAGGCTCTTTGTTAGTCACTAGATCGTTCCAGAGTTAGTTTCTGTACTTCTTTTTTGGTACATTGTATCTAAGTGGGAACAGTTACACTCTTGATAAAATTATCCTCATATTCTTTAGGCAGCAAAGAAGGTTTTTCTTCTTTTGGGTGAATATATCCAAATCACGTTATAAGCATACTACTGACTCCATGGCATGGGGGTCGTTTGACGGTGTGGTAGCTCGGAGTTGGGTTAAAGCAAGTAGAAAGGAGGGAGTAACAAGTGTAGATGATTATAAAACGATCATACCCCACATCTCACCATCACTTCAACATCAAAATGACCCCTTGTGGCGATTAAGTTGCAGAAATTCTAGTAAGCCAGACAGGACAGCTCATTTCAGATTCTTATTTCTTCATCTGTAAAATGGAACAACTAGGTAAAAACAAAGGACCGGTCAGGTCAGCGCACATGTTATACAGCGGGTAACAGAATTATTTCCTTTAAATTAATCAATTTAAAAGCTGGGTTAACGCTCCATGTTCCTGCTACTAAATGTGTGAGAATTCCAATATAACTCTGGATATCCTTGGATTCCGGAGAAAACCCTTCAGAATCAGACCCAGATTTGAAAACTGGCATTACTATAAGTTTCCCAGATATCTTTTTTCTTTTAACAGTGATTATCGCATAAAAAAGAAATAGGCAGTGAACAGTCTCTGTTGCTATGCAGAAGAAAATGACCGACACCACTTTTAGAACATACATGCTAGCAAGGTCGGGATATAAATTAAGAGCAAGGGCCAGAGAGTTAGACAAACATGTACTATTTTGCGTTGAAAATGACCCTCCCTTGGCTATCATCACACCAATGCAACAATGTTCTGTGGGGCAAATGACATCATTACGCCTAGGTTTTGCCCCATTTTGGATGCCGTACCACTACATAGGGAGAATCAGGAAAAACATATCATTACATACACGGTTGTTCAGTTCAAGCCAAGGCAGATTCACCTGAAGCTCATTCTTAACACCAGTAAGACCAAAAAAGAAATATTTACTATTAGAGATTCTGATAAGCATGATGCTACTCCTTAGACTACCAATGCTTACAAAGAACTCAAGAAGTTGGAAGGGAACGAGATTTAAGGCTAATTCAATTTGCTCATCTTCCAATCTCCAGTTTGATGGTGGCTGAACACAATTTATTAAAAAGGTAAACTTTTGGAAGTTGAACTCGAAGTGAGGGACTTAAAATGGTCAGACGGTACAAAGTCTTGAGGCAAATTAGCCCTCTTGACAATTCTCCTCATGTTGTTCTGCAAACTCTGTTGGACTAATTGTTTCACCGCTTTCTTCTCTTCACTCATCATGTCTTCTGTTTCTTCCAAACACGCCTTCCCCGGGTTCACAGAAGATGAAGAGGAACCACAAATAGGAGCAGACACTGTTGCAACAAAATTCCCACCATAATTTTCCGAAACTTGCTTCCCTTTATCCACCCTCAAACATTCCAGGATCCTGGAGGCCCTTTTCTGAGCCAGGGTACTACCTAAAAGTGTCAGTTCAAGCAACGAAGATACAATCCCTGCCTCGATCATGGCCTGTCTATCCCCATATGCTTTGTGTGCCATCACCATTAAAATGTAAGATACCTTCTCTTGGCATCCTGGTGAGTCAGTCCAATTCAAAACATCAACCAAAATGGCGAAAGCGTCCTGGACATTGCTGATTGCCTTTCTACCTTCCGGGGTGGATACTACATTGCTCAAGACAGAAAGAATTCTCTCGCTTACTTCCATATCTCCCAAAGCATTCACGAGAAAACGGATCAAATCGGTCTCAAGAATAAAGGAGATGTTTGATGGGAATATTGACAGATTGTACAGAGCTCTAAGAGCATCTTGCTTTGCTTGCGTGCTACTTTCATGATCCAAATCCTGAAGGGTCTTAACCAAGAAGGGTATGGCACCAGAAGAGCCAATAATAGGTTTGTTACAGTCCAATGCACTCAAGCCGAGAAAGTTCGCCACAATTGCCTCTGATACTGATGGGCTCGGAGCATTTGGAGAGTATATGATCTTTAGCATCTTATGAACAGCACCAGCTTTAACAATGGCAGCTTTGTTCCTGAAGAAGTGTTTCAAAAGGATTCATATAACAGAGCCACATTTAAGAATGCTATCACATATTAAGTGCATGAGATAGATAATCGCCATGTGAAACATACCCTGGAAATGCGAAACTGTTCCAAGAAAATTAAAACATGGAAAGTGACCTATCGAAACAAATCACGAGAGAGTGGAGTCCAATAAAAAGCAAAAACTGTTCTTAAAGAGAAAAAATCAATAGGCAAGAAACAACAAATTTAAAGAAAATGACTCTACATTCTCGATCAAAAAGCAAACAAGACTCCTCATTTTCCAGTCATCTTCCAAGAAAAATAATCGAACTAAAAACAAAACCCAGAAAAGCCTTGCCCTTTAAAGACGAAACAACGCCAGATCTGGAAGCAAACCGAGCTGAAACCTAAGCCTTAGCTGAGTAAAGCATAGATCTGTTGCCCTAGCTCCAGAATCTTCCTTTGCCAGTAACCTCACATGGCCAGATCTGTTGGAGTTGATGCGAAACAACGCCAGATCTGGAAGCAAACCGAGCTCCTCCGGCAAGTACCCGGCATCTGAGAAGAGAGAAAGGTGCGATGGAGGCATCTGCGAAGAGAGAAGAGAGAAAGGTGCGATGGATTTTCGGAGAAGAGAGAAAGGTGCGATGGATTTTCGGAGAAGAGAGAAGAGAGGACTGAGGAGACTGGAGAGAAACGATCTTGTCTTTAAGTTTGCAACCGGTTATCCAATAACCGGTTATTGGATAAACCGGCCGGTTCTCAAATAAACCGGCCGGTTTTAATATTAAAGGGTTTTTACCTCTAACCGAACCGGACACATGGCCGGTCCGGACGATTTCTGGTCGGACCGGCCGGTCCGGTTCGGTTTTCACAACATTGCTTTTTAATGGAAGAGACTTCCGAAAAAGTATTGAAGCCTAAAATCAGAATCAATCGGATTCATTGTCCAAAATCTCTACAAATAAGTAGTACGTTTGTTTTGTCAAAACACCAACTTGTTTGCCATTTGTGCTGACGAAGTTAAATGACAACAAGAATTCAATGAAAATTTTATGATACGCGAGGATTGTGACTGTGCTGACGAAGTTCAAAAGGCTAAAAAAAAAGACATATAGAGAAATGGGATTCCTTTCGCTTAAGGGAATTCTGATTCCAACTTGAGAAGGAATAAGTTTGCGTAACACAGTGAATTCTTTTGTTTAGATTTTAAACTGAGTACTGTTTCGGACTGGTTGCAGTCTTGGATTATGAGTTGGACACGTTAGAATTTTGTTTACCTTTAATATACGAGTGTTTAAGGTACTATCAACGTGAAAGCCTATATATTTTGTTACTTGGTTTTTATGATTTATGTCAGATAATAATGTTGCGGGCATATCATATATAAGACTAAGATCAACTTTAATTACTTGATTAGAGTATCTAAAAGATTGCTAGTTTTAAGAGTCCATGATTAGAAATTATAGCTTCAAGTAATTAACATTGAATTTGTACAGTACAATGAATCTTACAACAGTGCTAAATAATTTAAATAGAAACTCATTGTCTATGGTTCAAAAATTAAACAACAAGTCAACGTATTTTAATTTTAGATTTCCCTTATTAAATTTCTTCATTAAACTCTTCAGACTCCAACCAAATCCTAAAAAGAAATGATCAACCTTTTTCTTTTCCTATTCATAAGCAAATCGAATGTGATTAGCAAATCGAATGTACATCAAAATTACGGCCGCTCACTAGGACTTCATTAATAATTCCAAGTGAAGTCAAAATAAGATAATTAGTGTTTGTCAATTTCTATTTCTATTTTTTTTGTTTTTGATTCAAATCCAATAAAAAAATGTTTGTTTGATTTTTTAGTTTCTGTTTTTTATTTTGGTTTTTTTCTGCTTTCAAAAAATATGAAAATCATAAAAAGTAATTTTTTGTTTTTTATAATCTTATTTACTATCAACTAAATATATATTATTTAATTTTTTAATATATTAATTTTTTAATAAGAATTATGAATTATTTTATTTTATTTTATTTTTAATTTTTGTAAATAAATTAAAATTTAATTTAATAAATATTAATAAATTTAATTAAATTTAAAATATCTTCAAAACATATAAATTTCAAATAAAATATGATTTAATAATTAAAATATTAATTTTAATAAAATAAAATTATTTTATTTTGTTAATAAATATTGTATAAGAGATTAAAATAAAATTATTAATTAAAAATAATTTGTCTTTAAATTTTATCTAATATGCAATTATTACTAGACATTAACCCAACAAAAAGTTCAGAAAGATACAATGATCAAAGCTTGAGCTCATGCTGCATTGTTCCTCAACGTGAGGAACTGTATTATTTGCTTGTTTCGTAACAAGCATTTGAAAGGTGGAGGAATCACCCAATTGAAGAAGTATTTAGCTGGGGTTAAAGGAAATATGGAATCTTGTAAAAAAGTAAGTCATGATGTAAAGTTACAAATGAAAACTTTGCTTGAAGAATATCAATACGAGAAAGATAGAAGGGAAATGTTGAATTATCAAATTGGTACTGGAAGCTCATTTGGTAGTTTTTGTGATGATTGTGGAAATGTTGAAGGTGAAGGTGGTAGTGGTAATGGTAATGTTCGATCTTAAGCCCAGCAAGAAGTTAATGTTACACTTGCACCTAATGTTAGGAAAAGAAGAAGGCAGGTGAGTAGTTTTTTTGCACCACAAATAACTCTTGGAGTCGAATCTTCAATTTGTAGTGTCATCCAATTAAGAGATGCGTCTTACAATGTAGATATGACAATAGCTAGATAGTGGTATGAGACAGGTACATCATTCAATGCTTCTCAATCTTACTATTATCAGCTTATGTAGATGTTAAACCCTCTTACGGTCTGGGATACAAAGCTTCTTCGATTGATGACTTAATAAGTAATCTTTTGAGCTGCTCAATTTTTGAAATAAAAAGTTATTTAGTAGAAAGAAGAGTGGATTGGGCTACTTATAGGTGTTCAATCATGTATGATGGTTAGACAAAAAGGAAACAATCATCTATTATTAATTTTTGGTTTATTATGCAAATGACTCAATGTTTTTGAAGTTTATTGATGCATATGAACTTATTAGGAATATTGATACATTATTTGAGATATTTGACGAAGTTGTGAATGAAGTAGGCCCAGAAACATTGTTCAGTTTATTACTAACAATGATTCCGCTTATAAAGCGGTAGGAAGAAGGTTGTAAAATAAGTATAATTCCCCTAATGTTGGAGAAAATAGGGGATCATATGTATTTTCTTGTTATTGTTGAGACTCTGTAGAAAGCTAAAAAGGTGACCAAGTTCATCTATAATCGTGTATGAGTGTTTAATTTAATAAGAAAGAAATTTACTAATGATAGGAATTTGTATTGTCCTGCTGTGACAAGATTTGCATCGAATTTCGTATCACTTCAATCTTTTGTTACGATAAAGAAAGAATTAAGACAAATGTTTACAAGTGATAAGTGGGTTGCATATCAGCATGTTGGGTCTAATTGAAGATTGAAGGTTTCCAAAATTATACTAAAAGATAGAGAATTTTTGTCTCAATGTCAATTTGTTATCCGAGTTTGTGAGCCTTTGATGAGGGAGTTTTGCTTGGTTGATAGTGAAGAAAAGACAACAATGAGTTTTTTTTTTAATGTTATGGAGAGAGTGAAGGAAGTAATCAAGATCAATATGAAACATAGGTCTTCTTTGTACACACCATATCTTGCAATCATCAATGAGAAATGAGAAAGACAACTTTCTTCTAAATTGTTTGCAGATGGGGCGTTTTTGAATCCTAGTATCTATTTCGAACCGAATTTCACAAAGAAAATTAAAGTCAATAGGAGAATGTTATTCACTATTACAGCGGTTGTTGCCTATGAGATGATGCAAGATATCATGAGCTTGTATGAAGTGGGGATTTTGGATTGCCAATTACTATTCGACAAAAAGCAAAACTTTCTCTAGGTATTAGTTGTTTCCCTTTTCTTATTTGTTGAAAATTAATTATTACTTTATTTTGTTTATAATGTTGCTTTTGTTGTCTTACGATTTACAATTTTTTGTTGGGACCAATTCAAAAGTGGTATTCCAGAATTACAAAAGTTTGCAATTTAAATTTTAAGTCAATGTGTGAGAGCAAAAGGTTGTGAACAGAGCTAGAGTACATTTGAATTCATCCATTCCAAGAAAAGGAATATATTAGAGTACAAGAGATTGAATGACTTGGTTTTCATTCATTACAATATAAAGGTTCAGAAAAAGTATATTATTATCATTATTAATTTCGATATAATTTTTTATAAAATTTTAATAATTAAATTTTATTGTTTACTAGTGCTCTGAATAGAACAAGTAGTTCAGTAGATCCAATTTGCATTGACAATATCGATCTTTTAGCGGATTGAGTTTCTAAAGAACATGTTTAGTAGATGTGAATGACTTGGAAGATAATCTTGGATGGGAAAACATTAACATGTCATTTGGTGCATTGAATTTGAATGATGATGATAATGTGATTCCTCTTAACAATGAGGATTTTGTACCAAATGATAATTAAGGTTAGTGCAGTTATAGCGAGTATCCTTCCGTAGACGATTGAGCGAAGTTCTAAGTTTTTATTTTTCCTCTTCTTTTAATTTGACTTATAATTGATGTATATGTTAAATTTTATATATGTAATGTAATTGTAAATGTTTTTGTTTCAGGTTTCACTTCTACTTGGTTGTTTTTTCATCATAAACTCTTGTCGTAAATTGTAATAGTTTAGAGTTAATGATATTTATTATTCTTTTTATTAGATGTTTTGATGTAATTATTATTTATTATATGATGAAATTGTAATATTTTAAATACTTTGTGTTGTTCTTAATTTTATATTTGTATGATTATAATTATTTTTTCATATTAATTGTGATTATTATTTATATGTAAAATATCATTAAATTATTAATATTTCATATTAATTGTAGTTATTATTTATTATTATAATTTTTGGAGATATCATTGAAGTAAAGTTATAAGGAATACTGTCCTACAATATAACAATAAACTATTTTACAATTTTTAAAAATTTAAAAAATTATTTAAAATAGTATCTGTCACATCGGTCCAATATCATACCAAAACCTAAATACTAAGGTCAGTACGGTGTTCGGAAATTTGAAACTGATGAACCAATCGATTCATTTGTCGTTCCAACTTCCAATAAGCCATTGGATGTATATCAGCAGTAAGAAAATGGTAGCAGACGACAGGAACAACTCATTGGATGGCGCCCGCCTCCTCCAGGGTGGATCAAGCTCAATACTGATGGTACCAGTAAAAGATCGTTGCAGTCGATCACTACTTGCGGGCTTCTTCGGTACAGTGACGGTCAATGGCTCGGCGGCTTTGCGTAAAAGCTAGGATGGTACTCAGCCCTGACAACAGAGCTCTGGGGAGTCTATACGGTGCTTACTTTTGCATGGACCCAGGGTTTTCACCACTTGGAGCTGGAGATAGATTCCAAAACAGTTTTTGATATCTTCTCTTCCTTAGAACGCCGCTCCAGGACGCTCAATCCCATTGTTCAGAGCATTTATTTACTTCTTGCTAGGAACTTGACTGTTGTTTATCGACAAGTTTATAAAGAGAGCAACAGATGCGCCGACTGGCTAGCTAATTATGCGGGGCAGTTGTCTGACGGAGTTACTTATTTTGCTACCACACCCATCGGTGCCACGTAATCCTATTAGAGGATTTATCAACGATCTGTTTTCCTTATTTTGTTCCTTAGTTTGTACTAGTTGTTTCCGTTTCATTAAAAAAAAAAAAGGTGAACGAAAACCTAAAACCCATTCTTTAACTCTCAGAATTCTGAAATGGGTTTATTGAAAGAAGTGACCTTTTGAATTCCCTCCATTTTCAAACCTTAATTTACCTTCCAAAACTCTAAACCCTAATAAGAGAATTAGAGCTTGTGTCTCACTGATGCAAATTTCAGACATGAAAGCTCTAAAATCAGTAGTCTACACTAACAAAAGCTTTCTCCTATTAAACCGTAATAAAACCCCAAAATCAATCATCAATTCCCGCCATTTCCATGGTACCACCTTCCGATTACGTTGCAAAAAGTCTGGCGTAGCTGTTGAGTCGTTCAAAACCAGCCCCGAGTTAAACGAAAATGGGAACAGCGTCGATGGTGTAAATGGCCGTCGTGTTTGGAGCATATACAGTCCTGTCTCCGGTAGAATTTTGACGCAGAGAGGCTTGAGGGAAAGCGATGAGCAAGAAATCCATCAAGGGTTCTCAAATGCCTACGAGGAATTTGAGGGTTTAGAAGCTAAGAGGACGTATGGCATGGCAAAGAGGAGTGAAGGAGATAGAAACGAGTCGGGGTTTTCAAGTTTCATACAAGAAATTGGCGATATAGAGGCCCAGAGGACTTATAGGAATGTGAAGAGTGGAACTTTGGATAATATGGACAAGGTTTGTGGTCGTGTATTGAGTTCTGACAAAGAAATCGGTGGCCTAGGTGAGGAAAAGGGCTATGGTGATATGAAAGTTAAAACCCAGATGGTAGTGTCAAGTTCTAATAATAAGAACGAGGGTTTAAGTGAGGAAAGGAATAATGATAAGAAGACTTTACCCAGTTCAGATGAAGATCGATTAGGTTTATCAACTTATAGTAAGGGAAATGATGACGTTATCAACCAAAACAGAATTAGTGGCGGGAAGAAAGCAGTTAATGGGATGGGGTCTGGGGACGTTGTGGCAAATAGGAAGAAGAAGAAGAACAAGGTTACCTGGGTTTGTGGGAGCTGTGGCAATACACATGGCCAATGGTGGGGTACCTGCAGATCATGTGGGTTGGCAGGGACAATGAAGCAGTTTTCAGAAGTGGATGTTGGGAGTGGAGGTAAGGTTAGTGGGATGGAAGTTTCGGAAAATGTGATTCGCTCTTGGCTACCTCAACAATCAGAGGAGATGCGTCCATTAAGGCTAACAGAAGTCAGCAAGGGTACCAATCAGTCTGACTGGCGGATCCCTTTGTAAGTTATTGATTTCGTTGTCTGTTAGCTGTTCATTGTTGGGATGCATTGCTAAAACGTAATCTAGGTGTTGATGGATTCAATTCCTTGAAAAATACAAGTACTTTCAACAGATGCCAATATGTGTTACTTGCCATATAATGTGGAATAAATGCTGTCGAAATTCAGGTCTGGACTCTTTGGAACTGAAGTTTCTAGGGTGCTTGGTGGCGGTATTGTTCCAGGTCTGGTTGGAATACATATATTATGTCTTGAATATGTAATTTATTTTAGCTATATCTTAAGATTTGGATATTTTTATTATTTTTATTTAGTGCTTTTAATTCTTCTTTACTTGTATTTTCATTTATTTTATGTTTTATGAATTGTTTCTGCTCTCTGCATCATTCTTTTATTGTCTCATTTGCATGTGGGTCCACCGGAAACAGCCTCTCTACTATGTAGGGGTAAGGCTGCGTACTATTGGACCTCCCCAGATCCTGCTTCATTGCGGGATTTCGGACTGGGTGATGATGATGATGAATATGTAATTTTGTTCTCAACAATTTTATTTTGTTTAATTTGAATAATTTCACACACGTTATGGTGCCTTGCAACATACTACTTAAAGCTAAAATAGGTTATATTTTCTTCTATTTATTTATGTCTTCACTTGTTTGGACTTGGGTAATATGATCTTTTCCACATTATTTTATGAATTAAATTTCCCAAGATGAGCAGTAAACGAAAATACATTTCAATTTAAAAGTCCGTTTTTTTGTTCACATTTTACTAATTCTGATTATACATGTGATGTAAACTTTATAAAATGGAATGAAGCACTATGACAGAGGCTGGTGATTCTAGCTCTTAAGTGGATAATTGATGTTATGTTAAACTTAGCTTTGTGTCATCTCATTTTCTTAGTATTAGATAGAAACTTATTCCACATTCCATCCCTTTTGTTGAGACTTGAAAACGATCCACGATTCATTCACTGAATTTTTAGCTATTGGTGAATTATTAGATTAATACTCATCTTTATTCCTTCATGGATGCTAGTGTTTGCTAAATACATAGTTCTGCCATGAAGTTTTGAGTGTTTAATATCTCCTTGCCCTTTTGCTATCAGAGTACTTAATTGTATAATGTTGTTATTAAGGTTCTTTGGTTTTGATCGGTGGTGATCCTGGAGTTGGCAAGAGTACCCTATTATTGCAGGTAGCCATTTCCCAGAGTTCTTTGAATAATATTCTTGACTTCTTATATCTTTGATGTGCTATGTTCTTTACTTTCTGTTCTATAACTTGGTCCAATCATCCATTTCTTCGTTATATTATCATGTTTTCTCTTCTAAGATCAATTGTTTTGAATTGTAAGATTGCAGCACTAATAGCTGAGGGTCAGGAAGATGGCGAACCGGCTCCAGTTGTATATGTCTCTGGTGAAGAGGTTTATGTTACTTGGTGTCTAATATTTCATCTTAGCGTTTTTATTTATTTTCTGTCAATCATCCAGTCCTATGGTAGTGCTTGAAAATAAATTTATTGATTACAAAAATGCAACCTTTTCTATGAGGAAACTTTAAAATCTTCAAGGATCTATTCCAATTATGTACTTTCATCTTTGTAATGTTCATAAAAGTTTTTTTTCTCGTTATGTCCCTTTTCCAGAGGCCTGTGTTGGTGTGACAGTATAGGAACAAAACCTTAAGTTCATTGTTCTTGTAAAGTAGCAATCATGGTTTTTAAGGAGGTGAATGTACTATTGTGGCAGAGTGTTGAGCAAATTAGAGACAGAGCTGACCGTATGAAGATTGAAGCAGAAAATCTTTTCCTCTATTCAAGTACTGATATTGAGGTAAATGACTCTGCTTTATCTTTTCTATTTTATATTATTAATATTCAACTAGGTTTTTTTTAAACTGCACTATTATCATACAGATCTGCAGACTGTGATATTATAGTTCCGTCTTATCTTTTCTTTTTAGGATATATTTGGGAAAATTCAGGAAGTTTCCCCTTGTGCTTTAGTGGTTGATTCTATACAAACAGTTTATCTTAATGGAGTTACTGGAAGTGCTGGAGCTATCTCACAGGTGTTTAATGCTATGTGCTATATCCTATAAGCATAACTTCAAGATGTTTAATCTCTATACCTGGCGTTATGTGCTTCAATGTCTCTTGTTTTCACCTTAATTGTGTTGATATTGTTCTCTCTTTGTTGTTTACTGCATATCCTTTTGTGCACGTAGATTGTTAATAATAAGAAAGAGTGGCTACAATACCAAGGTAATCATGGATTAGAACTGTCGATGAGAAAAAATTGCATGCGTTGTACCTTCCATTCTAATTGCCTTTTTTTTGTCATAGATTTTCAATACAAAAGAACATGATTTATATTGATATCTCCTTCTTGAGTTCTTTTGAACAATGGAAGTTTAAGTTACACAAAATACCATTATTAAAATAAATTTTCAGTGAGTACTAAATAAAAATGTGTTTATTTTCTAAATAAAAATTGTGTCTATTTTCTTTCTTATTCCTTTTTAATGGAATTTGAGCAAATATACATACTTTCACACACTTAGAAGACAAATATGCTTATCCATAGATATTTTCATGAGATTCTTAATGAATGATAACCCAATTCTAGTGCATGACAGGTTAGGGAATGCACGTCAGCTTTATTGCGGTTTGCAAAGAAGACTGGCATACCAGTTCTTTTGGTGAGATCTATTTATCTAAATTTAGTTTTCCATTTGTTTAGTTTGATATTGGAACACAATTGGCAACCTTGTTCAAGGCCTGTTTCCAATCTTCTTTCTGTTATCTGGAGCTTTTCTTCAGCCATGACGAAAAATAAAAAGAAAGTTCAACTATGATTTCTTTTTCACAATATTCCGACTGTTTTTAACTTCCTTGTTTGTCATCTCTTTCTCTCATTCTCATTTTCTCTCCTTAAATTCCTGCCTTTGGTCCCTAACCTTCCTAATCACGATCCCAATTGCATCATGGAGTTCATTTGTATCCTGCTTCTAGTCAATGATCAACTCTTATATTTCATATAGGATTTTCTATGTGATTATACTCTTGATCATTGTCTTCTTTTTTCCGTTTTAGAAGTGCAATAGGAGTTTTGCCTTTTCCTCAAGTTCAATGTGTTCCTTTGATTTACCTACTTCTATTTGTATTAAATAACATTTGGTTTGATCGATGTGCTTGTTGATTGTTGATTTGTGATGAAGTTCAAGCAACTTCTAAATGAAACTATTCACGGAACTGTTTCTTTTATTGATATTTTGAAGTTTCTTTTCCCTTCCTTTTTCATTAAATTGCAAATGCTTTACAGATTGGACATGTGACCAAGTCTGGAGATATAGCAGGACCTCGGCTCCTCGAGCACATAGTTGATGTTGTTCTGTATATGGAAGTCAGTATTTTGTTACGTTTTGCTTTTACTGCATAATTCATTATTTTCTGTCGAATGATGTAACCTACTTTTGGTATCATAAGATGAAGACCGTTTGTTGCATGCCTAATAGTGCAGATTCATATGTGAAACTTCAACATTTAGCTTCCGAAATTGATGCTAAATCTTTTACTATGTTTCCATATGGTTACTTGACGTGAACTATCTGTTTTGATAGAATTTTCAAGGTAGTTTGTTCTTTTCTTATTAAGATTGCTAACTATGTTGGTACATGCTATTAGGGAGAGAAGTTTTCATCTCATCGCTTTCTTCGACCAGTGAAGAATCGTTTTGGATGCACTGATGAGGTGCGCTATAAGGATGATGCTTTGTATTTAAGTATAGGTTATGTGCTTTCTGTGTGAATCTTGTTTTAAGAAATTCCTTTGCTCTCCCCGTGCATATTCTGTAAAGTTTGATTGGTATTGGTTAGTGAGCCTTCAATGCTCAGTTATTGAATTGGTATATGATGTTACTAATTCTCAAATTTTTCTCTTTTCAAATATCCCTAATCTCTCTCTCTTTATCATTTTGGAGGTAAGTTTCTATCGATGTTCTCCTTTGTTAATTTGATTTCATGGCTGATGCACCTCTTATGTACCAGATTGCAAGTTTTTTTGAGGAAATAAAAGATACATAGACAAAATTATGTATGAAAAAGATTAAAAGAAAATTCTAATCATGGAAAAATAGTTGAAACTACACGTAGCCAAAAAAGCCTCTTTGGAATAGTATATGATTGTATTGGATTATTTTATTTTATTTCATTAATCTTTGTTGAAGCATAACCAAAATGGAAAAATGATTGTAGGTACTCATATAACTGCTCCCTTTTCGTCTTTGTTGATAATAGAATTATCTATTGGTGCCAGTTGGGAGTATTTGAAATGTCAGAACTAGGTCTGCAAGCTGTTTTAAATCCAAGTGAGATATTCCTGAGTGAGCAGCATTCAAGTTCGGATGTCGTAGTTGGACTAGCTGTCACTGTGATCATGGATGGATGTCGAAGTTTTCTTATTGAAATTCAGGTATTTTCTTTTACTCTTTTGCTCTATGCTAAAAATTGCATTTCACATGATTCACTAATATTTTTTTCCCGATTGAAGCTCAACTAGTTTGCCATTCAAATGATCACAAATTGTTTTGGTTGACTTTGAGATCCATTTTACAGGCATTATGTGCCCCTGGTGCTTCGGTTTCAAGGCATGTTAATGGGATCCAAGAGAGCAGGGCTGACATGATTATTTCAGTAAGTGGTTTAAGGTTTTTTAATTGGAGTTATATGCGCATATCATCATTGTAAGCTTATTGTATAATTTCATGTCTAACCTTGTTTTTATGTTGATTAATTCTGAAATAGCAGTACCTACCATCAGCTCTACTTTTACGTCAATTCCCTGTTTTGGTTGGTTTTGCATTTTTTTTCTCAACTAAATACTTCAAAGTTCAAATGTAATGAGCTTCCGGTTGGGAATCCCAATAGAAATAAAATTAAAAGCCTTTATTATTTTAGTTCTTTGTGAGTGTCTCTACAGATGAGTTTGTATGTGTATAAAGCACGTCTTTAAATTCTTTTGCTTTTCTGTTCCAAACTGCGATATAAATTACTTGAATCTTTTTAAGCTTAAAAAAGATTTGTTAAAATGATTAATTCACAATCTCATATCTCTTGGCTGAAGGTTCTTAAGAAGCAAGCTGGTTTGATGCTCCAAGAAAATGTAAGTCATCACTTAACTTTTATGTGAAAATTATGGTTTTCGCCTTTCCTTTGCGTTGGAATTTTGATGAATAGCGCTTTTAGGGCAGGTGACAATTTTTCTTGCAAAGTGTAACATAGGAAGTGTGTTATGGATTCTGTGTCAGCATTTTAAGATGTGAAAAGGGTGTTCACAGATTTGGTGTCAGCATTTAAAATGTGAATGACAAGTGTGTTCGCAGATTTCATTTTAGGTTGGAAAAGAATTTTGCATGGCATGGTTTGGAATCATTACTAGATTTTGGAAACATCTTATTTTCAATTAAAGTGCCCTTTAGCCTGAATAATTGAATTATTTTGTATTCAATTCTAGGTCAGTTTGGTTTTTGTTCTATTCTTACAGAAAGTTTTCCTCCTCCATTTGTTTTTTCTTCACTAGGCCATCTTTCTGAATGTCATTAGTGGGGTCAAGCTCGCAGAGACTGCTGGAGATCTTGCAATTGCAGCTGCAATTTGCAGCAGGCATTTGTTTCCTTAATTCTTTTTTCCTTTATATATATTCAAAGTTATTGTGTGCCAGTCTTTAAACTTCACTTTTGCAAACATCTCATAGATAAATAGTGATCCAGGACTTTTATCATTTATTTTTCTGCCCTATGCCCACCAATAATACATCAATTGGAAGCATCTTTTGAAGTTTGATTACCTATGGTTGCCATCTCAGTTTCTTGGAGTTTCCTCTTCCAAATAACATTGCATTCATTGGAGAAATTGGCCTTGCTGGTGAGCTTCGAGCTGTAAGTAATTAATTTCTTTTGTGCTTCTTTTAAGCCAGTTAGACGTACACTATCAATTACCAGAAGTGTCTGAGGAAGTGATCTGGGGATTAACCTGTTAATATATGAATAGCATTGCATCTCACGTTCATTGCACAGATGTTAGCTCAGTGACAGTTGTAGAACTCTCCATCAGTGCTTTAAAAGCATGCTTCCCTGTTCCTTTTTTACGTTGACTTCATTGCGCTAAGGTATGTTGTTGGATCACCTGTTCACCCAAGTCTTTTTATGCTCGTAAATTACAGGTACCCCGAATGGAGAAAAGAGTGAATACGGTGGCCAAAATGGGATACAGAATGTGTATAGTTCCCAAATCTGCCGAGAAATTTCTGGAAACGCTTGGTTTCCAAGGAATGAAAATCATAGGTTGCAAGAATCTGAAAGAAGTCATTGACACCGTGTTCACAGCACCAAAATGAAGGTGGAATTGTACAACTGAAGAGAGATTGTATGCTTTGGATTCATGATTTCAGCTAGAGAAAGCAACAGGGCCATGTGTAAGCTTCTGTATAGAACAGTTGACAACTTGGTATTTCTTTCGGGAAAATTGTGCTCAATATACCTAACCGTTCATGCTCTACCTTCGTGCCTTCTTTTATCTGCCCAATTTCTCTATTTCCTTTATACTTAATTTTCATAATGAATAAGCTCTATAATCTTTTAAAATTTTCCTATCATATGTATATCTAAGGGAGAGGAAGTTTTCGACTGGCAAAATCCGGCTTCAGAAATTCTGTAGTAGAACGGTAAAATAAAAACATATTTTATTAATCAACTCGAAAATCATAGATGATTTATCCACCCAACCAATAAAGTAGCTTCCATCGCCATGTAGCATACGACGAAAACCTTTTGGCCGAAACACAAACCTTGTGATTGGAGTATTGTAATTTTTGCGTGTTACTTACTATTGCATATTACTTAGCCATCAGGGTCTCAAAAGTAATAATATGAAAAGAGAGACTTACTTGGAAAGGTATTAAGCATGCCTTCCATTAAAAGGGCCAACTGTATCTTGCCATTGCTCCAAGAATGGCACTATGAACTAGTACAGTTTTTGTTTTTTGGGAAGTTAAAATAAATAAAAATTAAAGAGAAGATCATCAGAAGCCTTGCCTGGAATAGCTCGAATTATGTAGGTAGTGTTATGGGCTTCATAAAATGGAACCCAACCATTAGGCCCAAATGTTAAGCCCAATTATAAAGCCCAAAGGGCTTAGTTGAAAAGAATCCCACATCTACTAATTTGGTTTTTGGTGGTATAACTCATGTATATAAATATATGCCTCCACCCACACATTACACCACACCATACCATAAACGCTACAACAACTTTAGACTATTGCAATTTGGTCATTATTTGACCTATTTGCAATTTGTTCCTCTTAGTTTAATTTATTTGCAATATAGTCCTTCATTTTGGACCAATTGCAAATCAATTCTTTTTGGAGGCAGAGACAAGGTTTGGGAAGCGTTCTTCCTCGCACGAGATTGAAGAGCTACGTCGGGTAACCTTCTTTTGTCTGTTGGTGGTATTTGTCTAGTTTTATTCTAGATTTTGGTGCTTTTGGTTGTCTTCTGCGCTATTGTTGTTGGTTGTGTACTTTGTATCTTTTTTTTCCCCTGTTTTGAGATACATTTTGGGTGTGGTTTTCACTTGTTAGAATGAGTAAGGGCCGTTTGTGTCTATCCTTGTATTGTTGGAGACACTTGGTGTACTCGTTCGATTGATAGTGGAGTTTTTCTAGATTAGGTCCCGTGGATGTTGCCTCGCGATATTTGAGAGGGTGTTACCACGTTTTTTGTTCTTTAATTTGTTGCTTGACGTTTTATTGTTGCTTCCATATTCGATCGACATCACGTCCACACATATTTTGTTTTAATCCACGTGCTCTAGTTTTTGGGCGCATCTTTATTTGTTTTTTAATTCCCAACGACTGGTATCAGAGCTTTTTGGTTTTCTATCTGGTATTTTTTGTTTGATTGGAATATGGAGTTGAATTATGGGAAGATGGTTAGTTTGAATGACACTAATTACCACAAGTCGAAAGGGAAGATGAAAGATCTTCTATTTGTAAAAAAGTTGCATTTGCTGGTGTTTGCTACTCAAAAGCCAGAGTCTAAAACTAATGAAGATTGGGCTTTTGATAATGAGATGATTTGTGGCTTTATTCGGCAGTGGGTTGATGACAATGTTTTGAATCATATTGTTAATGATTCAAATGCTAAGACTTTGTGGGAAAAGCTTGAGACCTTATATGCTTCGAAGACTAGGAATAACAAGTTGTTTTTGTTAAACCAGGCTATGTGTTTAAAGTATAAAGAAGGTAGTTCTATTTCTGATCATTTGAATGACTTTCAAAGATGCTTTGATCAATTGTCTGGCATGGGTATCAAATTTAAAGATGAGATTATGGGGCTTTGGTTGTTGCTCACTTTACCTGATTCTTGGGAAAATCTCCGAGCTACTTTGACTAGTTCTGCTTCTGTTACCATGGCGTTAATGAAGTTTGCTATTTTAAATGAAAAAGTCAGAAGACGAACACAGGAGGCATCTACTTCACAGTCGCATGTCTTGGTTACAAAAAATAGGGGGAGAAGTAGAGAGAAGGATTAGGGACATAACCGAGGAAAGAATAGAAGTAAGTCTAGATCTCGATACAATGATATGGAGTGTCGTCACTATGGTAAGAAAGGCCATATTAAGAAGTATTGTTTCAAGTTGAAACGTGAGAAGGGCAAACAACAGAAGAACAATGATGATAGCGATGATAGTGTTTCTATTGTCGTTGGTGATTTGATGACAATTGCTGATGAAGAACTGGTTAACATTGCTTCTGATGAGACTAGTTAGGTTTTTTATAGTGGTGCTACTTATCATGTGACTCCTCATAGGGAGTTCTTCACGTCTTATATTCCAGTTTCTGATGGTACTTTAACAATGGATAATAATGGCAAATCAAAGGTTGTTGGCATTGGTACTATTTGTTTGGAGACTAATCTCGGAATGAAGCTATTTTTGAAAAATGTCAGACATAATCCTGACATGAGGTTTAATGTGATTTCTACTGGTACACTTGTTGATGAAGGTTATAATAGTCAATCTTCAAGAGGGAAGTGGGAACTCACTAAAGGTTCTTAGGTTATTGCACGTCGAGAGAAGGTTTCACGTTTATATTGGACCAAGGCTACAGTTTCTGTTGATGGTGCTAATCTTGTTGCCAGCGATGATTTATCGAAACTATAGCATAAGAGGCTTAGTCACATTAGTGCGAAGGGACTTCATCAATTAACCAAGAAGAATGTGATTTTAGGTCTAAAAGATGTCACATTGGATAAGTGTTCTTATTGCTCGGCGGGAAAGCAAAATAGAGTGTCCTTCAAGAGTAACCCTCCTTCCAGAAAATCAGAGGTTTTTCAGCTAGTTCATTCAGATCTTTGTGGTCCTATAAAGACTAGGACACATAGTGGTTGTCTGTATTTTGTGACCTTTATTGACGATCATTCTAGAAAGTTTTGGGTTTATCCTTTGAAGAGGAAAGATTAAGTTCTTGGTGCTTTTAAAGAGTTTCAAGCTTATGTTGAGAGAGAGACAGGGAAGAAACTGAAGTGTATTCGCACTGATAATGGTGGCGAGTATTGTGGACCTTTTGATGCATATTGTAGAGAGCAGGGTATACGGCACCAGAACGCCTCCTAAAACTCTTCAGTTGAATGGCTTAGCAGAGAGGATAAATAGGACTTTAGTGGAAAGAGTCCGATGTTTGCTTTCTGAAGCAAAGTTTCCCCAATCATTTTGGGTGGAGGCTTTATATAATGCTGCACATATTATTAATTGGTCTCCTACTTATGCTTTATAAGGTGATGTTCCTGACAGAATTTGGTATAAGAAAGCTGTATCTTATGACCATTTACGTGTCTTTGGATGTAAAGCTTTCGTACATGTGCCTAAAGATGAGAGGTCCAAATTAAAAGCTAAAACGCGGCAGTGTGTTTTCATTGGCTATGGCCTTGTTGAGTTTGGCTATAGATTCTATGACCTGGCTGAGGAAAAGCTCGTTAGAAGCCATGATGCTGTTTTTATGGAAGATCAAAACATTGAAGACATTGGTAAGGAAGAGAAGATGAAATCTTTCAATAAAAATGATTTTGTTAATCTTGATCCAGTTCGAGAGACAGAGACACCTGGTGATGTCGAGTCTGCAAATGATATTGAGGTGCAGGATAATCTTCCAGGCGATGATGATGTTTATGAGGATGTTACAGAAGAGTTAGATTCTCCTGCCATTGAACTTGATGTTCCACTTAGGAGATCAAATAGACAAAGAGTTCCTTCTACTCGTTATTCATCTCACAAGTATGTGCTTCTTATTGACGGGGGAGAACTAGAGTCTTATGAAAAGGCTATGGAGAGTGAGAAGAAAAATGAATGGAAAGCATCCATAAATGATGAATGGAAGTCTTTACTGGATAATCATACCTTTGACTTGGTCAAATTACCTAAGGGTAAAATAGCTTTACAGAATCGTTGGGTTTTTAGGGAGAAAATTGAAGATTCCAAGTCACGATATATAGCTAGATTGGTTGTTAAAGGATTTCTCTAGAAGAAGGGGATTGATTTTGATGAGATATTCTCACCAGTTGTGAAGATGTCTTCTATTAGAGTTGTTCTGGTTTTAGCCACTAGTCTTAATTTGAAAGTTGAGTAGATGGATGTCAAAACTGCTTTTCTTCATGGTGATCTCAATGAAGAGATTTATATGGAGCAACCAAAGAGCTATACGGTGAAGGGAAAAGAAGACTATGTCTACAGATTGAAGAAGAGCTTGTACGGTTTGAAGCAAGCTCCAAGACAGATTGAAGAAGAGCTTGTACGGTTTGGGCCCCGATTCTTTTCCTTTGGTCAATAAGTTGTCTAATTTTACTTTGAGGTTTTAGTTTGATAATTTTTAAATTGGTTGGAATGAATTGAGGATTTTATTGTGAAGGTTATGATTATTGAATGAAAAGATTTAGTGAAAGTGATTTGTTGATAAATTATTATTTGTGAATTATATGAATTGAGGGTTATATTTGTTTAGGCTAATAAAGATTAAATGGAGGGAATAAATTAAATTAGAGCTTTATAAGTTGTTTGAATTGTAAAAGGAATAAGTTGAATTGAAAGAGCCCATTAGGAAGTTAGTATATGGTTTTAAGGCTTAGGTAAATCAAGTGGGCTTTTAGCCCTTGGAAATAGCATAGTATAAATTGTTAAATGAAGAAATAAAGGAAGCTTGTTAAGCATTTTGGGCTAGGTTCATTTCAATGGTAATTAAATGAGAAAGATAGAAGCTTGGGTTTAAATGGGCTTTTAGCCTTTGAGATAGCATTTAAATGATTTAAATGAAGGCCTTGGGATTTTTTAAGGGGGGCCCACGAAATTAGGAGGGAAAGATGGAATTTGGTAAAAATTCAAGTTGTAAAGAGGGAAAGTTGAAATTTGGGCTTAGTGGGCTTAAGTATTAAGTTAGTAGTAAGTTAGTTAGTGTAATAAAAAAATCAAGACTTAAGTCTTGAATGAGGCCCACGAAAATGGTTAGTTTAGGTTATTAGTAAGTTAGAAAGCTTGTAAAGGAAGCTTGAAAAGGAAACAAAATATGAGAGAAGCAAAGTGTAGTCGTTTGGCATAAGTGATGGACGAAAAATTGGTTGAATAAGAGAGGATTGTGATGAGGTGTTGTCGTGTAAGCATAGATGAGTAAGTGAGAAAGGTTTGTTGTTAGCTAATTCTAGAACTCTCACGAAACCACCAAGGAAAAAGAAGAGAAGCATTCGACAAGTTCAAAGAAGAGAAGAGAAGGTGAGGGTCGGCCAAGCTAGGAGAAGAAGAAGAAGAAGAAAAAGGTAAGGGTTTAAAGGTTCTTTAAGAAGAAAGTGGAAAGGAAGGGCTTAAGCTCCATTAGAGACAAAGGAAGCAACTTCGTGGGTCATCTTCAAGGTAAGAGATTTCGAAAATTTCATGGGTTTGTTGTTAGGTTTCTCTTTTCTTGCTTAATAATGGTGGTTGAAGAAAGATTTATGAAGAAAGAAGAGAAAGAAGATGGTTTAAGCAAGTGGAAGAAAATTCTGATTTGCGTGGGTTTCGTATAGGTTAGAGATTTTTGAATTTTTGTTGTTTTTATGGATGAGTTTTGATGCTATTGGCTTAGTTAAAGTTTGGGTAGGGTTTTATGGAAGCAATTCCATGTTTTCGTTTACTAAAGTTTGAGAATTTGGTTATGTCAAAGATGGGATTTTGCTTTTCTTGTTTCAAAAGTGTAGTTGAAAGTGTTGTATGAAGGAAGAAGGAAAGAATAAGAAAAGAAAGAAAAAGGGAAAAAAAATCAGATTGGAGGGCTTGAGATTTTCGAAAATTCTGATGAGTTTTGAGGGGGGATTTTAGTTAATATAGCATAGGAAAGGCATAGGAAAGGTTTAGGTGAGGTTATGTAGGTTGAAAGTCAAGTTTGTTACATTCTTGAAAATTCCAGCATTGGTATTTGATGTTAAATTGGGATTATTGTGCTTATGAGGGTGAAGTGAGGCATTTAAGAGTAAAGTGGAAAGAAGAGGATTTATGGAGGTTTAAGAAAATCAGCATTTATGAGTCTCTTTAAGGCATGAGATTGTTGAAACTTTTGATTCATTTGAGAGGGGTTTTGATGGTTAGAGTTTAGAAATGGCATATGCAAAGTTAGGTAGGTTTAAATGCAAGTTTCGTCATTCTTTCGAATTTCCAGCATTGATTTCATTTAGTAATTGGGATTTTTATGCTTGATGAAGGCATTGAGAAGCCATTGGAAGTAGAGGAGAGGCAATTGGACCAATCCTAGAACTAAAGAAGTCAAGGTGGGTAATGCGTTTATATTTCGAATTTGAGGCCAATTATGTGATTTTTGAAAAATCAAGAAACAAAGTGTAGTCGAAAAATCCAATGTTTTTGAAATGATTTGAAATTATCATTATCTGAAATGTTTCGACAAATTTGAGAAAATTGATGCTTATTCGATTAATTCGAAAGT
>JAOTBA010000001.1:9814477-9831893 GCA_025629845.1 Erythroxylum squamatum | reverse complement strand
CGGGACCGGAGAAAATTATTATTTAATCGAGGTTATTAATTTATCGAATATTCATTTATCGAGGTTTTACTGTATATATATATACACACACATATACTCTCAATCTTTGGGCCGGAATGATACCCATGAACCCAATCCGATTACACCAGCTCTAAACGACAAGTCCGCTGCAGGAGTGAGGAACTACTAAAAAGCGGCAAGATCTACGGGCTTTTGACAATTTTAATATCACGTACTTAACCGCAGTGAATCCAAACTCCTCAACTACAACAAAACCTCAAGAACTCCTCCTCTGCTTGTTCTCGATAGCCACCTTTCTCTCTTACAAAATCAAACCTTAAAACCAGACAAAGAAGAGAAGTCTTTTGTTAAAACTAACTTTGGTGGTTTTTTTAGTTGTTTCGATAATGTATAGAGCGGTTTCACGTCTTCGAGCTCTTAAGGTTTTGTTTCGAAAAAACTCAACTTTCTGTTGGATTTTCCGGAAATAATTGGAAAATTGTTTAAAGTTTCGTTTGTTTGACCAAGTGGGGTTGCAAAGCTCTTGAATGGATTTAATTTCTATGAATAGAAGATGAAAGTTTAAGCCTTTTGACGTTTTATTGATTGAACTCTTCATTTCATGGATAGTGGTATGCAGAAACGAAGTCTCGTTCTGTGGTTCATAGATCTGATTTAATTTGTCTTTCATTTATCGGTTGTTATTTTCCGGCTGCTGGTTAGTTCTTAGCGATTGATCTCTTTGGGTTTAGTTTGTAAATCAGTAGTTTTCTGGTTTTGTCTGATTTATCACATTCAAATGCGATTTCCCATCCGAATTGTGGACTCTAATTGCTTGCAAAATGTTTAGTTTAACATTGTTGGCAATGGAACCGGGTCTGAGACAGCTCTTAAAGAATCACCCTCTGGAAAATGGATAGCTCCATATTTTGCGTTCAAACTCTGGTTTCAATGTTTAGTTTACAGCTATAGGAAGAATGTTGCCTGTGTTACGTTGGAAGTAGTGACTTCTTTACGTCTGTCTAACATTAGCTTAATCATCAGTGAGTCTAAATTTCTGGCTTACTAATTTCCCAGTAAATTTATGGTGATTATTCTGCCTAAACTGCCCGTTGACTTTTTTTGGTGTTGTTATTGATTAGGGTGATTTTCGGAAATTAGGAGCCAGCTGTTATGCAACTTCAAGTGCAGTTGCTGTTAGGACCTCCTCACCAGGATGGTTTAGCTGGTTGACTGGAGAACAAGCCAGTTATCTTCCTTCTTTAGATTCCCAACTTGAAGGTGTTTCTCTTCCACCTGCACTACCTGATTATGTTGAGCTAAGAAAGACCATGTCAAAAACCCTTGCAAATGGTCTTAAAATAGCATCAGAAGTATCATCAGTGAGTTCAATTCACAAGTTCTTACTGTGTCATTACTCTCATGTCTATAACTTCTAGTTTATAGCAGAATGTCAGTTCTTCTTAGTTCTACTTGGTTGTTTTACGATCTCATCAAAGGGTTATTTGGTTGGTTATCTAGAATCCTGCTGCTTCCATAGGTTTGTACATTGATTGTGGTTCCATCTATGAAACACCATTGTCATCTGGGGCTACGCACTTACTTGAGCGGATGGCATTCAAGAGCACAAGGAACAGGAGCCACTTGCGCATTGTTAGGGAAGTGGAGGCAATCGGGGGTAATGTGGCAGCTTCAGCCTCTCGTGAGCAGATGGGATACACATTTGATGCTTTGAAGACCTATGTTCCTGAAATGGTTGAATTGCTTATTGATTCTGTGCGAAATCCTATATTCTTAGATTGGGAAATCAATGAAGAGGTAACCATGTTCAACCTTATTACTTTTCTTCTTAATTTAAAAAAAATGAATTGTTTGAACGCATGGTAAATCACCTTCGAGGTTATATCATGTTTATCCTGATTTTCCTACAATATTGTGGGACCTTGGAAGTTGATGTTAGTTCACTATAGTCTATGCTTTGATCACCTGCAGGTGCATTCGTAAGGTGCAACTCAACCCTAAACCTTTACTTGAGAAACTTGTAGATACACGGCCACCTCTTTCTAGTGACACTTAGAACACTTTTTCTTGCAAATTATCTTTTTCTTTTGGCTGCAAAAATTCAAAATGTGAGGTCTGTTTTTGTTTTACAGGGATAAGATTATAATCGCAATTATAGCTTTATGTGTCAAGACAATTTTCTCATCTTTCATGGATTAATCTTTATTATGTGGTTCATGCATAATTAACAAAAATATTCACACATTTTTAAGTTAATACGTTTGACACCTATGAATGTGTTGTAAGTTACTATTTGTGTTATTGTCTGTAAACTTGTCCTCACCTTTGACAAATCAATATTTGCTAAAATATATTTGTGTGAACATGCACATTGTATGATAGTACAGACTTATGTTTGTGCAGCTGAACAAGGTCAAAGATGAAATTGGAGCACTCTCTAACAATCCTCAGGGCTTACTTTTGGAGGCAATTCATTTAACTGGCTACACAGGAGCATTGGCTAATCCTCTCCTGGCCACAGAATCTGCTCTAAATAGATTAAATTGTGATCTTTTGGAGGAATTTGTAGCTGTAAGACTAGAAAACCTTATGATATGGTACTATAGTTACTTTTGGTTGTTCCTCCATTAAATAATGCTCATGTATAATTGCAGGAGAACTACACTGCTCCTCGCATGGTACTTGCAGCATCTGGGGTTGAATTTGAACAACTTGTATCTATTGCTGAACCACTTCTTTCTGACCTCCCACTTGTTCCACGTCCTCAAGAGCCAAAATCTTTATATATTGGTGGGGACTATCGCCGTCAAGCTGATTCTCAGGTGGGCATTACACTTATACTTTGCATGTGTTGGATTGTTTCTGGTTGCTTTGTATTACAATGTTCAAATGTTTTGCTCCTTATGAGGCCAGATGACACATGTAGCTCTAGCTTTTGAGGTTCCTGGAGGCTGGAATAATGACAAAGAAGCTATAACTTTGACTGTTCTTCAGGTGCAAAAGTACTTATTTTGTCCTTCTATTTCGTTTAGAGTGCTAGCATTGAATCACAATTCTTCTGGTCCTGCTGCAGATGCTTATGGGAGGAGGTGGCTCTTTCTCTGCTGGAGGCCCTGGAAAAGGGATGCACTCACGACTGTGTGAGTTATATAGGATGAGCTCTTAAGTCACAACTCGATTTAAAATGTCATTGTCCTTCCAGTTATCTAATCTTACCATCTTCTTTGTTAGCCTGATATCTTTGATGCTCTTTGTTTCTGTTTCATTTTCAGCAAATTTCTTTCATGGATGCTGAGAACTCCTTTTTAAATTGGTTGTTTTTCATTTGTTTGATAACAGATCTCCGAGTATTGAATGAATACCAACAGCTTCAGTCTTTCTCTGCATTTAACAGCATCTTCAATAATACTGGATTGTTCGGCATCTATGCTAGCACTGTAAGACTAACTACCCATGCAATATTTCTCAAGATTGTGGAGTGCATGTTATGCATAGAAATCGAATGCTGATTTAATATTGTCAGGAGGCATCCACACCTGTATTCATGCTCCTGTATTATGTCAACTATTTTAGCAATTTCCTTATAAACTCTTGGTTGCCTCTAGTCCACCACCTGTTATGAGTTTAGTACAAAACTTATTAGCCTCTGTTAATTCAGACCTCCAACTTCGTGGCCAAAGCAGTTGATTTAGCTGTGGGAGAGTTAATTGCAATTGCAATTCCTGGACAAGGTTTGCCTTTTCATTTGTTAAATTCTATGTATTTGATTGCATACTATGTGTATCACAAATCTTCTTGTTGCGTTAACCAACATTTCTCATTTCTTGTGGCAGTAACACAGGGGCAACTTAATCGTGCAAAAGAGATGACGAAGTCTGCAGTTCTTATGAATTTGGAATCTAGAGTATGCTCCTCTGTTCAACACACATTTCTGCAAATCTCAACCCCACCTCACTTGTCAAAATGAAAAAGAAAAAATTGAAGACTAAATAAATAAACAAAGATACCTGTGACACCCACACAGAACACACATGCCTCCAGACGTCTGCTATGGAAATAATCATGCTTTCTTGACTGGATCAAAGTTGAACATCGTTGAAACTCTAGTTCCCCACTTTTACTTCTGCGTTTTCTTAAGCCTTCTATTAGTTATGAGGACTTAATATTGTTCTGTGATGGTTTTGCAGCTAGTTGTGGCAGAAGATATAGGAAGGCAGTTTTTGACATATGGAGAAAGGTATTGCTAGAGTATAAGGACCGTTTTTATTATTTTATCACTCAAGTAAAGAACATAGGAGTTCAGCTGATCTGGTGTCGCATTACCTATATCCAAAAGGAACACACCCATGCTACCCATGGATGATATGGTTTACATGTGATTAATCCTCCATGATATAAGCTTTAATCAGAGTAATTTGTTACTTTTGATTGATCCATATGGTTAGCCTTGGTGCAAGTCTGAATTAATGTGATATCAGATGCATCTAAACCAACGTTTGCCTCCTCAGGAAGTCTGCAGAACAGTTCTTGAAGACATTAGACGCGATCACATTGAAGGACATTTCTGACTTTGGAAAGAAGCTTATCTCTTCACCTTTGACAATGGCATCTTATGGAGATGGTAATGTCTTCTCCTGCAAACTGTGTTCAACCCCTCGATTTGTTCTAAAGTTCTTGTTTAAATTGGTGGCAGTTGTCAATGTACCCAACTACGACTCTGTTAGCAGCAAGTTCCATGCAAAATAAGAACGAGTCTATGCAGCCACAGCCACAACCAAGCCCTTTGATTTGGTTTCAATTGCTCAAATAAAAAACAATCCAGGAAGAACGTTCCATGCAGATGAAGCAAGCGTGAGCCATCTCATTTTTGGACATGCGAATTTTTTTTTCAATTTTCTTGCTTCTCTCTACCATGGAAACCAAGGGATGAGTTCCGAGTTTACGGAATGAAATATGATTCTGTTATTTCTGTGCCCACATTAATATCATTTAATTTTAGTCACTTCCCAATTGTTCTCTAATGCTTTTACGTATATACTTTAAAATCTTCATATGAATCAAACCTAAATGTTTCATTTTATATAATTTAATTTAACTTAATTATTAAGCTAATTAATCAACTTGCTAGTTTATTAATGAAGTCCTTTTTTGGTTGCTTTTGGCTTTTTTTATTTTGCATCTGCTTTTGGCTGCTTCAGTTTTTGTCTGTACATGGGAGACAATCCCATGTGGGGACATAAATATTTAAGCTTACCTCGTATGGTCCTTTCCCATTTTATATGTTATTAGGGTTATTTGAGTAGGTAATTTTCAATATGATAATGATGCAACATTGATGAAAGTCTTGTATATGCAAAATACGCTTTTTTGAATGAAGCAAAAACAATATGTGACCGTCACTTTCAAGTTAGGTTAGACATGGCAATATGAAGATGGATGCAGGAGGAGAGCAAGTGAAAGTCCCTTCATCGCCTCTACGAATACCCTTTTGGTTAATTAACTTCTGAATTGAACCATACAAAACTTTAAACTTTTGGTATTGAAAGTTAGAAACTTGATTCATTTTCAATAAAGATAAAATGTTGGGATTGATATTTGTCTTTAAAAGTAGAATTTGATTATGATCATTTTGGCTTTTTCTTATGATTATGAATGGATTAAAAAAAGAAAAGGAACTGGATGGCAAATGTAAAGAAAACATATATTATCAATTATTTTTTTCGCTACACGTATAAGTTTCTATTTCTTGATTTTATTTTTTTAGTTGTTGAAACTACCAACTAGTATGATTTTATTTAATTTTTACCCTTTTTGCCTGCCTAAAATAATACCAATTATAAAATTTTCTTTTTGGTTTTAGTTCTTCATATGTTGATTGGAAATCATGCGATCGTAACTTGGTAAAATTTGTGGAAGCGAAATTCTTTACTATCATTGGAAAAGAGTTTTTGGTCATAGAACTTCCCTTTTTTTGTTTTACTTTCTGAATGCTAAACAATTCTTCAAGTTTAATTGATTTTTCATCTTATATACTTCTGGTCAATTGCAGATGCTGTGGATAAAGAAACTTTGAGTAATCTAATATTAATCTTGCAAACGGACATCATAAGTGAGGCTTGGAAGGTTATGGATCTCTTTGTGTTTAAGGTTGAGATTTTCCACATAGTTACTTGAAGTGTATATTTTTCTTCTTTCTATACATTACAATTGTTAATGAGAGGGTAAAAAGATATAGGTGCCATCAACTAACTTTGAAATTGAAATCTAAATAAATAATTCTGACTCTAGTCTTTATTATTTGCCACAAGTTGGCACTTTTAAGCCTTACCTAAATCATAGTTTAGATATTTCATTCTACCTCCTACTTATCTCATTGGTCTTAGTTTTGCCGTCATATCATTGACTTGCTTGTTAACATTACAAAGCATGTTCTAAAGCCAAAGCATCAAGCCATGACAAAGCCGAAAAAGAAGAAGCTCTTGAAAAAGTACCATATCAATAAAAAACAAGTAAGCTTTCGAACTCAAGAAAATCGGAAGAAGAACACTTTTGGTAGTGAATTTTTTAGCTTTCTATACATGGTCCATGTAGTTGGTTGTTGATTTTTCTTAAGCCTTGTTTCTTACTCTTCGTGATTGGTGCATATGGTACTGCATACACTTTGCTAGGACAACTTAAGACTGTAGAGAAAACATGGCCATTTTCTTGTATTCAATCTTTGCTAGCTTTTGCTTTTTAGGGTCTTTTTTATGAAAAAAATGTTAATAAAACAAGAAAAAAAATCCACTACAAAATATTGAGATTTCACTTCTACAATTGGAATAATGGTAATTTCTTTCTTGGTACTAAGCCATTTTAATGTGTACTCACTGTATTGAGCTTTTTTTTTCCTCCTCCCCAGATAAACTAAATAGTTTTGAATTATTAGATTTGACGTGAGGTTAAGTAAGCAAATGATTACGGTCTATTGAAATTTTTGTTGCTTAAGGAACTGTTTGAGTAAATAGAAAAGTAGTACATTATTTGAACTATTTTTTATGCTCGGGTCTTTATTGATCGTTTTGATCACATTTGTTCTTTTATTATTCTCTATGATTCCTGCACAAATTTTAATGGCTTAATATGGAAATATAAGGCATTTCTATAATGGGAATTCCATGTTAGAACGTAAATTTAGATATATTGGTGGAGATATTGGTACAATTGAATATGTTGACATTAGGAAAATATATAAGATGGGTAAGAATATAAGGTACCATAAAATTGATAAGGCATATTACAGATATGTGGTTTTAACTTCAAAGAGTTATTGAGTCAAACTAAAGTTATGTTAGGCTAGTAAACCTTATGCAAATTCATAAGAATGCTGATGTGTGTGAAACGCATCATTTAGACACATCTTTTCATGCTCCTGAAATATTACATATAATTGGAGGATAGAACTGTAACCATGATGAACATAGTGTAGATATGGATGAACATGGTGAAAATATGGAGGAATAAGGTGTCCATATGGATAAAAATGTAGATGAATAGGGTGCAGATGTGAATGAAAATATAGAGGATTAGGGTGCAAAATGGATCAACATGCTGGATTTGTTCAATCAGACTTTGATGTAGACAATTCGGATGACCATCAACCAATTAAAATCGAATCTACTGATATGGTAGTGTTATTAGTACTGATGAATATCCTAGTGGAGAAGAGTTAAGTGAAGCTTTGGGTAGACCCAGTTCAAGTGTTAGGCGTAAACCTACAGGTGTGGCACGTGAGCGAAGATTATGAATGGAGTTCGGAACCATAAAAGAGTTTAAAGATGATGTTTTTGATTATGCTATATAAATAGGATACAATGTAAGGTTACAAAGGAGTAAGGGTAATCAAATTAGGGTAGGGTGTATTAATGGATGCCCGTTGATTTTGTATGTCAGATATGATAAGAACAAGAGATGTTTTAGAATAAAAAATTACAAACCTTATTATAATTGTTTCACAACTAAAACACCAAAATTGGTTTCTACCAAATTCTTGATGAGAAACTTCAAGGATAGAATTTTTGAGAAGCCTAGTATCTTAACCGAAAAAATGGTTAAAAAGTGTTGAGAAGAACTCAATATTTTTGTTAATTAAAGCATGTGTAGAAGAGCAAAGACAAAATTGAGGAAAGAGAGAGCAACAAATTATGTTAATGAATAAGTGAGGCTACAAGTTTATGTACTTAAGTTGAAGATAAGCAATCTCAGATCAACAGTGGAGTTACAACTATCAAGGAAACAAGAAAGTACATTGCTATAGTTAATGATCTAAGAAAATTTCATTAACTCATTAATACTTTACTAACTTTTGTTATGCATCATATTAATACTTTTATATTTTATTGTATTTCAAAAGATATACATTTATTTTGATGCCATAAAAAGAGGATGGAAGCATTTAAGACCTATTTTTGAGATTGATGGCTTCTTACTTAAGACAGAGTTCTGAGGCTAATTGTTGAGTTTAGTATGTAAGGATTGTGATAGAGGAATGTATCAATTAGCCTGGGCAATAGTGGCGGTAGAAAACACAAATTCATGGATTTAATTTGTTAATAAATTTGTTAGCATTTAATTTAGAATCAAATGATGGTGAAGGACTTATAGTCATATATGATATGTAGAAGGTATCTTCATCTTTATATAGTTATAACTGATTTGATTACAATATGAAATATTAACTAATATCTTTTTAAATTGATTTAGGGATCAGTCAGGGCTGTAGAGGAGACTTTGCCAAATGCAGTTTACTGAATGTGTACTGGATAAACTTTATTCTCTATTCATTCTCTCTCTCTTTGTTTCCAAATTCTCTCTAAGGTTAACTGTCTTGCTCTGTCGAGACCCTCTCTCTCTTGTTCCTCAGATAACAAGCATTTTTCTCACTTTAACATCAAAACCCGGATATCTTTTTCATATACTAATCTCTTCACTATAATATGGCAGCGGTATCTGAAGAGGACATGCTGGTACATGAGATTTATAATCGTCTGACTGTCGAAGAAGACGAAGGTACCTTGGAGTACAATGATGACTTTGCAAATGGAGAACAGGTATCACCAGGAACTGAATGGCAACACTGCGTCATAGGGAGATTGGTGACAGAAAAGATAATTAATTTTCCGATCTTCAAGCAGATTATGGCCAGTGTATGGCCCCCGGTTAAAGGATTATTATTCAAATAACTTGGGAATAATGTCTTTATTTTCCAGTTTTTCCATCACCTCGATGTGGAAAGAGTGCTGAGGGATGGACCATGGAATTATCAACAACTCCCACTTCTGCTACATCGATTATAACCTAATGAGAATCCTCGCCAAATTGAGCTGGTACGATTAGCGTTATGGGTTCAAATTCACAATATCCCAAACGGATTTATGTCTGAACGACTAGCGGGGGATGCTAGCAATTATATTGGAGAATACATGGAATCTGACCCACGGAATTTTTTGAAAATATGACGAGACTTTATGCGAATTCGGGTGACAATTGATATCCGAAAACCTCTCAAACGGAAGCTTTTTGTGAAGAAATCACAAGAGGAGAAAGTCTATTTGGATTTCAAATATGAACGGCTGAATACCTTTTGTTACTTCTGCGGCATTGTTGGCCAAACGGATCGTTTTTGTCATCTTCTGTATGAACACCCACAAATCCCTCGCGAGAAATTTGCTTATGGCCCATGGTTGAAAGCGGGATCGAGGAGAGTTAACCAGGTCGGAGCTAGATGGCTAAGGTCGGAAACTGATCTTTCGGCGGAATCCAAAGTTAATCCCGTAGACGGTCCGGTGAGAACTGACCCAATTCCGATGAGCTCTAATGACAGAGGAAAGTCAAACAGTAATGCCGAAAATCAGGGGCTGCGAATCACAGCTGCCAATCACATCAGTGGATCACGGAGTCAGGAGATACAGCTTCAGGCAGTAAATGCGATGACGGCAAATCCCGCTGATATTGCGCCCTTTCCATATCCAGCAGAAGACACAATAGTAATTGTTGATTCTAAGCGTCGACGCCTCCAGGAAGAAATGGCGCTTGTCAATGTTGACATGGATGAAGAATATATCTCGAGTACTTTAGAGGCTGGGCCAATAAACTTGAAATCGGTGGGCTTTGTTTCCGAAGCCCACCGCAATACATGAGTACCTTAAGTTGGAACTGCCGGGGGCTTGGGAACCCCCGAATAGTCCGAGCATTACAGGACATTGTGTCTGAAAAGAGACCCAATTTTATTTTCTTATGGAAACAAAACTTACTAGAGACAGACTTGTACCAATAAAAACGAAGCTGGGTTTTGCAGGTATGCTCACGGTGGACCCACTTGGAACTAAAGGTGGTTTGGTTTTATTGTGGAGGGATAAGGATATGGCCCAGTTACTAAGTTACTCTCCCAACCATATTGACGTCATGGTCTGTATTAAAGGAGTTAAACGCTGGCGTTTGACTGGCTTCTATGGATTTCCAGAAAGGCATCATCGGCGTTTGGGCTGGGATCTGCTTAGGCAGCTACAACCAAAGTCGCCATTGCCATGGTGTGTCATTGGTGACTTCAACGATATCATGTTCTTATCTGAGAAACAAGGAAACAATACACATCCTCGAGCGCTGATGGAGGGCTTTCGGCAGGCGTTACTGGATTGTCGGTTATATGATTTGGGGGCAGAGGGTTCACTGTTCACTTAGGAGAATCGACGTAATGGGTATGAAATGGTGAGAGAAAGGCTGGATCGGGCGGTAGGAATGATCACATGGTCCTCTTCGTTCTCCAAGGCACGAATTTCTGTCCTCCAAACGGATTCTTCGGATCACTTACCACTCTTTCTCTCACTGGGAATTCAACTGAAAGGTTTGGTGCAACGTAGTTTTTGTTTTGAGAACGCCTGGACCCTAGAAGATGCTTGCCGACAGAGAATAAGTCAGATATGGTCGAAAGGTATACTGTACCATCTTCAGGACAAACTTCACCAGTGCTCTAAAGCCTTACAAAGTTGGGCAAAATTGCACGGTATGCAATTCCACAATCAGCTAAAGAAGATTAAACAGCAAATGGAAGGTTTGCGTCGCCACTCGATAGTTCATATGGAGACATTACGAGACTTGGAAAAACAATACAGAGAAACTCTCCTGCAACAGGAAATGTACTGGAAACAGAGGTCTAAACAGCACTGGTTAGCAGAAGGTGATGCTAATACGAAGTTTTTTCATCTCATGGCCTCCCACAAGCATAGGAAGAATTTCATTTCTCAACTCAAAAACAATAGTGGGGAATGGATTGACTGGGATCAAGGACTCCCGAACATGTTGCTGGATTAGTTCCACAAACTTTTCACTTCTACATGTGGAGATATAAGCCCGATTTTAATTAATGTGGAGCGTAAGGTCACTCAACAGCAAAACGACTTTTTAATGGCTCCATATACTGAAGGGGACGTGAGACAAGCATTGTTCGCCATGCATCTTGACAAGTCGCCGGGGCCAGATGGATTCAATCCAGGATTTTTTCAGATGTATTGGGACATAGTGGGGAACGATGTTAGCCAAGCATGCCTCAGAATTTTGAATGGAGATAATCCCATGCTGGGATTGAACAGAACCAACATCATTCTGATCCCAAAGAAGCACTCTCCCGAAGTGATAGCTGATTTACGACCTATCTCCCTGAGCAACGTCACTGACCGTATTGTTTGCAAAGTACTTGCCAATCGATTAAAACAGGTTTTACCCCAGATTATTTCTGCAACGCAAAGTGCGTTTGTGCCTCATCGATTAATTACTGATAATGTTATTGTGGCTTATGAGCTGTTTCATTGGAGCAAGAGGAAAACTCAAGGAAAGACGGGTTTCCTTGCACTCAAAACTGACATGAGTAAGGCTTATGATCGTATAGAATGGGAGTATTTGCGACAGATTATGTTGAAATTGGGATTTCATGAAGTATGGGTTTCGAAGATTATGAAAATAGTTACATCGGTATCATACTATTTTGTTCGGGGTAACGAAGAGTACAGACCTTTGACCCCTAATCGTGGATTGCGACAAGGAGACCCACTGTCTCCTTATTTGTTCATCTTGTGTGCGGAAGGCTTATCGGCGAGTATACACAACTCACAGGCTCGAGGTCTCATCCATGGGCCGGTAATAGCAAGAGGGGCTAATCCAATGTCTCATCTGTTTTTTGCAGATGATGCTATATTTTTTACCCGAGCTACAGTGGAGAAGGCGATACATCTCAAAACTGTCCTGCAACAGTATGAGAATGCGTCTGGCCAACAAATTAATCTTCTCAAATCAGGTATATCTTTTACTCCTAATGCTCTACTTGCAGTGAGGACTTTGATATGCCAAACATTGGGGGTGGAGGAGATTGCAGGACACACTAATTATTTAGGAATGCCGTCTATCATTGGAAGGGGAAAGCGTCAGGTTTTTCATTATGTGATAGAGAAGCTTACTAAGAGATTACAAGGATGGAAAGCGAAGGTGCTATCCAAAGCGGGGAAGGATATATTACTGAGGAATGTGGCACAGGCTATGCCAAATTACCTTATGTCACTTTTTCTTTTACAATTGGATACATGTAAAGAGTTGGAGAATTTGATGAATGGGTTCTTCTGGCAGAATGGAAGTGATAACAAAGGCTTACGCTGGTTACGATGGAAGAAACTGTCCATACCAAAAATTTATGGAGGTTTGGGATATAGAGATTTGAGGCAGTTTAATCTTGCTCTTTTGGCCAAACAAGGGTGGCGGATTCTCAAACAACCTGACTCAATCAATGCATAAATTCTCAAAGCTCGGTATTTTCCCAACACGGATTTCTTTTCAGCAGAGTTGGGGCATAATCCAAGCCAAATATGGAGAAGTATACATCAGGCCAGATCACTCCTGCTTCAGGGCTGTCGAAGATGGGTTGGGGATGGACAAGATATACATATTTGGCGAGATCCATGGCTAATGGATGAGGGGGATCCATTTGTAGAATCAGATTATAAGGAGCAAGTGGAATATGTGGCTGATCTGATTAGGGACCAGCGGTGGAAGGAGGATGTAATTAGACATATTTTCAATCCAAGAGACGCAGAGTTAATTTTACAGATTCCGCTTAGTTTTTCAAGGCGCAAGGATGAGTGGATGTGGACTCTTAATCATCAGGGTGAGTATAGACTTAAAGAAGGTTATCGGCTGGGGATGGAAGGCGTTAATCTAGAGTTCAGAGAAACAAGTTTCCCTTGGGAGAAGATTTGGCAGCTTCTTTTACCAGGTAAAATCCAACTATTTATTTGGCGCCTGGTAAGAAAGACACTTCCATGTAGAGCCACTTTAAAACAACGACACATGGACATACTTGACATTTGTTCTATATGCAATAGAGGCACAGAGAGCGACCACCATCTCTTTCTGCATTGTGAGTTTGCTATATCTGTTTGGCGTCTCTACTCCGTGATTTGGAATTTGGCTCCAGATGCAATGGTACAACCTTGGCTGGCTTCGATTATGACGGATTCTACGAAGACACAGAAGGAGGAGGTTTGCATGATTTTATGGAGTATATGGACCCACCGCAATGAAGTTATATGGAACCAGAAAATTCAGACCCCATCTATCGTTTTTCGGAGAGCCAACACAACATTGGTGGAATAGATTACTGCTCAAAATAGGAAACACAATACAGCCGCCAAGATTCAACACCATACATCCAAATGGAAGGCTCCACAACCGAATCATTTTAAGTGTAATGTGGATGTGGCGCTTTTATCTTCTGGTTTTTATGGCTTAGGAATGGTGATCCGGGATTGCAAGGGATTCAATTGTGGAGGCAAGCTAATGATTTTACCAGGCTGGAGGGATCCTCAAAGAGGTGAAGCATTACGTTTTCGCGAATCACTAAGCTGGATAAAGAACCTCCCTTTTGCCCCCATTTGTGTGGAAACGGACTGTCAAATAATTACAAATTTCTTGACATCCACACAAAATTTTTCGTCTTACTTTTCAATGATTATTGAGGATTGTAAAGCTCTTATTAATGAGCGTCGGTTTATTTCCACTGCTTTTGTCAAGAGACCAGCGAATCAGGTCGCTCATACGATAGCTGGAGTGGCCAATTCTATGTCTGGTTTTGAATGGGGGTATGCCTGCCTATTTTTCTGTATGACGTTTTAGCTTTCGATATGAATAATATGCGCTGAGCGCATCTGACAACGTTTCAAAAAAAATGTGTACTGGATATAAGTATTATAATTAGCATAGGAATTGAAAGGGAAAAGACCTTAAAAAATAGTTTTGGAATTGTGTATAGTCTACCTATGCTAAAGATTTCAACTAGCAACTGAGAGACTTGACAAAATAAGACTTGGATGTACTTCAGACTTACTTAAATATCCTAAAGAGAGGTGAGAAAGATATTACCAATCCTTTGAATCTAAATGTCCGATAATCGATAATAATATGAATGAAACTTTCAATAAGTGGATCTTATCAGCTAGGGGATAGGCCAGTGATTAGCATACTTAAAACAGTTCCAATAAAAGTGATGAAGAGGCATGGACGGAGACATCACCACTGGGCCCCCCAAGTTTTAAAAAAATTAAATAATTTTTTATTTTTAATATATATATATATAATATAATATAATATATCAAAACCTTATAAGTTGTTGTAAAAGCAAGGTTGTCGTCATCTGTAAAGTTACAACTGCTATATATGGAATTATTATCTTTATAATTCTTTGTAATTATATCTTTGTAATTCAAAACCCTAGAAGAGGAACGTTGTCGTCATCTATAATATATAATATATTAAAACCTTATCAGAGGTTACTCTTTGTTTCCGTCATCTATAATATATATAATATATTAAAACCCTATCATAGGGTTGCTCTTCTGGAAGATCTTAATAGAAATCGTTGTCGTCAGTTCCCATCTGCTCTTCAGTGGATTATAGACAATCAGCTTTTGGATGGTTCATAGGGTGACGACTGACGATTGAAAAAGGTAAGACAAATACAAAAGTGATAATGCGGACAGTAGATTGATTAGTTTTTATGGAAAAAAAATTACATTTTGTTGTTAAATAGAAAAGTGATTACGCGGATTGATTAATGTTTAATGAAAAAACTAAATTTTATAGAATTCGTAAATATTGGTTCTAACTAATTTTTTTATTTTGCAATTATGGAAAAATATTTTAAAAAATTAAGACCGACTATTCAGTCATCGTCGTGTGATTTAAATCAGAATGTTAATAAAGCACCTCCAGCATTGAAGGAGGTTATTATTGAAGAACTTGTGATTGACTCAAAAAATTTTCCTTCCGATTCAGGATTGAGACCTAATATAATGGAGTATCCTCATAAAAAACGAGATCAAGTGCGTACAGCTTATTTATTAAAAGGTCCTTGTCAACCTCGAAATCGATGTCGAGTTGCTTGTGAAAACAAAAATTGAATATCGGTGTAGGCTAAATGCATCAATAGGGTGTCTTCGTTATCTCCTGATGCAAGGGCTGCCTTTTCGGGGAAATGATGAGTCTGAGAATTTAACAAACCAAGGGAATTTTCTAGAATCACTAAAAATCATAACTTCTAACAATGAAGAAATTAGGAATGTTGTTGTAGGGAATGCTCCTGAAAATGTAGAGTTTCCTCCTATTGCTTTAATTGAACTTGAATATCAGCTTGGAAATTTTATCATTGATATACGTACGGATAAGAATTTCTCTGAATTGAGTGGAATTGGAGACCTTACTAAGAGAATGGTGGCTACAAGAAAGCATCATGTATTCCCTTTGGTTTATTTGATAGTCAAATTATCATTACTTTTACCAGTTGTTACATCCACAGTGGAAAGAGCTTTCTCCGCAATGAAAATTATCAAGAGTTCACTTCATAATAAAATAGGAGATGACCTATTGAATGATTGTTTAGTGTGTTACATTGAAAGAGATGTATTGCAAATATTGATAATGATCTTGTTATGAAAAGATTTCAATCTATGAAAAGTAGGCGATGATCATTGTAATTTTAACTATTTTATATTCTTAATAAAACTTTATTTTTTAATTTAGTTTTGATATGAAAATTTTTGTAAAATCTATATTTTATTTGGGCCCTCCTATCTTAAATTCCTGGCTCCGTCACTGTGTGGAAGCATGGATATTCTTGTTTTTCTTCAAGTTACTACAACCTTTTTACTTAGTTTTTGCATCTTGAAACTCATATACATAACTATATGGGTACCCTTCAGAATTTAAGACCACTTCAAGTGGCAAGGCGTTGATGGGCCTGGTTACCGTTCGATCATCGGAAACATCCTGGACATGCATCGATTTTACGTTAGAGTTAATGCAAAAGTCATGAGTTTCAACCACAACATGACTCATAGGGTTTTGCCTTATTACCACTAGTAGTCTGGAGTGTACGGGAGGACTTTCCTTTGTCGGATCTCATGGAGTTCGATGTTGATGATTCACGACGTGGAGGTGATAAAGGAAATTTTAATCAACACGAATATGTCGTTTAAGAAGAGTGATCTCGCTCCTCAGGTTCAGATGCTCTTTACATAGGGGCTTCTTGGAGTAAAAGGAGAGAAATGGGCTGTTCACAGGAGAATTTCAAACCAAGCTTTCAACTTGGAGCGAGTTAAGGTGTTCCCTAATCTACCTCTTTTATTTCTTATATTATTCGTTTTATGTTCCAAGATGTAAGGAAAGGTTCATCAGATGATTCAAATTCCTTACATGTTCCCAAGTTTTAAAGCAACTCAATAAAACTCAAGCAATCTACTTAGTCTTATGATGTCTTCACATAAAAATCGAAATGGTGAGGAAGAAACTTTGGGGTGGAGGAGATTATATATGAATCCAAGACCTTTTACTTTGCAGGAAAGGAAACCACTGTGAATCTCTTAACTTGGGCACTCCTCTTGGCGTCATATCAAGAATGGCAAGAATGGCGTCATATCAAGAAAAATCGTCATATTGGGCGATTTTTCTTCCAATTTTCACACACATTGCAATCCGATTCCACAACTTTTTCCTGGCTAATCTTGAGTGAGTTAACGATCCTGAACTAGTTTTGCTAATTGTTTCTGGTAGATTTGAACAATCGGCAGCCCTAGTTTTAGGGCAAACCCTCGGCCCTAGGTTTTGGCGACTGCGGGGGAATGAGGAAGAAAAAGAAATCAGCACAGAAAGGAAGGGACATCACCAAGAATTGTGTGCTGGGTTTACTGATCGAGGGTGTAGGAGATTGTCCCAAGCCATGCATCACATGCAGGCAGCAGCGAAAGCGCAAACAATTTGCAGGAACGTCTCCAGAAATCCCAGGAACTGAATCGGTCGAAGAATCAAACCAAAGCAACCA
>JAOTBA010000001.1:9788898-9801768 GCA_025629845.1 Erythroxylum squamatum | reverse complement strand
TCTTGTAATTAAGTTAGTAGCATTGGGCTAGCTTTATAAGCACATCAAACATGGAGCATTCATCTGTATTTGTATTATTTGTATTAAGCTACTGATGAGCGTGTTGATTGTTATTAAAGTTAAGCTCAAATTGTGTTTGGTTTTGTTCATGAACTATGATTACTTTTGTTTATGACTTTTCAGGTTTCACATTACATTTTATACTTCAGGTCTTTTATAGGGGTAAAATTCGTGTTCTAACTTCGAGGGAAAATCTGGAATGATCTACGTAGAACTGGTAGAAATTGTTTATTTGGAAGTTATAGAGGATCTTTCCAGCTTTTCAATGATATAAAGTTTGTAAGTTTTGGATATCGTAGTGGAAAGTTATGATCATTTGAAGTGTGTGTTACTGCATAGGGTGAATTTTCGGGACAATTACCTTGATCGGAACTTTTCACCCTTATAGAGTCAAAAATTGTTTTTGAAGTCTTTATGGAAGTTGTAGGTCTAGAAGTCTTCTTTAAAACGGTCTAAGAATGGCCTTAATCTGATATTTGTAGAGAAAGTTATGCCCTTTTGATTGCTTCAGTCTTAGTTTTGCTAGCGTCCACTTCGTCTTAGTATGAAGTCATCTTGGTCTTAGTTTTGGCCAACTTCATCTTAGTTTTGCTGACGTCATCTTCGTCTTAGTATGACGTCATCTTCGACTTAATTTTGGCCAACTTCGTCTTAGTTTTGCTGACATCATTTTCGTCTTAGTATGACGTCATCTTCGTCTTAGTTTGACTTTTTTCGTCTTAGTTTGACCGTCTTAGTTTGTCTTTTTCTGTTTTAGCTTGACCGTCTTAATTTATGTCGTCATCTTCCATTCTATTTTTGACCCTTTTAGAGGCCGAATCTCGCTTCGAGTTCTTCATAAAAGTTGTAGATCTCAAAGTTCTCTTTCAAACCGTCTAAAAACGAAATCAATCCAACATCTGTAGAAAAAGTTATGGCAATCGCGCCAAGACATGTACAATGGGAGGAAGAACATAAACATGTTGGATTCTTTTGGCCTTAACTTCTTCATCCGACCTCCAAATCTTGAAGCGTTGGACTCCTAACACGTTTTTCTACCTCTCTACAAAAATAGGTAGCGTTTGGTTTTGAATTTGAAAAGATTGATTCAAAGAAAGTGAGGGTTAGTCGAGATAACCCTACAAGGAAGCTCGCTCTCGCTTTATGACTCCGGTTCGATTGTTGGGCTTCGGGAACGAGGCCCAACAAGAATGGCTAGATCCTCCACTTAGTCATGAGGGGGAGATTTATTGGGTTTGGGTTACTCCTAAGTGGAGCCCAAAGCCTAAATATAAAAGGGGTTTTAAACCCTAAAGAGTTTTGTAGGTAAGTGAGTTTCAGCCGGAAGAGAAGAGAGGGAAAAGAGATAGAGAAGAAAAATTTTCGTTTTTTCTCCAACTTTGTGTAGTAATCTTCTAGCCTTCGATCGCATGGTGATTTCTCGTCGGATCAACCTGAAATTTTAACCAGAGGTTCCTCTCTCGTTGTTCTTCATTTTGAATGGTGAAGATTAGATTTGGAGGTCTCCAAGGTGCCCTGATCTTCAGTCGAAGTTGCTGAGATTTTAAGGGTAATATTGTTCTTGACTCTTTGATTTTTTTCATCTTGTTGATGATTATTGTTGTATTTTGAGTTGAGTGGTGACTCTAGTTATATCTAGAGGTAAAAAAGCTCTTTGTAACTTGATTGATGATAGTAGAGTTTTTCTTTACTAGACTAGGTCCCGTGATTTTTCCTTTCTCACATTGAGGGAGGTTTTCCACGTAAAAATTACCTGTGTTATTTATTTCTTGTTGCTTAATTTCGTGCATTGGTGAGTTTGTTGGATGTTGTTTTTTGTTGGATTGGTTGTGGTTGTTCACACAGGGAAAGGTTTATTGTTTCTGGTTTGTTTCCGCTGCGTGACTGACACCTCCTTTCCTAACACTTAAGACATCAAGAGGATCATGAACACAAGCATATAACTCTAATAATGTACAAAAAAGATTTTTGTCCACTTGTTATGACCTAGGGTAAACAGGTAATATGAAATCTAGCCATATAACTTGTCAAGTCTTATTTAAGGAACCAAAATGTTAGCATATGTAGATATAACACTCCTTTTCTCCCAAAGTTATAATATTGTTAACATGGCATTCTTACAACTGATGTTTCTCGGAGGAATCTTACCAACTTCCATGTTTCATCTGCCCTTACCCAGGGCCTAGATTTATAGGACGCTCCCCCATTAAAAGAGTTGAAAATTCAAAAGTTAATAATATCTATTAAAACAGTTGAAAATTTAAAAGTTAATAAATATATTCATTAAATGGCGTAGAAATTGAAAAGTCAATAAATTTTCTTTAAGATATTTATATATACCAAAAGGTTTCTCGGCACTTTACCTTCTAAAAATCGAAAAGAAATTTGTGATTGAGTTTTTTATTATGAATTTCAAGCATTATAGAATAAAGTTTGGTTTTCAACCATTAATTGAGCGGTCTAACGATTATGTTTCAATCTTGTTAAAGGAGAAGAAAAGAACACGTTCTTTTTATATTTCTTTTATATATTTTTTATTTGAATTTGTTTCAGATTTGCACATTTACGTGAGTTAAAGGATGATAAATATACACACATGCACATTAGACCTAAAAAAAAGGAAATTTTGAGATCAATTTGTTAGAGATATATTCTAACATCTTTATCAACAACGATATATTTCATTAAGATAATAATATTTGATCCTAATATATAATTGGAATTTCAATCTTTGTTTTTTGTTTAAACTCTAGCTTTTAATAAAAAGTTTCGATGACCCCTCTTACGAGTTTGATGATTTTTGATAGTAGAATTTTTTAAAAATTTAAACTTTTAAATGTGTAAGATAAGATATCATCTAGGATAAACTAAGTTATAATGGTCCCACCAGTAATTAGATTAGAATGAATAGGCATTTATCTAAAAGTTTATACTAAAAATTTGTAAAAAAGATAATTATTGTGGCATTTTCATAATATTTGATATTTCCTTAAAAGAAAGTGTACATGCGTTGGCATACCATATCTTTATCTGCCATATATAATAGCCCACCTCTCTTTTAACACTTCTAGTTGTTGTAGATATGGCAATTACCTCGTTGAAGAATATATTTGAACAATTAACAACATTTGAAAGTATTTTTCGATTTTTATTCAAAGAAGTTGAGATCGTTGGATGATAATAAACTAAAAGAATGTTGCATTAATTTTACAACTACTTTTTCTTATGATAATGTGTCGTATGTGGATTTAGATTATCTTTTTTTAATTAAAAATGTTACAAATGACTTTGCCAAATGAGTTAATGTCATCAGTTGAAATTCTTGAATTTGTTAAAGCTATAGATTGTTATCCAATATCAAATTTTGTACCTATGACTGTAGCATCAGTTGAGAGAAGTTTTTTGAAGTTAAAATTATTAATAACCTACTTGAGGTCATCAATATCATAAGAAAGGTTAAATGTTTTAGCAATTTTATATGTTAGACAATATTGATCTTGATATTATTATTAATGATTTTACATCTAGAAATGTGCAAAGAAAATATTTTACATGATCATCTATGTGCTTGATAGTTGATAGTACAATTCTCTTGGTATTTTCCAATTTGATATTGATGTTTGGTTGTTGCTACTATTATTTTGTGGTTGCTGCTACTACTTTTAGTGATTTTATTGTTACTGACATTTACAAGATGTTAGCTACTATTACAACCATTAAGTATTTTGTTGAGCATGTGAACTTATGACTTGAGTCACTTATGTATAGATATTAAATTTTCATAATAAAAATATGTTTTTAAAGTTTGCATATTTGTACATTGTCGATTCATTGAGGCCTTTTTTTTTACCCTATCCTGGGACTATAAAACATTAAAAACAACCCTAGTTCATAATTCTAAATCTTCATTTCTCTTCCATCAAGTGTTTTTGGAAGGTAAAGGTTTAATGTTGTATTATATTGGATATTTTGATGATTTATTCGCGTTCTCTATATTCCTTGATCAATATTATCCATTCTGGATATTCTTCATGTCTGGAATTGTCACCAAAAGTCTGCTCCTCTTGTTTACCTCAAATTATGTCTTTTTATAGTAATTTCTAAGGTTCTGGGACATACACGATCTACACGGCCATATGCTAGATCGTGTATAATCCAAAATTTGCAAATCTGCATGAATTGAGGAACTTCCACGACCGTGTATCCCTTCTTTGCTTCAAATATTTATTTTATGCCACATTTTCATCTGAATAGATAGTAGCTTTGTTTAGTATAGCTAATACTAAATGTTAATGGACCAAATTTATTAGACATGGAATATGTTTGAGAAGAGTTTTAAAGTCAGCTAGAAAAAGATATATGTTCATATACAATTTTACTACTAAATCCTGTTGGGGATTTTAGTTACAAAGTTTTGGGGATTTGTCAATATCATATAAAAGACTAATTATAATGACATTTTGAGTTCACTGATCTCTTATAAACTTGAATAGTAACATGTAAAAAGATGTCAATACTTGATAACACAATACAAATAATTGCATGAAGTACAGCTAAAAGATATAATACCTTAATGGAATTGTTGCACTTAATTTAGCCTACTAAAAGCATACACATTGACTACAACTGAAGGCATTAACTTTGGATAATAAAAGTTTTCAGTAGAAGAGAAATGATTGCATCACTTTTCTTACCTATGTAAGATATGATAGAGATCATATGTTTTTCAAATTCATGTTTTTGAGAATTTGATACTAAATTTGGTTTCAACATTACCATAATATTTAAGGTGTGATAAGAAATAAATTATTGAATAAAAGTAATTGATCTAAGTTTATACAAATAGTTTACATATATTAGATCAAAGGAGACTTATTCTTAACATAAGTGGTAAGAATACAAAGATATATAACCAAGACTATCCTTTTATTTACTATTGCTTACCTAAAAAAAATAAGAATAATAAAAACAAGGATACATGTAAATTGTTGAGTAAACATAATTGATCCAAGTTATACAAATAGTTTACATACATTAGATCAAAGGAGACTTATTCTTAACATAAGTGGTAAGAATACAAAGATATATATTCAAAACTATCCTTTTATCTATTATTGATTAAATAAAAATATAAGAATAATTAAATTCCAAACAAGGATATGTTTATCTTTTGATTATGAATAGTATGTAACTTGTGAAACTTATTAAGTTGAAGGATAACCTTTGACAAGATGATTATGATATTGAATTGTTAAATCTTATATATAGGATTTATGAAATGTAATAACAATTCATGAAAAAATGAATAATAATTTCTTATCAAATATACTAATAATTTTATGAATAGTACTGAAGCCTCTAAAAAGCCTTTTACATAATAAATCACCACTAATAAAAGGTAGGATATAAGACACTGTCTCATCTATATTGATGACCATAGGCTAAATATGGCAGAATATCATAGGTCTTTTAAGAAACATTATAGTGTTCCTATTTTGAACACAACTTTAACACAGAGGCATATTGGTGTCATGTTAGTAAGGTAGAAAACTCCTCTAAAACTAGAATAAGATGTGGTTGAGTACGGGAAGTAACATAGTATTGGGTTAGTAACTTGTTACGAGTCTTTTTCTTAAAGTCTACCAAAATTGCTTTAAATTGACTCAAATCTTCTCTAAATTTATTTCTTTTCCTTTAAGGGGATAAAATAAGACCTGAAATAAAATATATGTCATTTTAAGTACCAAATCCTAAAAAAAATCAATATACAAACATACTACCCTCAATATCATGATAAAATATAATCTCATCATCATCATCATCATCATCACACCCAGTTTGAAGTCTTACAGTGAAGCGGGGTCTGGGGAGGCCTGATAATACGCAGCCTTACCCCTACATAATAGAGAGGTTGTTTCTGGTAGACCCACATGCAGATGTGACAGGAAAAATAGTGATGCAGGTTTACAGAAAAAATAAGTAAAAACTGGCACGCAGAAAATTTAAGTAAATAGAATGGCAATACAATACATAAGGACATACCTAATGGTTGACTCGATCTGCTATTACCTTACACCCTGTAAAGAGTAGCTCTTTTCGTCGCTAGTCATGCTAGGAGTCTTTACTGAGCGACCCACTCGCGAAGGCATAAAGGACATTGGGTTGGACTTCCTATGCGGTAAGTATGAGGCGCGAGGACTCTGAAGGGTGTCGTTTACCCTTATCCTATCACGTCAGACTTTCCTAATTCTAGCAACTGCCTCAGTAAGGGCCAACTCTGACATATCTTTCTTGATCACTTCCCTCCAAGCCTTATAAGGCCTTCCTTTCGTCCTCTTGTAACTACTAAGGTTTATTATCTCACAGCGTCGTACCGAAGCATCAGAGGGCATCCTGCGCACATGTCCAAACCACCTAAGCCTTTTCTCTCTCAACTTGTCTACAATACTAGCCACCTGTAGTATTTGCTTCCATACCTCAATACCGACAACTCCTATTTGCTTCCATACCTCTATAGGGATGTCATATGCTCCTAAAGCCCTTCCGTTCCCATCCCCCTCAAAACCTTTGTAATTTCTCCTCTTGTGATCCTCCCCCATAAGTACCCGTTTAAGCATTGTCCTGACGCGAGAGGTTCCCCTAACTCTATGTTGACCAATATGTCTTCGTTATATAGGCCATAAAAGTATCTCTTCCACCTCCACTTGATGGCTTGGGCATCTGTAAGTACCTGTCCTGCTTCGTCACGTATACAGCAGACTTGGTTGAAATCCTCCATCTCACGTGCTCTAGCTCTCGCTATCTTGAAAATTCTTTGTGCTCCTTTGACCGTATCCAAATCCCTGTACATATACTCGTAAGCGTCCCCTTTAGCCATTGAGATAGTCTTCTTTACCTTCTGTTTTTTCAGTTTATACCTTACTCTATTAATAATCCGCTCCGCCTCTGTTGCACTTGCCAACAGATCTCTAAAAGCTCTTTTTTCGCCTTTATCGTCCCCTGGACGTCGTCTGACCACCATTAGGATTCCATCTACCCCCTCATCTTTTAGATACCACTAGGAGTTTAGTGGCGATTTGTCTCACTACGGGGGCTGCTCCCTGTCACATCCGATTTGCATCCTGACTCATAGCCCATATTGTATTATTCCTAACTTAAGTCCTAAAATGTTCCATCATGTCCCCTTTGAGTCTCCCCCATCTGATTTTGCGGCATGGCTTGGTAAATTGTTGTGCCCTCTATCCCTTAATTCCTAGATCCAAAACTAATAATTTATGTTGGGTTGACAGGCATGCGGCCGAAAGTACTTTGCAATCCTTGCATCATGATCTGGCGCTTGTCTTGACAAGGAGATAATCAATTTGCGTCTTGGTTGTGCTACACTGAAACTTCACCAAGTGAGCTTCGTTTTCCTTAAAAAAGGAATTTACTATTACTAACTCATATGCTATGGCCATATCTAATAAATCAACCCCACTATCATTTCTAGTGTCGTACCCGAAGCCCCTATGAGTTCCTATGTAACTGTCTGAATCCGTCCTTATATGCCCATTAAAATCCCCTCTTAGGATGATATACTCAGTATTGGAGATTTGTAGAAGCACCCCCTCCAGCGTCTCTTAGAATGTTCGTTTTTGTTGTCTGTCTTCGCCAGCTTGAGGTATATAAGCACATACTATATTGAGAACCACACTGCTTAAAACAATTTTTGCCACCATTATCCTATCATTGACCCTTGTGATCCCCACTACTCTGTTTATAAGTCCCTTGTCCACTAAGATACCTACCCCATTCTACTTCGGCGTACTTCTCGAGTACTATAATTTGAACCCCCTATCTCCTTTGCTTTAGCTCCTGCCCACTTAGTCTCCTGAATGCATTTTATATGTATCATATACTTGTCTAAAATCTCTATTAATTCTAAGAACTTTCTTGTGAGGGTTCCCACATTCCAAGAGCCTATTCTTATTAAATCATCTCCGTCTTTATTCCTGTAAGTTGCGCATATCAACCCGCTTGCACTGATTATATTCGCTCGATCTAAAGGCATCCCTCCTGACCCATATCTCTTATGTGTCCCGCCTGTACTATCCTAAGAAATTCTTAAAAGCTGGAACTAATAGACCCCACTATAAAAAAGTGAGAATAATATATAATAATGATCACAAATACTAATAATAATTATCATATACATATTTGAAAAAGTGATATATATAAGTTATATTTTCGTATTTATTATTTTCTTATTTTTATTAGTTTATAATAATAATAATGATATTGATAATGATAATGATAATTAATAATAATTATCATTATCATTATCATTATTATTATTATCATTATCATTATCATTATTATTATAAACTAATAAAAATAAGAAAATAATAAATACGAAAATATAACTTATATATATATCACTTTTTCAAATATGTATATGATAATTTTGTGTTTTGAATTCATATGTCGAAGAGAAAGGTAGCACAATTTTTAAAATTGCACTTGGTGTTATAATTAAGCTCTTATCTTAGACAAGATTTGATAATTCTCTCTCATATAAACAAACCAACCTTATTTGTAAATGTCTTCCAAATTTGTATAAGTCGCACGTGTACGCTCTAATCATTTTTTTCTGAGAAATTGAAAAAATTATCATTGATGATGGGGATAATACATAGGAGGAAAATACAATGAAGCCTCAAGCTCCAATACAAAGAGGAAAAACGACAGCGTGCACACTAGACCCCAAATTAACCAAAACGACAAGCGTTCGCAATAACATAAACCTAAAGAGCAAAACGGCCATAGGCTTTACAGAGACTCCCAAAACATTTCCAAATTAGGGTTAGCGATTATGGAGCGACGAGGAAGAGAATCAGCGAAGGATGACCAAAGCGGCTTGTCAGCACTAGATTACCCACAGTAGCAAACTCGAAAGGTACTGAGATGTTAATCTTCCATTAGATTTTGAAGCTTAACTGATTGTAACTCGTTTCCTTCAAAATTTCAGCGGGAAGGCGGATCTCTTTGGGACTTAGAGGAACGGAAAACCCAGCTTGGAAATCCAACTAGGTATGCTCCTGAAACTCCATTACCGCTCGTCCCTACTCCTTCAGCTAATCAGATCTATGATGACTTGTAGAAAGGAAGTGAACTGCGATGACTATGATGACGGAGGAGACAGAGCTCCACTGGAGGAAGCGGATCCAAGTACTTCTTCTTTTTAGAAAGCAATATAGATCCTAAGTATGGTTCTGTAGACTATATTCGCCAGATATTGGACAGTCTTCCACTACAGTGTCGGGTGAACTGATAGATGATCAGTTGCTCCCTGATGCTTGTAGTAATGAGATCAATGGTAGAAGAGAGAGACGTAAATGGTCTCTAAATCTTCTTCCATTCCTTTCATTCCAGATTACCTGGGCACATGTAGCAGCCGATAATAGAAGAAGTTCCTTCTCCTGTTTAGACCTCTGCAATTGAGGGATGTCCAGAATGATAGTTGTAAGACTATCATTTGAATAGTCAGGAAAACTTAGGAAAGAGATCTTACTCCACACTTCCCTTGAAAACCGACAATTAAAGAATAGATGATCTCTAGATTCATCCTCCTGCTTGCATAATATACAAGTCTTAGGAATATTCAGAAAATTCAACCTATCCAGAGTGCTGAGTCTATTCTGCATAATGAGCCAGAGAAGGAAGCTTACATTGGGTCTAAGAACCTTGCTCCATATTAGAGTGTTCCATCCGACAAGCTCAATAGGCCTCGCCATTCTTCTAACATCCTTAGTAGTGAGTTCAGAAACAGGAATTCCATTCCACAAATAACCCGCTCTAATCATTTTTGTTTGAGCAATGAAATAAGTTTTTTAAAAAAGCTTCTAACTTTGTTACATATAAGGAATAATCAAGTAAATAAGCTAGCAAAAGAATTACCTTTTGATACTGAAGAGAAATAGCTTTGATCAAAGGTGGAGAAGATAAACTTCGCATACGAATAGCCTTCATTCCAAGCAAAATGTTTTTCGGAAGCTATCTGCCTTCGTTTTTGCTTCTTGTTTGTGTGTGTATGTTTCGAGGTTCCTCCTCGTTTGCAAGCGAAGAAGGTGAGACAGAAAGTGAAGGGACAAAGTGATCATTGACATTCTTGTTTCTCGAATTTAAATTGTTATTGGAAGAGTGTTAGAGTGTAACAGGTAGCCAACTGTAGCCCATTAATACGTAATAGCCCATTAGAGTTTAATGGACCAAGCTTTTCTTAAATAATCTATAATCAAAATTTCCCAATATAAAATATCACTCTAATTTAGTCTAATAAACCTTTAAAAATAATTAGTAAAGACTATTCGACGATATCAAATAAAAAGAATCTTATTTTTATATCTAATTGCCTCTTATACTATTTAAAGGTGAGCATTACTCGATAAACTAACTTTCTTCAAGAGAGTTGTCCAAAGATGTTAATCAAAAAATTTATCTTATAGTAAGCGAGCATAACGAGATTAAATCCACAGACAAGTAGGAATTGCCAAAAAAGCCCAGTCAGATCTGTCTTAAACCCACAAGCTTGGTTTGAATTGACTGAACTTCCAACGAGTTTAGATTTTTTTATTTTATTTTTTTCAATTTGATACAGCTTCAAACTCAATTTTCTTTTAAATAAAACAACATCGTTTTAAATAAAGTAACTTTATTTTAAAATTTTAAAAATTAAAAAATAAATTTAATTAAGTTCTATTAAACTTTAGACTGCGCAAACTTAATCGGGTTCGAACTCGAGTCTGCAACCTCAAGCTCGATCGGATTTTAGACTCATTGTTACGCCTATAAATACGTATCAAAATTATATCTAAGGTAAAAGATCGTCAATTGTAACATGGTACAAAGATCTAATTGGTGCTTATCATTTGAGAGGCCAGTCTTAATAAAACATAATTCAACACATCTACGGTGATGTTTCTCTAATATTTCCATTAGTGTCTTAGCCACTTCATGCCCAAAGCAACATTCCATGGCGGGTCAATCCTCTTCTAAACAAGCATAATAATTACACTGGAGTAGTTTTACAAGTAATGGGAATTCTTATTGTTAGTAATGTAGGATTTGACCAAACAAAACACTTGCAAGCTGTGATGGAATCAGATCCACACATGCCATCCTTTTTTAAACGAAAGCTTCACATTCCAATCTGGTTGGGCCGGCTGTGCTAAGCCCAGGCCCATTTTCACAAGACCACGGCCCATTCGGCCCATCAGGAGTTAGACTCCCATGCAAATGCAAAGATCTACGTAAACCTAGCATCCGCGACATATATAAGGTACTATTCTACCGTGATCCAGGTATGAGACTATAACCCTAGCCCTTCGTCTATAATTTCAGCTACCAAAACTTCTCACAAATACTGACTTGAGCGTCGGAGGGGCCTCCCGGGAAACAACTCCCGGCTCGCCGTTATATGTTTTGCAGGTATCTTACAGCTAGACTCGCACAAACCATGGAGCACAACAACGACATTCAATCTCAGCAGAATCCGGTTGAACCACAATCTATGGCAACTATAGCTAGATTTGCACTAGCCAAGCAAAGATCGTAACGTGGAGACCTCGATCATATATTAAAAAATACTTAACAATGAACAGATACTTCATGTTTTATGCTTACAAATACAGCCGCTTAACCAAACAAATCACAGCTCTTCGGCCTTGGAAGGAGAGATTTCTATAGACAATTGTTCAAACAAAGATAAATTAATGATGTTTGAATCATAAGAGACAGTTTTTAATTCCATTAGAGTATTGATATTTTAATCTTTGTTTAGCATTAGAAACATCTCTTTTCCTCTCTACACATTGCTGGTGGCCTTTCTTGTTATTTAAGGTTTCGAATCTTGTATTGAGCAAGTAAATTAATTTGGAAATGAACTAGTTGTACCTTTTATTGAGCTTTATTTCTCTTTAAAGAGGAAATTAGCCGTTGATTACAAAGTATATAATAACAGCAACAATAATAATGAGTGAAACTTTTAGTAAAATACAGGATTTAAGAAAGTTTAATAATAAGCAACCTTATTTTTATGCAGTGAAAATACTGTTTCAGATAAATCCATATATAATATAAATTAATAATAATATTGGTTGGGTCGGTCTTGCTAGGCCCAGGCCCAGACTCAGAATGGCATGTGGGCCAGTCGGCCCATTCATTAATGGTGACCTAAACCTAGCAAGTATTGCTTATATAAGGTACTACTCCATTATGACACGGGTACGAGACTAGAACCCTGCTTTTCTCTGTTTACAGCCACAAAAACCTTTACCAAAAGACTAACTTGAGCGTCGGAGGGGCCTGCCGGCAAACAACCCCCGGCGTGCCTTTCATTGTTTTGTAGGTATTCTCTAGTTAAAGCCGTTCAGACCATGGATCTAAGTAACGACGTTCAACACCAACAGATTCAGACAGAACCAAATATAAAATATCAATAAATATTTATAATTAAGCATATAAAATATATAATACAATACTTATAAAATAAGATAAAGATTAAAAATACAAGATCTAAAGTAACGAAAATAAATACATAAAATAGGACAAAAAAGATATACAAAAATAAATTATATCAGTCATTATAATAAAGTAAATATACTGAGTAAGAAATAATTAAAAGAAAATTAATATTTAATTCAAATGTTAAGATTATATATAAAACAAAGTTCTGAATACCGTACCGGACTTGGTACCGGATTGAGCTCTGGAACGGAACTGTACCGGTACCGGTCGGTACCGGTACCCGTTTCGGGATATTTTTTAAATTTA
>JAOTBA010000001.1:9745849-9757345 GCA_025629845.1 Erythroxylum squamatum | reverse complement strand
TTGGTTTCCTATAACAAACCAAGTTCTCATTCAAACAACATTCAAAGGAAATTCATAAGGCTTCAATAACCAAAATGCTAAAATTGAACTATAATCCTTTCAAAACTTAGACTCTCGGGTCAACTTTTCCATGATCATTATGATCAGGTAAATGAAGACATTTGGTAACACTTCCTTCTATAAAAATGTTCTTCATTGTCTTAAGTTTCCAATGACACCGAAATCATTCAATTTGGTTCAGTAATCCGAAAGTTATACTCCAAAAATGTTGGGACTTTCCTTATGCTGAAATGATATTCTATACTCAACTTCCATCCAAAATTTGAGATCCTTATATACTGAATTAAAACTTCATTTCTTCACAAAACTTGTAGCTCTATGTCAATAGTTTATGCCAAATTAAAAATCACTTAATTTGGACATCTACATCAAAATTTATGCCTAAAATACCAAAATATATCTGTGCAGAAAAATGAATTTCGCCGCGACGAAGTTGTTGGAGTTCGTCGCGGCGAAGTCAGAAGTACGCCGCGGCGAACTTTCCCAGAAACTCATTCCGAAGACATTTTTCGACATTCTTCATCTATATACTTCCCATCTTTCAAATATAACACATCTTAACACTAAAACACCTATTCTACTTCATTTTCCAAGCCCATTCCAACCCAAACTCATTCACAAACACATCATAGTCTATCTTTGATCATTAACCTTAAAAGATTAAAACATTACTCAAACCATTCATTAACAAATTCTTACCCACAATCAACATTGCTTTTTACTTCTAACTATCACTAAATATACTTCATCTAACAAATCAAGAAGGGTTAAAGCTCATACTTACTTATTTTAGCCTCAAAGTCTTCATGTTCTCCAAAACCCTAGCTTGACTTTCTCCTCTTCCTAACAAGCCAACAATTTTCTTCTTTTAATTACTACTCTCAAAGATTGTAAGAAGACCCTTTTGCCCTTCCACTTATGCTTTATAACTTTTATACTTAAGTGTTATGCCACAAATGCCCTTATACATTCTCACTACATTTATACTTTAATTCCATCAATCCAAGAAATAAATCCTACTAGCATTGACATGATAATTACTTAAAAATAATTAATCTAACAAGACCTCAAAAATTAATTTAAATCATGCTTATTCATCAAGAAAAATTTCTGGGGCCAACAATGTCATATATTGTTGGGACGTTCATGGGAGTCTGGTAGGTGCATGAATAAAGATGGATATACTAACAAGTACTCTTTTGTAATGGATGGTATGACATGTACTTTGAAACCCCTTTCCCCTAAAGAGGTTGTAGGCATACCAATCAAATTGAGAGAAAAGACAAAGTAAGCCACAAAAGTCAAATGAGATGAGAGAAGAAAAGGAAGCACTAGTTGAGCAAAAGAAATAAAAGCCAAAAGCTAGTGAGAAAAAAGGCAGGTGTGAGAGATGTAGATAGGGTTATTTCTACTCAAACGCCTTTTGTTCTTATGATTTATAAAGAGAAATACTTTGCTACTAATGAACTACCTAGTTATTTACCACTGAGGTTTAAATATTTTATAGGATTATAAGGACTTCTTCCCTAAGGAGATGCCAAAGGGGCTTCCACCCCTTTCAGGAAATGAGCACCAACTTGATTTCTTACCTAGTTCGAGCATTCCCAACCTACCAACGTATCGAGCTAACCTTGAGAAGTCAAAAGAGCTACAACGTCAAGTTGATGAACTCCTTGAGAAAGGTTTGGTTAGAGAGTGGTTAAGTCCATGTGTCGTGCTTGTCATACTTGTACCTAAGAAAGACGAAACTTGGTGAATGTGTGTTGATTGTCGTGCTATTAACAAAATAACTATTAAATATCAACACCACATTCCTAGGCTTGATGATATGCTAGAAGACTTGTATGGTGTGTGCATATTTTCGAAAATTGACTTAACAAGTGGTTATCATCAAATTCGCATAAAATATGGTGATGAGTGGAAAACAAAATTTAAAATGACATTTGGAATTTATGAATGGATGGTTATGTCCTTTGGTTTGACTAATGCTCCTTTGACTTTCATGAGAATAGTGAACCATATGCTTAGACCTTTTATAGGAAATTTGTAGTGGTTTATTTTGATGATATTTTAGTGTATAGTAGTGATATAGGTTCGTATGCTAAACATTTTAGGCAAGTACTTTCCACTTTACATGCACAAAATCTTTATGACGAATTCAATAAATTACTTTCTGTGTTCCTGAAGTTACATTTCTTGGGTTTGTTATGTGTAAAGATGGCATCAAAGTTAATGAGACTAAGGTTAAAGCCATTGTCAAATGGCCTATGCCTAAGTCTGTTACTGAAGTGAGATCCTTTCATGACGTGGCTATTTTTTATTGCAGGTTTGTGAAGGATTTCTCAACTAAGGCAACCCCACTAAATGCATTAGTAAAGAAGATCGCGAAGTTCGAATGAGGAGAAACACACCAACTTGCATTTGAGTCCTTGAAAATGGATTTGACAACTGCATCGATATTATCTTTACCTAACTTTAAGAAAAATTTTGAAATTGAATGTGATGTTTCTGGCATAAGTATTGGTGTTCTGCTAATGCAAGGAGGTAAACCTAGAGCATATTTTTATGAAAAGTTGAATGGTGCATGTTTGAACTATCCAACTTATGATAAAGAACTTTATGTTATCATTAGGGCTTTAGGAACTTGGCAACACTACTTGATGCCTAAAGAGTTTGTCGTCCATACTAATCACGAGTCTTTTAAATATTTGCATGGTAACTTAATAAACGACATGCTAAGTGGAGTGTTTTTCTTGAATATTTTCATTATGTCATTTAGTACAAAAAGGGTAAAGAAAAAGTTGTTCCTGATGCATTCCCACATAGGCATAGGTTGCTTTTTTACTTTGGACATAGGATGCTTCGTTCACATAGGGCAATGGTAATAGGAATGTGAATGAATATAGTAAGGAATGAGAATGGATATAATCATTATAATTATGATAGTTGGTTAGGATAAAGGAATGATTACCATTACTATTAATAATGGTTGGTGTGTTAAAAATCTTAAAAAATAAAAATTTTCTAAATTTTTGTTTACATCAAAATTTAATATATTTTAATTAATTATATTTAATTTTTTAAAAAAGAGAAAAATTAATTAATTATATTTTATTGCTAAAAAAAGAGAAAAAAAAGAAGTGTCACAAATGTGAAACTTCTGTTTTTTAGTGGAATGATTTTCATTTCTCTCATAATCGGGGTATGGAGTAATACCCAAAACTCGAATATAGAAATATTGTTTATCCAATGATAATATTACCAAGCAGCTGTTTTTCATTGCTTACCCATATCCCCTCCCATCCTATTAACCAAGCAACCACTAAGTTATTAGGATTTGAATATGTGAAAGATTTGTATGAAAATGATCCCGATTTCTTAAGTGCCTATGTTTATGTGAGTTTGGTGCCTTTAATAAGTTCTATAGATATAATGGGTATTTGTTTAAAGAGAACAAATTTTGTGTGCCGAATTGCTCCATGCATGAACTATTGATACGTGAAGCTCAAAGTGGTGGTCTTATGGGTCATATTGTTATTCTTAAAACTCTTGATGTGTTGCAAGATCATTTCATTGGCATAATATGAAAAAGGATGTTGAAAGAATTTGTGAAAGGTGCATTGAGTGCAAAATGGCTAAATCAACATCGACACCACATAGGCACGCCACTTCCCATTCTCTCATCCCCTTGGGTTGATATTTCTATGGATTTTGTGTTGGGGTTGCCTAGGTCTCAATGAGGGAATGATTTTGTATTTGTTGTAGTTGATTGTTTTTCCAAAATGACACATTTCATTACTTGTAGGAAAGATAACAATGTTGTATATGTGGCTGATTTATTCTTTTGAGAAATTTTTAGGTTGCATGGTATTCCACGAAGCGTTGTGTCTGATAGAGATGTAAAATTCTTAAGTTACTTTTGGAAAACTCTTTGCGAAAACTAGTAACTAAATTGTTGTTTTCTACTACTACTTATCCCCAAATTGATGGTCAACTGAAGTCATAAATAGGATGCTTGGTGCTCTATATGGTGCCACAAACGGAATTGAAAAGCTGGGAGTCTTGTTTACCTATAGCTGAATTGGCTTATAATCGTACAATTCACACTGGTGCCAACTATTCTCTGTTCAAAGTTGTTTATGGTTTCAATCTATTAACCCCTTTGGACTTGTCTCCATTACCTATTTCTGAGTTCTTAAATGTAGATGGAGCCAAGAAAGCTAAATTTGTCCAAAAGTTTTATGCCAAAGTGCGTGAAACCATAGAGCAGAAAACTGAGCACTATGTATGGCAAGCTAATAAGGGAACAAAAGAAGTCATTTTTTAGCCTGGCGATTGGGTCTGGGTTCATATGAGCAAAAAAAAATTTCCTACTTCCCAGAGAACAAAGCTCCATCCTAGGTGCGATGGCTTTTTCCAAGTTGTGGCTAGGCTGAACAGTAACGTCTATAAACTTGATTTTCTAGGTGACTATGGTATTACTGCGACTTTTAACATATCTAATCTTTCTTCCTTTGAATTTGATACATATCTATTGGATTCGAAGACGAATCCTTCTAAGGAAGGGGGAATGATATGGTTCAAAGCGCTAGTAACATGGCGTCTCAAGTTGGGGTAAATGATTCAAGTGTTCGAGATCTTCAACTCAAATTCAACCGTCAACTATTAAAAGAGATCCACTTGTGGATATTGTTGGGACTATGTTAAAGGTTAGGACCAAAAGGATGCAAGAGGCTTTGAATAATTTAATTAAATAAGCTTATTCTTAAGCTCAAGCCTAAGTTGCTTGAATTAATGAGTCCGAGCAAGTCCACCTAATAAGTCTTGAAGAAATTGGGCTAACCTAACTTAAAAAATAAGGACCATGGCCAAATTTACTATTAGTAGGTTTCTTTCTTTGTAAAGGACAATTAACCAAATCCTATAAGGTTTCTTATTTCCTAAAAAAGTCAATTTCTTAGTAGGTTAAGTAATTATAGGTTTAAGGTAATTCCTTTTCTACAAAGGATTGCCTTTTTTGGTTGTAATTTTTGATCAACCCCTCTCCTACATATACGGAGGTTGGACTATCAACAGGGTAGCATTTTTTTATGACAATTTTTTTGTGAAGTTTATCCTTATTATTCTTAGTGAATAATTAGAATGCATTGCACAATTTTCATGTTTTGTATGCGACTTATTTAATTAATTTTGTTTCATTAATTAGTGGAGTCTTTATTTGTTGTTCTTCTTGTAACCTTGTGTCGTTCAATTCATAATTTGCTTGAATTGGGTTATAAATGTTATTGAGGGTTGGATTATAAATCTCTTGAAACAAATTTTGCTCTTTCCTTCTTGTTCAAATCTTCTTCTTGGTTAAAGATCAAGTGGTGAATTAAGAAAAGTCTTAGGTAAGTTTTTATATTCCACAATTTCATATCAGGTTAGCTTCGTATGATCACTTTGGAAAGTCACGACTCTAAAATATTTGCATCTCCATGGAACTACTTGAATCAACAAATGCAAGTGTGGCAAGTGATTTTGAGATTTTGATTCTTCTGACACTCATTGCAAGTTTTCTCAATGAAGAGACATCCAGGCAAATTGAAGTGGCTTTCTTCCTTGAAGGTTCTTGTGGTAGGTTTAGTAATGTGTGCTCAAATTATTTCTACTTACATGTGAACTATCAATATATCAATGAACGGAAATTCAACTGCAAACTTGTGCTTCTAGTGTAATTGAATTGTGTCGGGCGGTAGTTGTTAGGAGTTAAGGGTAACAATAAGTTATGTGCACATCATTGATAGTAGACCAAATGAATTAGAGCATTGACAAAGGATGTTGGATTATGGAGACGGCTCTTGGGGCGAAGTCATATCTTTGGAAGGTTCTAACTAAGTATCAAAGTAGGTGGACAAACTCATTATTACAATGGAAGCTAGCATTTTTGTATGAGGTCTATCATTACGTCTTAATTTTCCTCTTAGTCAATGATGGTGACATTGATCTCCATCACATAAGAAGCAACGTCAAAATGATGTCTTTCTAGAAATAAAATAACAGAAAACTATGTGCGTCTTTTTATGTAGAAATACAACTCACCGTTTTGTGTGGTTTTCATAATAATAAATATATTTTCTTCTATTGGAAAAGATTTTAACAAGGATTTTTCCTGTTCTTGATTGGAAATTTCGTGCTTCTAATTTGGCTTACAGATTTAGAAAGCACTACCTTTGTCTTAACATTGTTAAATTTGGAATGTAATTAGTATTATTACAGTCCAAATTTAGCTTGGAAGCAACGTGCTAGTCTTTTAATGTCAAACTGTATGTGCATTGCAAATCCCACTCTCTTATCAACTTTGGAAAATCTATTCACACGGAGTGGAGGAAGAGACCATAATTTGATTCTTATTCATAATTGAAGAATTAATGAGTGTTTTCATCATTAATATAACAAAACACTTCCTACATGTTCAAGTTGTGTGGAATTATATAAAATATGGTGGATAGCTGTATTACATGAAATTGATGGTGGGGTATGAGGTCTCTATTCAAGTTGAAATATATGAACATAATTGGATATACTAGAGGCTGACCATACACAGTAGGATATACTTGTATATAGACATAAATAGAAGCTTGGCACATTGATTGTGTTTTGACCAAAGTATAGCTCTCCATTAAAATACTCTGGTGAGTGGCTGTGCCAAAAAATTTTGTCTTCTGCCTTTCGATATTCTCCTTTAGCTTGTTTTTCCAATATGAAATGAATTGCACCTTTGAATTTCTTACAAAAGGAATTTCATGTCACGCCCACTTGACAGTGTCTCTCTTCCGTGTTCTCCTCACAAAGACATGATATCATAATTCTTTTAATCATTTTGAGAAATGTGAAAACTAGAAAGGATTAAGGCCATTAACTATACTTGCTTAAGAAATACAAGCTAGTAAGTATTTTTAGTACGTTAAAAGAAAAAAATTACAATAATATTATACAGAAATCGATTTTATATCATGCAATTGTTAGAATTTGAAATACTTCTATCTCCGTAAACTATGATAAGAAAGTCATAAATTAGATGGATCACTTGCACCTCAAACAAAAAAAAATCAAAATCAAAATCCATCGCGACCCTTTTCACACGTCCTCGAATGAAAGCAGGAAAAGGCCAATATTAATATAGAAAACATTTAACAACAAACTATGCATTAAAAGATAAGTGCAGACACTTATAAACATTGAAAGCCTCAAGTTTCAATGGTCATGGAGGCGGTACTACTTCCTTTTCCAACAAACTCTGCCAGACTTGGTGGCACCACCTCCGAGTTTGGCACAACTTTGGCTGCTTGATCGATGATCACTTGTCCCCGCTACCCTTCTTTCTCTCGATATATATATATGTCTAAACCTTGACTCCTGTATATGTGTTCTTAACTATGGCACGCAGGGTAAAGCCAGGCGAAACAAGGAAAGCTGTGTAGATTAATTTTTAGTAAGTATACTGCTTCTGGGATATATATCAGTCCGAGTCATCTATTATTAGGGTATATTTCTTTCCCTTCATTTTCTTGCTTTTTACAAGAGCGGAGCTCGGTCATAGTTGCAGACACGTACTAATAAAATGTGATCTATTTTGTGATTGTGACTGTGTTTAATCTTGACGTAGTTGTTGTATTTATGTGAATCATTATTGTTTTTATGTAGATATAGGATCATATTTTGAGCCAAAAAAAGAGGATAAAAAAGAAAAGTAGGAAAGAGGTTCCACTCAATTTTATAACCCATGTAAACAACCATCTGGTAATGAGGAAATTTGGACTCTTTTCCATTAGGTTTACAGTGTATGTTCGAAAGGATACACACAAGCTATACGAAGGAAAAGAATGTAATCTTGCACCTTTTGGAACGTGTGTCTGATTGGTAATAGGTAATTATCTCAATTAATAGTTATTAATTCGTTATGTTAGTGGGATCACAGTAATGGTCATTAAAAATACAAGTTTATAATAGTTCTATAAGAACTAGAAAAAGAAAAAGAATTTCGAGGTACTAATAACGTGATGAATAAGAACTTGAAAGCTATAACTCAAAACAGTATTGGTGAGGACTGAGACTATGTACAGAGTTTACTCAAGTTCCAAGACTGTGTAATGCTAACCAACAAAAGGAAATAACTTTTATTATTGTAATCAGTTCTTTTCTTGTCAAATTTTGTTCAGTTTATCTAAATAATATGCATTGGCAAGAGTAAAATTTTTTCCCATTTTTTTTATCATTACACGTCTCTGTTATGACTTAATTTGAGGCCTGTAACTAAACATGAAATTAGGATCACAGGTACAGGTTTACTTAAAATAGAAGTGAGAAAAATTCAACTAACATGGCTCATGTCCTTAACCTCTAATTCAACTAACATGGCTTATGTCCTTAACCTAAAAACATGCATTTGATGATTGTTCTCCATATCATTTGCAAAAAATGTGACATGGGATGCAAAAACTTGAATCTTCATTTATAATATCACGAAGACTTCTGGGGGTTTGATCAAGGAAGAATGAAATACTCTTTTATTTGTCATATTCCAAATTTTTGTATGCGCATGAAAGATTTCAGTGTACATTTAATCTTTTCAGTTTATTAAGAAATAATAAATATACACAGGTTGAGAACGGTCATGTCAGTACCTCTTACTATTTTTAGCAGCCAAAGAGCACATAACGAGATAATGTAATGGAATGCATGCTACAGAAAATCCATTGTCAGAGTTTGATAAAGCTAGAGAACCTCTCTATATTCAACAGTTTTGAGCATTTCCTTTCCCTCTAGTTTACCTTCATTTTTTTTCAAGCAATAAGCTGATCAACGACACTTAATGATTTTGTATTGACATGATATATATACCCAACAAACAATATCCACATGCTTAATCTTCTCCAATCAAATGCATGTTGCAAGGTAATGGAGCAACATATGTTCCATTTGCATGATTGTCAACATAGATTTTTAACTCAAGTTTCTAATTTGTAACATTCTTTGTTGCAGAAGTTTATGGGCTGGAAACAAGAAAAGTTACTCTTACAATACAAAGTAATTAACCATCATATGTTAAAACACAATAACTAGATTGCACATCAGTTATAATCCAAATGGTAAGAAAATGAATGAAATAGCAACGAGTTTCTTGCATATGAACTCAGAAATTCAATGCAGTAGCAATAAATCGCCATGCGATGCTGGTATATATCGTTGGACACATAAATTGTTGACCGAATTGAATGTCTTCCAAGTTGTAACACTTATGGAGTGTGAGATCAGCTTATAGTATAAGACCAAGATAAGATTAATGATCTTCTGAAAATGGCTACAATGATTTTGATACAATTGTTCTTGAGAAATCATGTTTGTTAATCTATTGTTGGGAAATCAACTCAAATCATATTACAACAATATAATTTTTATATCTTTCATTATATGATCACTTTAATATAATAATTTGAAACGATATTTAAAAAAAAAGGGGTTAAAGATAAACTTGCATCGAAGTTTCTATAATTTTTTTCCTTTTCTTTATGAAAAATTAACTACAAAATTATTTACTTAGCTCTAATGAAAATTGGCTCCAGTGAAAATTATACGGTGAATAAAGAGAATTCTAATTTTTTAACAAAAGATTTGGCAGACATTATTAATTTCCTTGTTACCTTATATAAGAAAGGGTTAATGACTAAAAAAAACCTAAACTTTCGTCAATTTTTCAATTATAGTTCGAAATTTAAAAAATAATAATAAAATGCTCAAAGTTTTAATTTGTTTCAATTCTAGCCCAACGTTGATCTCACTGTTAACTTCGCTGATGTGAGATTGTCACGTGTCAATGACCCTCATTAATTAAATACATCAGCAAAATTAGTATGTCTCAATTTGATTAATAAAACGACATCGTTTCATTATACACAGCCGTTCTCTCAAATCTAAATCCCTAATTTCCTCTCACTACCTCTCACTCTCAGTCTCACTCTCACTCTCACACCTTTGTTTGCAATCTGTAACATATTTCTATATCCACTAATACTAGTAGCTGCAAGAACACAATCCTTATCACTTTCATTGTCTGTATTCGTGTATGCATAAAGTTTTTATGGACCAGTTGCAACAGCCTAGACCACCGGTCCACAGATATTGTCCGCTGTGGGTGGGTGGTCTGGGTTGTTACAAATGGTGTCAGAGGTCTTCTCATAGGTGGGAAGAGCAAAACTATGAGGGGCTTGGAGCCCAAAGCGGACAATATCTATGGGCGGGTAGTCTGGGCTGTTATAAATAGTGTCAGAGCCGATACTTGAACCGTTATGCTAGCTAGGCTGGGCCCTAAAGAGGGCTGGACCCTAAGGGGGTGGATTGTGAGATCCCAAATCGGTTGGAGAGGGGAACGAAGTATGCCTTATAAGGGTATGGACACCTTCAATTTAATTGTCACGACTCGGTACCACATCGAGCCCATGACACTAATAGTAATCACCTTCACTCTTTCACCTTCAGACCAAAACATAGAAAGATATTGACTATTATGTCCCCTATTGCACAGTTTGCCTTCAAAAGATTGTAGATGGCGAGAAGTTGAGGAAACTCCCCAGATGCAACCATTGCTTCCATGTCGGGTGCATTGACCAATGGTTTAAAACTCATTCTGCTTGTCCTTTATGTAGAAACCAGGTTCTTGTTCTTTATCAACGACATATAAATGGACAAGGTAGGGGGTTCCTTTTATGTTGTCTTGTACTTGGGAAATTGGGTACTGTTAACTTTGGAGTTTCCTTATCCACCGGTGAAAACTCTGTTAGAATCCAACCATGATCGAATCACAAGCGCAGCGGAAAATAAAAATTTTACTGATTTTGAGTAGATCCCGATAATTGAATAAAGTTGAATAAAACATAAAACGATTTAGAAATCTTACCTTATGCGCTTTTTTGTTAAAAAATCTTTGAAACTTTTTCCGATTGATCAATCACGAGCTGTTCAAGTGTCTAACCTCTGATGGTATCCACAGAGCAATTCTTAAACTGATTTAAAATGAATAAGACAAAAGTGCTAGCTTCTAATAAGCTCTTCCCTTTTAAATAAAAAATCATAAGAGTCTTTTATTAAAATTAAATCTCTTTAATTTTAATTAAAATCAAAATCAAAATTAAATTAAATTAATTTTAATAAAATCAAATATCTCATATTTGATCCTCAAAGTTTCTCAAACTTTATAATTAAGTCCAACTTAATTAAATTGATTTTTCTTTCATAAATTACTCTTTGATGTGTGACCCATTAGGTTCCTAATAAATTGGTAATGAATATAAATTATAATTATAATTCACAATTATAATTGGATAAATTAAAACTTCTTTTAATTTATCTTTAATTCTTCAATTAAATAATTCATAATCATAAATCATGATTGACGTC
>JAOTBA010000001.1:9726734-9742142 GCA_025629845.1 Erythroxylum squamatum | reverse complement strand
ATATGGACTATTTTGCAATTTTTAAAAAGTTTAGGGACTATTTTATAAATTTAAAAAATATCTCGAAACGGTACCCGATACTGATCGGTATCGGTACAGTTCTGTTTCAGAGCCCAATCCGATACTAAGTCCGATACGGTATTCAGAAATTGGTTCAAACTGAACAGAACCGACCTTGAGCAGTCAAAAATTGTCTCCCCGTGTTCCTTAGACAAAACTCTTGAGCTCCTCCTTCTAAGCTCTCGCTAAAACCTACCCAATTTTTTATTTTCTAAAGCCCTATAATTGTCACAACCCTAGAAAATGGCAGAACTGTCTGAGCTGACTCAGCACATTGAATCGTTCGTCGACTCATCTCGCTCCCAAGCCCAGCAGGTTCAACCTCGTACTCCCAGTCCCACTTTTTAATTTCAATAATTTCTCTGAATTATCTGTAAATCTTTCTCGATTTTTAGGTTCATAAAGGTCCTTCATTTGCTGCTTAAAATTCTGAATTTGAAGACAACTGAGTGTGCTGCCACACACTCATCTCATGCAAATATATGTTATTTGAATTGTATTCAGAGCTATTAAGTAGTGTGATTTGTTTAATTAGTTTTCAAGATGAGAACTTTGGCAAAGATGTGCATATAATCATATATTTTGCTCATAATTGTTTCGTTTCAGGCAAGTGTATTGTGGCAGTTGGCAAAACTCTCGCTGTTTTCTGTTATTAGGATTTTAGATGATTTGATTATTACTTGTTTGTGCCCATAGGCAGCAAGTCTGGACGCGATTGTTCATCTAGTGAAGAATGATGCATTGTTCATTGAACATCTGGTATATTTCTTGCCTTTTTCTTCTTTTTGTTCCTTGTTCATTTTGCTTTGTTTCCTCTGTTGCTTGCTTAATATATTTCTGCATTTACATTCTCTCTGTTGGGTCTCAGGTTAAAGAGATGGAAATGTATTTGACTACAACCGATAACGTCATCCGTGCAAGAGGTACCCATCTACTTGAGTGCTAGTGTACTTCAAATTCCAACATTCTCACTATTTTGCTTCCATGTATTTTTTCTGGAGAAGTTGTAAATTCCTCAAGTTTACATCTTCAGGTATCCTTCTGCTTGGGGAAGTTCTTACACGTCTTTCATCAAAGCCCCTAGACATTGCTAACATACATAGCTTGATTAGATTCTTCACTGAAAGGCTGGTAAGTAGGTCTTCCCTATTTTTGGCAACATTATTCATGTGGGAGAGGCTATAATATAGACCCTATTAGTTAATCTTCACTCATCAAATTTTGAGGTTATATCACTGAGCAAGAAGTGGTGGCAACAAAATCTTTTCTTGTCTTTGTTATTCATACCTTATAAAATGTACACATCTTCTCTAAATTTCCAGGGGTTATTTTCCTAACAAATCTACCTGCCAATTTAGATTCTTCCATATTGTACGCAGAAGAACCCATAAAAGAGATGCCATTACCGTTTTAGGTTTAGATGGTTGAACAGTTTGGATTTGTGGTCTGCCAGAAGTGATCATTTGGCGTCACGAATATTGTTGTTTTCTTAGAATCTTATGAATGAAGTTCTCTTTTGTGCATTTAAAGGGACTTCCATGGTTCTGCTGGTCATTTGAATTGCAGTTGTTTGTTGTGTTGCTTTATATCTGTTTCTCAGTCTAGGAGCTGAACGGTTTTAAGTGGTTTGGAGGTTTCATTCCTTACTTTAGGCCTTCTTTAATCAGTTTTAGCATTTCAAGATGCTTGTCAATATCTTTATTAATATATTAAACTTTTCTCTTCAGCAGAACTTGGGGTAATTGTGGAATTTTATCAGTTTGTGAAGTTCCTGGTTGAGAATCATTTCTCTGTACTGTCATTGTATATTCAGCAAGAAGTTCTTTTCATTCTTTTCTTTTCTTTTATTTTCCACAGACGATTTGGACATGAATTGATTTCATCAGCTGTTGAACTGCAAAATATGATTTAAATTTGTTTGGAACCTTTTCTGCCAAGAATAAGGGTTCTAAGAACTCTATATATGTATGTACTCAGCCTTTCAATAATAAGAAGCAATCTGGAATTTTTCTACAAACTTGAGTTTTCAACTAGATATAAGAGTGATTCTTAGATCTTAGGAGTTATTCTTTCGTACCTTCCATTGTGTGTTCCTTACAAAATTCCAGCAAACCCAACCTACATTCTAGCTATCTCAAACCAATATTCTAGCCATATTAAACCCTAAAATTAAGCCTAAATTTTCAGCAATCAAACCTTAAAATTCTAACTTTACAAAATCTGAAATTTTATCGTTCTTAGCCAAAATCCATCCTTGAAACTTGATATTCCAGCAGCATATTTCCTAATTTTGTGCTTTTAGTTACTAGTTAATAATTCTTTTATTTGTCCTCCATCAATTATGCTTGGATCAGGCAGATTGGAGAGCTTTACGTGGTGCAGTTGTTGGCTGTTTGGCCCTGATGAGAAGGAAAAGTGGTGGTACAGTCACTTGTAGTGATGCAAAAGCAGTTGTTAAGTCTTTCTTGCAGAATCTGCAGGTTCAGTCTTTAGGACAGCATGACAGGAAGGTAAGATTGCATACATGAATGTTCTTCAATCTATGTGTTTACAATGGAAAAAACTTTTGGTCGATTTCTGAAGTTTTTAATGTTGGAATTTGCCTTCATTTTTCTTGCAGCTGTGCTTTGAACTTTTGGAGTGCCTGTTAGAATGTTATCCCAAGGCTGTTGTTTCCCTGGTATTTCTCTCGTTTTTGCCTTCCTGCGCTCGTACCTTTTATTGAATAAATTCAAGAGTTCTTAGATTAGATGAATTGTGATCCATATGACAATATTCTAGGAATGAATCAAATTCAATCTCTCAAACTATGATTTTCACACTTGTAACATTTTTATGGTTTTATATTTGCATTAGTTTGTGGTTTTGAGAATATAGAGGAATATAAGAAACTAAAAAAAATTTCTCCAATTTTTGTTTGGAATGATAATACATTAGGACACTTTGATAATGATTGGGCATCTTAACATTCTATTCGTAAAGAATCGATTCTCTTTATTATTCTAATGTTTGCACCAATTCTGTTTATGTACCTTGCAGCCTATGTTTCCTATGGCCTGGTAAAATCTAGGTTAGAATGAAAGTTGATAATTTATGAGCTTTATAATAAGGATGTTTTATTTCATGGTTTTTCTTTATATCTCTTTGGATTTTGTACAGTTTTGGACATGAGATGGCTGCTTCTTATTGTGTGTTTAGGTTACTTAACTGCTGCAGCTTAGCTTCTGTCGTGCATTATCCTTCTTCTACCCACTGCTTTTCATCCTCTTCATATTTTTGAAATCTGTCTCATTGGTTTTTGGTCTAGGGTGATGACCTTGTTTATGGAATTTGTGAAGCTATTGATGGAGAAAAGGATCCTCATTGTCTAGTGCTAACGTTTCATATTGTGGAGGTTCTAGTGCAACTATTTCCAGATCCATGTGGGCCAATTGCAAGTTTTGCTGGTGACCTTTTCAGCATTTTGGGCTGTTACTTTCCCATTCATTTTACGCATGTAAGCTTGATGCATTTCCCTCATGCTCTATTTGATTCTTTAGCAACTGTATACTTGGGCATCCTGATGTTTCTTTTGATACTTGTCACAGTAGTATTCCAAGAATGCAATTGTGGTCCATTCATGTTTCTGTCTCCTTGTAAATGATTAGAAAATCATTTGCTGGCCCTTTTGTTAGTTTTTGGAGGTCTTAAACGTATTTCTTTTTCCCCCTCTTTTAGGAGAGCGATTGAATATGAACTTTAAGAACTTATAATGTCATTATGACTATGAGTTATATTATTATGTATTTTCTTTCCCATTTCCAGCCAAACACTGAGGATGTTGATATGAAGAGGGATGATCTCTCAAGGGCGCTTATGGTATGTAATATTCTGCTATGTTTATTTGAAGTGTTGAGCTACTTTAGAGAAAACCTGTTAAAAGTCGTAAGTTCCATTCATTTGAATGTTTTCCGGAGCAAGAGTTACTGACAACATTTCGTTGTTGGTCTGATTTGTATTCCTCAAAAGAATGTACATTTATGAGACTATATTGTTGGTCATGCCTTCACAATTTCGGCCTCTCTTTGGGTGGAATAATTCAAGTTTGTGGTGCCTTTTGCATAGGGTTATTTGGAAGTCCCTGCTTATATTATGGGATATTTTATTTAGAGAAGAAGACATAATCCAATAGTGAAAGCAGGTTCTGATCCTTCATTTAAGGATCTCATTGATCATGTTAAAGCAGTTCAAATTGACAAACCTTCTAGAAGTTTCCTTGACTATCTTATGAGCCCGTTGAAGTAATAAAAAAATTTATCTACATGATGAATTAAGCGAGAGAAAAGATTCAAATAGATGTATTAAAGATTAGGGGAAATCATTTTAGTAAAATTGAATTGAAATTTGCTCCAGCTTTATATCTCTCATAGTCTAGCACATTGTATTATGTCATAATTTTCGGTTCTACTTTTTTATACTTATATGCTACTTGCTTGATGTATTTGATTCCACCTGAATGCCAAAATTTCATGTTGGATTGTGACCCCGTTTTCTATTTCTCTTTCTCTTTCATTTACAGCTTGCTTTTTCAGCCACACCCCTTTTTGAGCCTTTTGCCATGCGATTACTTCTTGAGAAACTGTCTTCCTCCCTGCCAACTGCCAAGGTCAGTTGTCTTTACCATTTAGTAGTTTGGGTTGTTGATGGATACATGCAAGGCTCAGCTTGTTTGTCAAGGAAGTGTGCCTTTGTGCTGTTAATACTGGCTTTATATGCTTTTAGGTTGATTCTTTGATATATCTGGGCAACTGCATACTCAAATATGGAGCAGAGAGAATAGCAAAACATGCAGGAGCTATTTGGTCTTCACTGAAAGAGGCATTATATGACTCTGAAGAAGACCCTATGCTACAATTAACTTCAGAATCACGAGATGGAGGAAATCAAATTGCAAGAGAAGCTCTCTCGTTACTGGAGAAGGTTATCATTCAATATGATGATATGTTCTTAACTTTGATTACCCATGATGAGCAGATAAACATGATTCTCAATAACACCACTAATTACACGAGTTACGATGAAATTCCCATGCAAAGCAAGAAGGAATTGCTTATGGTTGGTCGAATCCTTTATGTTTCCACCAAAGCTTCCATTTCTTCCTGCAATGTAGTTTTCCAAAGTTTCTTTCCCCGAATGATGGAGACTATGGGTCTCCCAGTTGAAATTGCCTCGGAGTCCTGCAATTCAGATGGCAATTGTGAAGTCCCTGAAATTCATTTTGGATGTTTTTACATCTGCATGGAACTTCTCATAGCATGTAGAGATTTGATCCTGGTTGCTGAGGATACCAAAAAGCAATTTATTCCTACAACTGAGGCATATTTCTGTTTGCTGAAGCAATTCTCCACGTCATTAAGCAAGATTTTCAGTTCTATCTTGAATAGAAGTATTAATGAAGCTGACCATGATGTGTTTGTGCACCTTGGAGGTGAATTCCCTTTCTATATACTCCCACAAACTTGTCGTGTGATTTAGAAGCCAGTGAAGTTGTCTGTTTCTTCATGAACCTTCCTGTTAAATGCTAATCAACATCTGATTTACAGATTCCGATTTAGGTATTAAAGAGACTAAATAAATTTATGTCCAACAAGGTGACATGCTAATGTATTGATGATCCTGATAATTTATCTTCCAGTCAGCGTTAAATGGTCAACTCTTCCAAGTGCCAAAACTTTGCATTTGCTTTTCTTTTCCCATTATACACAGCTAATTGGAAAAGAGATCAGAAGTCTTCCTTTTTGATAAATTAAATGAGGGCCCAAAGTACAACTTTACAACAAACATTATAATCCTTAGTAATTAAAAACATCCATGTCTTCTCCTAGTTAGATAAAAATCTGATCTGATTTATTTTCATGTCCAAATAGTTGTTCCCCTTATTCTTGTTGTGATGTGCGGTGGCGCGTACACAGTTGTTTGTGTACGATTGCCTTTTTGCTTCTGAAGTAATAAGACGCTAGCTGTATCTGGAGTAATGTCTGGGGAAGCTATGCAGGGAACAAGTATCCTCAGCTATGCAGGGAGCATCTAGAAATATAATGCAATGTCATAGAATCAAGGAATGAAACTGTGCTGATACTTTTTGAAGATGGGCAGTTATTGTTTAATTATTTTTCTATTTCTAAGTCATTGTTTGCTAGTTCAGGTCCAGCTTAATCATTGACGACTGTCTTCATGATATTCATAACAGTTGAATTGCTGTGCAGTGAAGGGCTTGCAGACTTTGGCTACATTACCTGGAGGCTATGGACTGATATTGAAATCAACATTTGACAATATTTTGCTGAGATTGATGTCAATTATCACCTCTGATTTTGGCAAGACATTGTTGTGGAAACTTGCTTTGAAAGCGCTGGTGCATATTGGCTCATTTCTCCATGGCTGTGATGACTCACAGAAAATTTTGAGCTATATGGATATTGTTATTGAGAAGATTGTTTCCTTATTGTCTTCTGATGATTTTAGTATGCCATTTTCTCTTAAAATGGAAGCTGTATCAGTCATTGGCAAAAGTGGACTTCAGTATATGATGAAGATAACTTTAAAGCTGGAAGATATTATCCTCATTAAGCTATCTGAGTGTATGGTAATTGTATACCTCTTCAATAATCTGTTAATCTATTAGTTCACTGGAGATAGTGAATATCTTTGATGAAAAGAATTGGTTTATTGCTGATTTTTTCCACGACTTATAGTAGGATGAAATTTATATTCTGAATCCAAGTACTAATGTAAATGAACTCTGCAAAAAAACATACAACTTTGGACATTTGGTTGGTTCTTTTCCATAGACACTAACTTTTTTCCTCCCCTCGGAAAGTTTTTTATTTCATTTCTTGTTACTGGCTTGTGTTTTCTGGTGCACAGATCCAAGGGAATTTGGAATCAGCACAGATTGTACTTCACCTATTGGAATGCTATTCTAAGGAGTTGCTTCCATGGTATAACTGTACTGATACCTTAGTCTTTTGTTTAGCATATTGTCTTGTCACTTTTATATCGGCAAACACTTGTATGCATGCCTTGTTTCTATCACTGAATTATATGGAACCTTGAATATCCACAATAATTGTCTCTTTGCTTGTATGCTGTCTTCAGTGATCAATTAAAGAAGTCTTTTTGTCTTTTTAGGAGTTTAGTCTTCATAATGTGATGTTTGTTGTCTTGTTATAGTTTTTTCATTTTTTTCTTTGGAAGTAATGACGTTGGATTGGCTGTTACTCTTGTTCTGCTCATGTGGAATATGTTGTAATGAATCCAGGATCCAGAAAAATGAAGGTTTTGAGGAAGTTCTCTTGCACTTGGTGGTGAGAATTTGGAATCAAGTTGACAATTGTCGGTCCTTGGATGTTGACACTTGTGGAAAAGTTAGTATTGTTGCTATATTTGTTTTCCTTCTGGTTAGTGTTTTATGGGCAGTCTTGCTAAATAAGCAACGGATCTTGCGCTGCTGACTGATTTTATAGGAAAACAAAGGAGTTTTAGTTTAAGTACAGAATTGACAATGACACTTATTTCTTGTATACCAGGATCTTCTTGAGGCAGTGATAAAGGTTATGAAGTTTGCTGTTGCATACTGTTCGGTGGAAAATCAGAACATAATTGTTGATAAAGCCTATAGGATACTTTTATCAAACCCATCTTTGCAGCTGAAGGGCTCTTTGTTAACCATCCACATGAAAGGTTTTATTTCTACCCTGGAAGTGGACAAACTTTCCAGTAGAGATGAATGGATTCTTTCTTTATTCGCATCAGTGGTCATAGCTCTTCATGCTCAAACACTTATTCCAAATCTTACAACTTTCGTACGCTTATTTATGATCACTATGCTTGAGGGATATACTATTGCAGCACAGGCTTTGAGTTCTCTAGTTAACAAATTGGATCTCGTGCCAAACGGTGCCTTGGAGGAGGCAATGGATATAATTTTCAGCAGAAACTTCTGGGGATCTTATGAAACTAGTCCCGAGAGAAGTGGCAGAATGAGCCATGGAAATGAGATAGATCTTCCTAATTTCCTTCTGGGAGCTGCACATAGTGAATTGCTTCTGAACCATGCCATTTCTGGACTGGCATGGATTGCAAAAGGTTTACTTATGCGGGGACATGATAGAGTGAAAGACTTAACTATGATTTTTCTAAAATGTTTATTGTCAGAAGACACAATGGATTCATTTTCATTGAACCAGGGATCATTAGAAAACAGTTCTCAACAATTTGCAAGCACATCAGTGATGAAATGTGCTGCAGATGCATTTCAAATTATAATCAGTGATTCTGCAATTTGTTTAAATCGCCAATTTTATGCAACAATAAGACCGCTTTATAAACAACGATTTTTCTCCACCATGATGCCCATCTTCCAGTCATTGATAATCCAATCTGGTTCATCATTGTCAAGGTCGACACTCTTCTCTGATGTAACTGCTTTTGGCCTTTGGTTTCCTTTATCTTGGAGGCAATTTATTGAGCTGTTAATCTAGAGTTATCTATGTGGGAATGTATGGAAACATTAATTGGAAAAGTTCACATATGATCTTGGTTTTATTTATTGCATTGCATAACCTAATTTCTTTGATTTCAGAGCCATGTTGCATCGAGCTTTTGCACATATTATATGCGATACTCCACTACTTGCTATCCTGGATAGCGCAAAGAGGGTAATTCCATGCGTCTCAAATTCCTTATCTTGTTTGTGTCAACCAAGGTCGCTTATTGAAATCAGTTACTCTATCTTCAGTTAATTCCAATGGTACTGGATGCCTTGACTTCGTTAAGCAAGGATGTTTCAGATAAAGATGTCTTGTATAGCCTGCTGCTGGTCTTGTCAGGAGTTTTGACAGATAAAAATGGTAAGTAAAATTATATTTTACATTCTGCATTCAAATATAAACTGAAATGGAACATTTTGCTTCCGACACATTGAAATGCAACTTAATAACACTTTGTTTAGTGGTGATTATTTGCAAGTCATCTGCGTTCTGATTTCCTTTTACCTGCTTCTAATGTACTACCCAATTTGATTTCTTGTGCATGCAGGACATGAAGCCATTGTTGAGAACACATCTAAAATCATTAATAGCCTCATTGCACTTAGTGCCTACCCTCATATGATGGTATCCAATCTTTCCCTAAAATTTTACTTTTTCTTTTACATAAATGCTTCCTGCTGTTCCTTGTTACATGGTATGATTTCCCATCCAGTACTTGGTTACTTATGCAAATCGATCCAAATGGTTGTTGTAGCAATCTGATTGGATACATAAAACTTCAGTTTAGAGGTTATTAGATGATTTAAGTTAAAAAAATGGTTAATTTCTTCTATATGTTCAGTTTTACTTATTCCAAACTCCCTGGTTTCTGTTCATAGTCCATGACTATATTTACATTGAGATATTCAGCAAAGGTCCTTTTTTTTTTTTTGGACATGCTTAGCTTGTCCGAGAAACAGCAATCCAATGTCTTGCTGCTATGTTAGAGCTGCCTCATGCAAGAATATATCCCATGAGGATCCAGGTTTGTAATCAAGTTGGGTACAAATTTTGTTGCCTTTGATTACCTGCTCATTCAAGAGAACTGATTACAATTTTTATCTGGTTAACCTGATTTTCAATCTTTTACAAGATGACAATCTTTGGCACATTACTAAACACCTATCTCTCTTTTCCAATTACTATATTAAGGTCTTACAAGCTATAGTAAAGGCTCTTGATGATCCGAAGAGAGCTGTTCGTCAAGAAGCTGTTAGATGCCAGCATGCTTGGTCAGTGTTTTACATCCAATTTTTCAATGTTGCTTACAATACCAGATAATTGCATACTTGCAGATATTCTGCTTCAGCTTTGATTTTCATTCCATTTCTTCTGTTGATTGTCAAAGCAGGGCATCGATTGCTTCTAGAAGTCTTCACTTCTAAACCAAACCCTCATTTTCACCAAACACTGGCTCTGCAATGTAAATGTGATAGCAATTTTGTTCATTCCCACCTATTTTACCTCCGTGTACAAATTTGGACCAACGGAAAATTATGAATGTAATTAAAGAACTTAATCTAGGAGATTTTGTTTCTTGAAAATAGAGGTGCCTGCCCCGTATGTTAAAGAGTAAACTAGGAAAAGAATGACATTTAAACCCCTTTAAATGAGTGCTCCTACTCCAGAACTGCCATTGGCAGCTGTATGAACCTTGATCTGTCTAATTCACTGGAAGATTCTGTTTCATTTCCTTTCTGAAGTTCTTGGGTCTTAGAGAAATTCAACAATCTGACTGCTGTATGTATGTTTGTTCATGCAAGTTTAGCTTGTATACAATAGGATCGGGTATGTCAGACTAGCCAATATTCTAAAAGGTAAGCAGAACCACGAGATAGTTTGGCCATAGTTGTACATGCCATCAAAGTACACCTCTCAGAAATCAAACTTCTCGTCGAAGTGGCACTGTGAACGCTAGGGATGGGAGCCGGCTGGAGGAAGCCCTGCCCAAACAGGCAGATAAATTAATCTTCCCATCGTTGGACTTCAATGTATGGCCCTTAAAATTTGGAGTTGCCTTAAAGTCTTATTCTATTAGCAGTAAGTCTCCGTCAATAGCATTCTTCTTTTTCAAAGTAATGTTTGTGGGAAGAGGCTTCAACAACATGAGTAAGTGTTTTAGTTCCTGCGGTTTCTTAAAACAAGGAAAGAAGGGGGTGATACAAGCGAAGCTCAGTCTGCATGCGTAAAATAAGCAACTGGAACAGAACAGTTGAAGTTTCTACCAAATAACAAATGAAACAACTACGTCGTACGGTTAAAGAGTCATTGTCAAATTTCAGTTATTTGTTTTCTTATTGTACTTTTAATTTCTATATTTTCAATAAAAATAAAAACTTAAATTTTCTATCAGTTATACTTTTATTATTTATAAAAGTTTTTATTTCATAAATAAATTTTAATTTTAAAATAATTGGTAGATAAAATAAAATAAATCAAATAGTTAAAGTACAATTTTCTTTCAAATAGTTAAATTATAATTTTCGTCTATTCTTATTAATAACTAACATTAATTATTTTAATATTATATTAGTCAATAATAAAATCAAATTAAGAGAAAAATTAAATTAGAAAATTTATATGCTTTCGACCGTCCCATATGTTTTTGATGGTGGATAGTGATGGGAAAGACGTCAACTTCCTTTTATATCCATGAGAGAGGGATATCCGTTCTGGCTTTGCATGTAAATATTGAGTTTCCATATATAATTATGTCAACTTCATTGTCTCATTGTGGATTTTTTTTAGCTATAGTATCTTTGATTCAAGAATATTTTAGATCTAATAATACCATACATCAACGTGCTTTGACATTGATCGGAATATTAGGTTCTTCTTAAGGAGAATAATGCTTTGACAATCACAGTATAACTTGTTTTCGGCCCCACTTTTACATCAACCTTTTCATTCATAGGAGATCCTTACTTGTAGCTTGCTCTGCCTGTGTGGTAGAAAGTATTTACCCATTTGTATAGTCTTGAACAATGTTATGAATCTTGTATTGGTACCAACATCGAACTTGGTTTTGATATGGTACCAAACCAAATTTAGTTCTGATACGGTACTGCATCGATATCGGTCAATATCGGATATCATTTCAAATAATTTTTTCAAAATTATAAAATAATCTTTGAATTTTTTTAGTACCTCGATATATTGCACTGTATAATTTATAATTTTACATCAACTTTGTTTCTAAAAATCATAATAATAGAAATTTAAAATAACAACAATTTATTTATTTTTATTAATATCATTTTCACATATTTCACTTATAAACAATAGCCACAATTAATTTGAAAAAGATCATTTAATCATCGCACAAATATAAAATTAAGAACAATATAAAGTATTTAAAATATTACAATTTTATCATATATTAAATAAAAATAACATCAAAAAAAATAAAAAGAATAATAAATATCTATGACTCTCTAACAATTATAATCTACAACAACAGTTTGTGCAGAGGAAACAACTAGCTAAAAGTGAAACTGGAAACACAAACATTTACAATTATTTTTGCATCACATATATAGAATTTAACATATGCACTGAATATAAGTGAAATTAAAAGAAGAAAAATAAAAATCTGAAACTTCATTCAATCAAATACCAGCTCAAATCGCATTGGCCTCAATTCTCATTCAGTACAAAATCCTTATCATTAAGAAGAGTCTCATCTTCACCATCATTCAAAATCGTTGCACCAAATGACATGTAAATATTTTTCCATCTAAAATTATTTTTTAAGTCACTGTCATCTATCAAACTCAGTTTCTCAAAAACCCAATTTGCCAAACGATTAATATGATCAAGGCAAATTTGATCTACAAAACTACATGTTCTATTAAGAGTCCTTGTAAACAAAAAAATTAAATTATAAGAAATTATAGCCAACTTAATAATAATAATAACATACCTTTTCCGAAGCTTTAAATTGTATTGATTAAAGACTAAGTCATTCAATCTTTTTTGCTCTAATATATTCCTTTCTTAGAATTGATGAATTCAAATGTGCTACAATTCCTTTCACACCTTATTACACTCACACATTGATTAGAATTTGAATTGCAAACCTTTGTAATTTTGTACACCACTTTAGAATTGATCTCACCAAGCAATTGTAAAGCAAAAAAAGTAACATTATAAATAAAATAAAGTAATGAATAATTTTCAACAAATAACAAAAGTATAAAAAATATATACTTAGATTAAGTTTGTACAAAAGTATAAAAAATATATACTTAGATTAAGTTTGTTTCTTTAACGTATAACAATTGACATCTTGAAATAACTAGAAACATCTTTATAAATCTTCATTTGTGAGCTTAGGAGATCTTGCATCATCTCATGGGCAACAATTGTTGTAATAGTTAATAGCATTCCCTTATTAGCTTCAACTTTCTTTGTAAAACTTGGTCTAAAGTAGATACTAGGATTCAAAATTGCCCCAACTGCAAACAACAGAGAGTAAAGTTGTTCTTCTCATCTCTCATTGATGATTGTAAGATAAGGTAGAATAATTATTTTTTTAGATTGGCCTTCTTTGCTTCCTTCACCCTCTCTATAGCATCATAAAATAACTCATTGCTGCCTTCTTATTACTATCAGCTAGACAAAGTACCGTCACCAAGGGCTTACAAACTTGAATGACAAATTGACATTGAGACCAAAATTTATTATCTTCAAGCATAATTCTAGAAACTTTCAATCCAATATTATGCCTATCATATTGAGATGTAACTCACTTATCACTTGTAAATATTTTCTATGCTCTTTCTTCATTAGAGTAAAATACTAAAGTGATAAGAAATTAGTTGCAAATCTTATAATAACAAAACGACACAAATTCCTACTATTTATGAAATCCTTCCTCATTAAATTGAGGACATATGCTCAATTGCAGATGAACTTGGTTACCTTTTGTCTTTCTTTACAATCTCATCAATAATAAAAAAATATCTAGCATCTACTATATTTTTCAACATCAGGTTAATGCAATATGCAATATAAGGAGTCCAAAAAAAAGAATTATTTCTACTTTGCAAGCTTTTACAACTGCTTTATAAGCAGAATCATTATTAATAATGGACTGAATAATATTTTCTAGCCCAATTTCATTCACATCTTCTTCAAATATCTTAAATAGACTATCAACATTCCTAACAAGGCCAGATGTATTAATAGACTTCAAAAATATTGTTCCCTTTGCAAAATAAACAAAAAGTTAATAATAGGTTCCTGTTTGCTATCTGTCTATCCATCACACATGATTGAACATTTAAAAGTAGCTCGTCATTTTTCTTTCATCTAAATAACTTTTTATTTCATAAACAAAACTACTCAAAAGTTTACCTCTGTAGTCATTAATTGAAGGAGCCTTATATCCTGGACCGTAAGAGGCAATAACATCTATTGTAGATTGATAATAATAAGACTAGACAACGTTGAATACTATACCTGAATCATACCATCATTTAGTCATTGTCATATCCACATCATGAGCAGCTTCTTTAGATTATAAGGCAATAAGTATTGAAGGTTAAGCTTTAGGAGTTGTTCGTGGTGCAAAAAAAATTAGACACCTGTCTTTTTTTTCCCTAACATAAGATGCAACTTTCTCTTCTTGTTAGGTATGAATACTGTCACCTTCAACATTCCAACTATCATCTTGACTACTAACAAAGGAACTTCCACTACCAAATTTGTAATATAATCTTTTTCTTCTATCTTTCTCATACTGATACTCTTCAAGCAAAGTCTTCATTTGCTATTTCACATTATGGTTCTTTTTTTTACAAGGCTCCATATCACCTTTGACTCCAGTTAAATGCTTCTTTAATTTGGTGATTTCTCTACCTTTCAAATGCTTGTTACAAAAAGAAAAACAAATGGTATGGTTCTTCATTCTAGGAACTAATCCGGCATAAGTCTAAGCTAGATCATTGAATCTTCCTGAACTGGTTGAATTATTAGGAGTACTTGAACTTCCTTCCATTTATCTATAAAAATAAATAAAGACATATATCAAAATTAACTTAATGACTTCATACCAAAATAATTTTGCGTGAAAAAATGAAGAAATAAATCAATAATAGTTTCTCAATAACCCATGTTTCTTTATAAATCCAAACATCAAATATATACTTTGATTGTTAAGCTTTCACAACTGTAACTCATTTTGTTTGATTACATAATTTAAACATAAGATCACAACTATAAACTATTTTGTGTAATTATATAATTCAAAAATAAACTCATAACTATAACCTATTTTGTATGATTATATAATTCAATCATAAATTCACAAGTTACAACTATAACTCATTTTGTGTTATTACATAATTCAATTATAAACTTACATCTATGATTCAATTTGTGTAATAACATAATTTAACCATAAAATCTTATCTATAATTTATTCTGTAATTTAACCATAAACTCTTATCTATAACTTATTTTGTATAATTATTGATTAGTTGATTAAATAATCTAGGCATAGACATAAACTCACAACTTTAATTTAATTTCTATAATTATTAATCATATAATTCAACTATAAATTAACTAATTTATTTTTATGATTACATGTAGTGCCCTCTTACCGCAGGGTATACACTAGGACGCCTGGAGGTCATTCCGTTACATATCCTACGATAAAGGCGAGCTACGTTCGATCACTACATTCACTTCATATGGCATCATATCATTATTCACTTGTAAAGCATCATAAGAAAATCACAATATTTTTAAAACCAACTTTTTCCTCATTTCA
>JAOTBA010000001.1:9679642-9689678 GCA_025629845.1 Erythroxylum squamatum | reverse complement strand
GATCGTTCAGAACAAATGGTTTGTTCTTCCGCTGCGCTTGCGTTTGACGCTTGCTGAAGGACGATCCCCAACAGATTGAAGGTATGGTTGGCCAAATTGTCCAACCATTATTTGTCTTATTAGGCATGTTAGCTAAGCCTACTAAGTTTGACAATGAATAGGCTAAATGCTTGCAAATTAGTAACTGGCAAGTGTTTTTAGATTTTCACACCATACTTGCATGCAGAAGAGGGGGCATAAACATCAACTTCCTTAGCATAATGAAACTTGTTAAACTAGAAAACAAACACTTAAAACATTGAAAATAATAAGATCATACTGTTTGAATCTCATCATGGGTTCTGCTTTCCAAGAGTTTCTCATATGATAAATAAACCTGCTAAACTACGGTAGAACATAAGTCAAATATTCCTAATACTTAAGGCATATACTATTAAGGACATGTTCTTTTATTTCTTAGTTTGTTTTTATCAACTTCCTCTTCAAGGCACAAGAAGGTGTGAGGTGACATGACATAAAGAGTTTCAGAAAAGCCACCGTCAATACAACACAAAAAAGAGTTTCAGAAAATATTTGATAAGAAGTAACAGAAAATATTACGACGAGCAGCTGCCGGAGAAAAAGAAGAAAGAGGAGAAGATAGGAGATAAACCTATAAATAAATTAAATAAACTAGTTCCATGTTTAATAATAAAATAAAATTTTTATATTTTTTAAAAATAAGTGGATTCGACCTTACCACATCATCAATGATGTGGTGCAATGGGACCCACACAAAAAAATGCTAGGTCAGCTCTGACTTGGCACTTAACATAATGCTTTAAATTTTCCGTTAGGGTAGGGTTATAATTTAACGTTTTTTAAATGTTAGAGTTAGAATGGTTAACTCCAAAATATTTGGGTCAAACTTGTCGATTGATGCAAAAATTAAAGTTAGAAGTGACCTTTTTGCCTAGACCAACCAAGAACAATGTGTGATTACACTAGACTAGACTTAGTAGGAGTGGATTCTAGCATTTTCACACCAATAATTAACACCAACAATTTTGAAATTAGGCTAAGTATCATTCAAATGATGCAATAGCCTACTCAGTTTGATAGGTAACGAGATGAAGACCCTAACACACATATCTTAAATACTTTCAACGTTAGTGGTGCTAATGATGACTCAATAAGATTAAAATTATTCCCATTTTCATTTAGGGGTAAGGCAAAGCAATGGTTGAATGCTTTGCCTAGATCATCGCTTACTATGTATGATCAAGTAGTAAAGAAGTTTCTTTTAAAGTACTTTCTGCCAATAAAGACTGTCAAGCTAAGGAATGACATCTCCTCCTATTCCTAGGTTGATTTAGAGGCATTATATGACACATGAGAGAAGTTCAAGGAGATGTTAAGGAAATGCCTACATTATGGTCTACCTATGGATGCAAATCTAGACATTTTGTAATGGGCTAGATCAAACTATAAGGCAGACGATAGATGCAGCGGCTAGGAGTACTTTGAATAATAAGACACCAGAGTAGCCCATAACTTTATTGAAGACATGGCTATGAATAATTATCAGTGATGCTCCTCTCAAGCAAGACTTAGCAAGCCAATGGGGGTATTTGAAGTAGATACAATGGCGCAATTGATGAACTAGGTGGAAGCTTTAAACAAAAAGATTGATAGATTAACTATAAATCCACAGTTTCAAGTTACGCAGTGTGAGGTGTGTAGACTAGAACATTCAGGTGAAAACTATCAAGCATTATAGCGCAAATATGTGGATTACATAGAGAATGCTATTAGACCCCCAAAACAATTCGTACAATAATACGTATGATCTGAGATGGAGGAATGACCCTAATTTCTCTTGGAGGAATCAAAGGTAGATAAAAAAAAACAACCCTCCACTATGATTTCAACAATAACTAGCTCAGACTAAGAAGCCAAATTAAGAAGACATAATGTTCAAGCTCGTTCAAGTGCAAGATATAAAAGAACAGAGGCTTTTATACCTAACTTGGAGGTTCAGATCGGTCAACTTGTAAAGTTAGTATCAGAAAGACGATAAGGGAGTTTTCCTAGTACCACTAAAATAATTTTTAAAGAACATGTCCCTTAGGAGTGGAAAAGTGCTTCAAGATTAAAAAAAACTCCAAAAGAAGAAAGAGAATACCAAGAGTCAAGAAAAAGTTGAAGCTGAAGGAAACCTTAAAAAAGTTCAGGAATTTTGACTTGACATCCCTTGCCTTGCCAAAGTGAAGAAAGGTTTAATGGATGAACAGCTTGGTAAGTTCCTTAAACTGTGTAAGCAACTCCAGATTAACTTACCCTTTGTTAAAGCTCTTGCGCAAATGTCGTAGTATTTGAAATTTTTAAAGGAGCTCGTATCAAATAAGAGAAAGTTGGAGAAGTTAGGGACTGTAATACTGAGTGGAAGATGCTTATCAATTCTAAAAAAGCAAGATACCATAGAAGATCACAAATCTAGGGAGTTTTACTATCCTTTGTCAAATTGGTAGTTTAAAAATAGATAAGGCTTTAGCTAACCTATATATTAGTATTAATATGATGCCTTGCTCATTATTTAAGAAACTAGGATTAGGTGAACTAAAACATACTAGGATAAGTTTGCAGCTAGTAAATAGATCAGTAAAACATCCTAAAGGAATTATAAAGGATATTCTTATTAAGGTTGATAATTTTATTTTCCTAATAGACTTTGTGATTTTTGACTTAGAGGAAGATGTAGAGGTACCTCTAGTCCTTAGTCAACCCTTTTCAGTGACTGCTAAGTCGATTAATAATGTTGGCTAAGGCAAGTTAATACTAAAGGTAGGGATGAAGAGGTTGTATTTAAAATTCTAAATTGAGTATGACATTACATTAATAGATGCACCTAAGTCTAGCATGGAATGCTTAATTTTCTTATCGCCAATGATATAAGGAAGTGTAAACATACTAGATCTTATCTTATTTTGGTAATTTTCTATTTATAGTTGATATATTCTTACCCAAAATTATTCTCTCTTTATACCTCAGTTTCTTTTATTTGAGCATAGTTCTTTCAAGAACTTTGCGTATTTTGGAATTTTCTTGATGCCTTCTAAAAATGATATATTGATTTCTACCTTTCTGAAGGTTTCCAAAATATCTATTTCATATTTCTCTTCTTTGGATTTAGCCAACCTACAAAAGAAAGGAGGTATACATACATTAGTTGATATCAATAAGACAAATCATCTTTTACCTTTATTGAATCTTGAGCTAGAGATTAAACTTTCTTTTCTCTTTTATCAGGCTTTTCTATCTCTATTATTAAGGAAAATCAAGATTGAATTTCCTTCCCACTTCTTATTTTCAATACACTCACATTCTCCCTAAGATTCATCACCGTTTGTGAAGGTAATTTTTCCGATGCCTGTGCTTCTAATTACAAACAGAGTCAGCTAATTAAGTGATATGATTTTGTCAGTTCTAAATATATCTTATTTCCTATTGAAATTATTGAGTATTATTAGTAACTGACTTAACAATTTCATCCAAAGACAAACTTGAATTTGAAGATTGAGATTGAGTGTGTAAGTGATTGAGGTTGTCTATTGTAATTGTGAGGTTGGTATCTTTATTAACCTCCTTGATTTCCATAGCTAAAGTTTGAGCGATCTCTCTACCTTAAATTATAATGGTTGGAATAAGGGTCATATTTTCATTGAGGTTGACCAAGAAATCCCCTTATTACAGTATTTTCTTGAAAGGAGTCTTATTGCAATATAGGGCACATATTTGTATTACGTTAGCTTCTTGAAGGGAGTCTTATTATAATATAGAGCACAGATCTGTAGGATGCCCAAAGAATGAGCATATTTTGCACACTCATATTAATTGCAATTGATCTACAGTCATTTGTCAAACTAGAGTGGTTAAATCTAAAATTATATTCTTATAGTATTACTTACCTTATTTATGCATTTAATAGTTCCATCCATCCTTATCCTCAATTGCTAAAAGTTTTCAGCCATGTTTGAAATTAATTACTTGGCTAGTTATGGTGTATTTTTTACCAAAGCTTTGCCACTAACTGCTTTACCATGTTCCTATCCATTGAAAATAACCCACTAAGAATATAATGGTATGGGCAACTAGCACATAAGTCCTTAAACCTCTTATAATATTTATACAATGTTTCTTTGGTGAATTGTCTTATCTTATATATCTCCTTCTGATTTTGGTTTCTCGTGATGTAAGAAAAATCTTCTCCAAGAATAACCTTTTTATTTCGTTCCATATTGTCACTAAGCCATATGTAAGATAATTTAGCTAATACTTTGCCTTATCTTTCAATGAAAATGGAAAGGCTCTGAGATTAATATGTTCTTTTGTCACTCCTTATGGCTTCATTCTAAAGCAAACAACATGAAATTCTTTCAAGTGATTATATGGATCTTCACCAGCAAGACCACAAAAGATAACGAGCAAGTGAATCAAACTAGATTTTAATTCAAAATCTACCTTAACATCTAAAAATCTTATGCTTAAGGGTTATTGACTCAAATTTTGTGTCATTAACTCCCTCAGTGTTCTAGTGTTAGGATTTATCATCTTTTCTTTAGCTTCTTAGAAATTAGAATCTTCATTAATTGTTAGATATATCTCAAATTTCACTTTTGGAGGTGAATAACCTTTTTCTTACTTAGTCTCTTTCCTTAAACAATTTACTATCTTGTCAATTTATGTATTATATCGCAATTCACTTGTCTAAGAAGAATGAGTCATACAGGATAATAGATTAGCAGTGAAATGTAAAATAACATATAGAAACAAAGAAACTAAAATAGTTCCCTAATAATTATTCCAAAATTTTGATTAGGTTATTGAAGCCCTCAAAATTAATTTCGATTCACTAACTTCTTGTAATAGTCATAAAACAAAGTTGAATCCCAAGAAATCTGAAAACTAGTTTTATAATTTCAATTAACAAAACAAATCGGGGTTTATGATTAATTATTTAATGAACTAAAACTAGAAAAAAATCAAAATAAATCAAATGAATATAAAGAGTGAGAAATTCAATTTAAAATAACTCTAATTCAATGGAAATATCTCATCCAATTATAACATTAATCATTGGTTTAAAAAGAATGATTTCCATAATTCAAGCAGTTACTTCGAAAACTATTAGGATAGCTATAATAAGTATCATTTTTTTCTAAATAGATTAGTTCAAACTCATCATTCAAACCAAAACTTACCATAAATTTATTAAGTATGAAATCATTTCATATTTATTAAATGATAAAAATAAGCTTAATGAAATAGAATAAACCTTAAATCAAATAATTGAGATAGCTACAACTATTCAATTTAGTTCTTTTTGTTTCCCATAAGTTAAATATGCAAATTCATAAATAACTTATGTGTTACTTGTAAAAATCATTTATGACAATTACAAATCATTACATTCATAGATAGCTATAGAATAATCAACATCAAATTAATTTTTCAGATTAATCAATATTGATTACTTATGAAATAAAAGAATATAAAGCTATAAATAATTAAATTAAAGTAAAAATTTAGGTTTAGAACAAATCCTCACAAGGTTATAACTAGAGTTTTGAATTCCCTTAAATTAGAATATTTAGATTTAGCCATACATGACTATTGTTTCAACACCAAAACTAGACCAAAAGATGAAAGATTAAGAGGGAATACAAAGAAAATGAAAGAGACTAGTATGGAGAATTGACTATCACCTTTTTCCTTCTGTTTTCAACACAAAAAACTAAGAGTATGTTTGGATGTGGGTGGAGGGATGGAAGGGAATGGAATGGAATGGCCCAAATGACTCAGGCCATTGTTTGGGAATCTATTTTGAAACAGGATGGAATGGCAATTGATGGCTTTGGAAGCCATCCTTTGTCATCCAAAATCCAATATTTTGTAACCTCCCAAATTGGGGGTTCAGGGATGGATGGCATGGTTTGCCTTCCAGACCCTCGCTTATTTTATTTAAACTTCCAAACAATAGAGTGGTCCATTTCATTCCATTCCATTCCACTCTATTCCATTAATTGCCATTCCATTCCATTCCATCTTAAACTCCTAAACATACCCTAACTTCCTTCGATCATGCCAATTTTCCGTTCTAAACAAATTCAAATCTGTTGGGAATAAACCTAATTAAACTTAAACTCTTAGGGTAAATCTGGCATTGGGCGTGATCTCTCCTTATCCACTTCAATAATCTGTCAACTTTTTCCAAAATTCATGATTTTGACAAATAATGATCTAATTTTATGCAATCACCACTTGTCATCTCTAAAACAAAGTAAATATTAATTTGACCATTAAAGCACCATAATTAATACAAAACAAAAGAGGTAAGTATAATTAACATAATCAAATCACATTTTATTAAGGATAAGCACATTGAAAAGTAGTAAAGAGAAGATTAAGATATCTAAAAGGTATTATTGATTATACATTGTGTTTTCAAGGCAATGAACTATGTATATATGGGTATACATACACAAATTAAGAAGAAGATTTAGATAAGAGAAAATCAACTTCTAGATTTGTTTTCTTACTCAATAATGGTGCTATATCAAAAAAAAAAGAAACAATCATATATTGTGTTATCAACAATGGAAGCTAAATTTATAACATTTTGAGCAACAATACAAGAAGCGATATGGTTTAGACTATTCTTGGTTAATTTAAGAGCCACTAAAAGCAAGATTGATCCAATAATAATAAATTGTGATAATCAAACAACAATTGCTTATACTAATTAAAGACCTTAAATTTCATTGTAAAACTAAGCATAGAGTTACTAAATATAATTATGTGAAAGATATAGTTGCACGAGGAGAAGTGAGAATGAATTATATCTATATGAGATATAATAACAAACTCAATGGCAAAACCATTTTTCGGAGATACATACATTGTGCATGTAAAGTCACTAGGATTATATGGATATTAAATTGAAATTGATTAACATTTCTATATGTTTATTTATTCAATTTATTTTCATGTATAAAGACAAATATGAGTTGAGATTATTTGTTAAAAAATAAACATTACTTGATACTTAATTTTGAAATATGTTTTCTTTATATGACTTTTTTCATATAAATCAAAGAGTGTGTTAGATAGAAAAAAAGATTGACTTTCTCACATATTACCTGTAGCATTTGTGATGACCAGAGGTAAGAAAGGTTTTAAGTCTATCATCAAGGTGATAATTGAGAGCTAAAGTAAGAAACTTCAATCTCAAATACTAACGTAGATGATAAGTCAAAAGGAAATTTGTTTGGGGTGGTCATATAGTATTTGTCTTAAGTTGCCATATGAGAATTTAGAAAAATAAATTCAAGAGTAGACAACTGAACTCAAGTTAAACATTAAATATGTTTAAACTAACATTTGGACGGTATTACATTAATAAAATAAATATGTTCTAAATGAATAAGAGTTGATACCATAACACATAAATCTTACCATATATGGAAAAAAGACTATGAAAAGAGATTAATGCAAGTCATAAAATCTTAACTTACATTATGTGGGACCCTAAATGTTAAAAAAGTCTCATAATATACCCTTAGGGAACTTGTTTTATTCTTAAGAACGAAATTTAAGGTTTTCTACTTTAGGATGTTAATAAAATATTATATTTGGTATGATTTTATAGACAATTTTGGGAAAGCAAAATAATCAATTCAAGAGAATTTAGAGAAAAGAAGTGTCATTTTAATTTTTAACTCACATAAGAAAAATTATATATTCAAAGGTGGTCATCGAGTTTTGGTAAAAGAATTGAATACATTTATGACATGATAAAATAAATAAGATCAAAGGAGATTAAAATGTGAGATATAACCTAGGGTGTAGCATACCAGTCTACTAAAAAATCAATTCATTTATCGATACTTCTACAAAGTGCTAAACATCTAAACCCATCGTAAGTGAGTGAGAAATGATAACTATTAGACACACATGATAATTTACGAAGCAACATTTAATATCAATTGCTAGAGCCAGTTAAAGACTTAAACTTCAATATAAACTTATTATTCTTAAAAGAAAGTAATGATCATTTTAGTGTGAAGATTAAGAGATAACACATCCAAACAAGTTGTATTCTTTGCGAAAAAACAAGAACCATCTAACCTATGGGACAAAGAAACTTATTTGCAAGTGATAAGTTTCAATAATGATGCATATCCGATCCTAAAGTGACATGTTTATCTATATTTAAATTAATTACAGGCATATTAATATATGGAATATTAACATATTAGTATTTCCAAAAATAATATTCATTAAGTTTTTCTTACATGAATTTAAACTCATTATATTGGTAAAGGAACTGGGAAAAAAAAACTAATTTAACCATTAAACCATAACCATGTTTTGCTTCAAATATTTATACATAAAAAGAATTTTCTACTTGACACACTTATCACAGATGATATATCATATATGTTAAGATAAATGTACAAAATCATATATTAAATAATTAAAAAATAAATGTGATTTATCTTCAAAACCATATCTAACTAATGTTCTGTTAGTTAGGTTAGTTGTATTTGTATTATTACAACAAATAACACTCTCCCCAAATTTTAACTAAAAAAATTAAATATCAATCCTCTCACATCCAATTAATCTATTAAACATAATAATTGTAGAAGTTAATGATAAATTTTTTTATAACGAAATTGCAGTTATTATTTATCAAGTAAGTCATGGTTAACTTTTGGGAGTATAAGTTTATCATCAGAAAAAAGAAATGTTCTTAAATATATAGGCCTTGTTTGGTACATGACTGATCAACTATTTTTTGGTAGATTGAGAGGTATTTGATTGTTTGACTATGTCAAACCGCTAATAATCATATTTGGTAATCAGCTATTAGGTTGGCGGATTGAACTCAATCCGCTATCTTTGAAAACACTTCTGTAATGAGCGTTTTGCTCCATTGACTAAGAAATTAATGAACGAAAAGAGGATTATACTCAAAAGTTATTACAAATTAGGAGAGAGAAAGAGAGATAAAGATAGAGATTGAGATTGAGATTGAGAAAGATAAACATAAAGTGTGAGTTCAGTTTACTCAAAGTAAAAGAAAATACTCTAGTTTATTCAAAAATTAAGCAAAGTTGAAAATTTTTCTTTAATAAAATTTTATGTTTCGTATCAGTATTATTATTTATAAACATTATTATATTTTTAATTAAATAAAATAGGTATCATTGGATTTCGTATTATAATACAAAAACTACTACCAAATTATTTTATACTAACCAAAATTTTCTATGATGTTAGATTTTGGGTTGGGTAGGAAAGTTTGAGTTGCCTTCATTATACTTGTTAATACTTGGATTAAATTTTGTTATTAAGAAGAATTAAATCATTAAATTAAAAGTATATTTTTATATTTGATATTTTTAAACATAAAAATGTTTCTGCAATTATGTCTAAAATTTTTTTAATGTTATTTTAATAGTTAAAATTATTAAAAATCTTTTTTAGTTTTAGTTATAAGATAAGACTAATTTTATTAAGAGAGTACATTTTTGTATAATTAAAAATAATTTTTATGCTCATTAACTACCACATTTTTTCAGTTTAGTTTCTAAAATTAATTTAAATAATTATTTTATTTTGAACATAGGAAAATAGGTTTAATTTATTTAATTTTAATTGATTGACTAAAGCAAATTGAAACGTAAGCATAAAATTGGGATTGAATAAGTATTCATTGATGGATCAAAATAAAATAATTTGTGCAACTTTTACATTACATAACTATATTAGAACCAAAAGTGACATTTAATCAGTTAATTAATTTTTAGGGTTTTCTCTTCTGCTTTATGCACGTACCTATGCGCTATGCATATCTCAACCCTAGAATGATCTAATCTCATCTCTCTTCTTGATTATCTTTTTTCTTTGTTCTCTTTCTTTTCTTTTCTGATTTCTGTTGGTGGGGTTATAGAGGATCACTTTTCATAGCCGACGACAATGAGTATCTTAA
>JAOTBA010000001.1:9644059-9664548 GCA_025629845.1 Erythroxylum squamatum | reverse complement strand
CATATTTAATACGCCATTTGGTGCAGTATTTGTCAAAGACACCTTCAAAGTCTCCCAAGACTCTGGTAATGAAGCTAACACTATTAGAGCAATCACCTCGTCGTCAAACTTTATGCCCATCTTTGATAACTAATCAACCGTCCCTTCCATATTGTTTAAATGATCAGCTACAGAAGTACCCTCCTGGTATTTTTTCTGCATCAATTTTGTCAGATAAAACAATTTGTTGTTTCCGGTCTTTGAATCATATAACTGTTCCAGCTTATTCCACAGCGTTCTTGCATGAGTCTCGTTACAAATGTGATTATACACATTATCATCAACAAATTGTCGAATATAACCACACGCTCATTCATGCTCAAACTCCCAATCTTCGTTGGACATCTCCTCAGGTTTAGTTATTGAAAATACCGGCAAATGCATCTTTGTAATCATCAAGAGATCCTTCATCTTGGTTCACCATATACGGTACAGTAAAACTTCGATAAATGAATATTTGATAAATTAATAATCTCGATTAAATAATAATTTTCTCTGGTCCCGACTTGGGTCAATGGGATAAAATAATAACCTCGCTAAATGTATAAGATAATAGTTTTAAAAAAAAATCCTTGAGGCCCACTCAAAATATAAAATAATAGTTCATTAAATAAGTATGAAAATTATATATATAATTCATAAAATAAAGCACTTCCTAAACAATTTTTATTTCATTTATGCTTTCCTAAAATATGTACTATAGTCAATTGATTCTTCTTTTCATGCGAACTGAATTCAATTTCATCTTTAACTTTTTGGAGAGCACAAACTACATTCGGCACATTCTTCTCATTTTGAAGCAAATAACTTTTCAAAGTCTCGACGGCAAGAAAAGCTTCTTTTGGAGAAACATGTGGTATAACATTACTATCATCTGGATCTTGATTGTCATCATCTTCCATACCCATTACTCCTTGAATAATTTCTTCGTTCGTAGGCGATTCCATTAAAGCTTCATTTTCACTAGGATAATTCAGAATCTGCTCTACATTTATGGCATTTCTATAATGTAAATTAGAAATAACTTTCTCTAATCTTTGAATGCCTTCAACATCACCAGTTTCTACTTCTAGAAGCATACCTTCTTCAGATCGAATTTTGCAATGTCGAAAACAATTTACAATAGTTGTGACCTTCACATCAATATTCCAAAATAAAAATTATTCTATAAATTAATAAATATTAATTTATAGATAAATTAATAAAATATTCATTAATCGATAAATTAATAATTTCGTATAAAATAATAATTTTTTCAGTCCCAAAATATTCATTTATAGAGGTTTTACTGTATTTTACTTTGTTGAATTTGCAAACTAAGTTCGTATCAAATTTTCAATGGGAAGAATATGTTATTTGTTTTTTTTCTACATATAGATCCAGAAGAATATCTTGTTTATTCAAAAGCCCCTAAGAATATTCTTAACACCAACGTCATATGACATCTCATATGTGATGGTCATATAACATCTTAACTCACTCTATGCTATAAAGTGTGCTCAGAGGATTCCAAGAGTTTCATGTTATACTTGGCTCTGCTCTCAATGACGGGCTGAATCGTTTGGCATGATAAACAATAATCATCTCAAGTTAAAACTGAAAATGTTCACCCAATAAATACGTATTTAACATATATACGTATTTATATGTTAATCTGTAGTCTCAATGACTTGACTACACATTAAGTTCCCAAATTGTCACAGCCACGACCATGATAGGTGAGGTGGATAAGGAATGTAAATGTCTGTGATGATGGTAAATTTTACACAATTTGATGGACAATAAATGTGGATTGTAACTACAATTAAATAGTTGAGGCACCTGAAGAAATAAAAATATATACTCCTTCTTATTTAAATGTATATTCCTTCCTATTTAAAATAAACATTATTTTGGAGAGATTTTGATTATTAAAAATAAGTGTCGTTTATGACTTTTCATGCATGATTATAATTTTACTTCTAAAATTATCTTTTAATTTTTCTCACATCTTAATTACATAAATTATATTTTCAAGACACTTTAATATGCAATTAATAAAGATATATAAAATATTTTATTAACTTTCTTAATAAATGTGTATCTATTTAAACCGACTTTGAGACATGAAATTCATAACCAACGCAACTTTCATTGATGTGATGGCATGAACATACTTCACTTGAGATTTAGAGCCCGTTGGCCGGCTCTTACGGCACAAGAAAACCAACCCAGACTAAAAACACAACATATATATATAATTAAACTCACAAAAACCATTCCCCTGGACGAGAAAACCCAAAGGACTAAAGTATATATATATATATCTTCAAAGGGCCGAACAACAAACCACAAAAACCAATCCCCTGGAGCTGGGATCTCTCGTTTGCTATAACTTAATAAATACCCTAACCCTAACTGCAAAACTTATTGGCACGCAATATTGAGAGGTTGATGAAAATAAGCAAATTCTTCATTCCCGAATTCCAAGTCATAATCCGTAAGCTCGCTTGATTCACCATCCAAACCGCAAAAATCAAGACCATCAATAGCACAATAATCATCCGCAAGCCTCCCAATGAGGCTACCAAAGGTAACTGCTTGAGAATGTACCGTGCCTCATCGATAAAACCCAATTCGGGAATTTCAAGATTTTAAACAGCATTCGCATTAAAAACATCTTCTCCCTTCATTTCGTCCCAAGACGGTGAAGTATGATACAAAGCACCATCAGTGTCATTAGACGACACACGAAGGGAGTCGCTAGTCATTTTGTTCTCTAATATGTTCTGCCTCTTCTCCAAACCAGCCATAGCCTCGTACTCTCGCTTCTTTGTCTCATAGGCTTTAGCCGCCTCTTCGAGAGTGTTGTAAGTGCCCAACTAAGTCCGCACTTTGGTCACAGGATTTCTCATCTCAGCTGCCCATTTACCCCACTTCCTTTGTCGCACACCAACAGGCTTCTTCGCTGTTTTTGTTACGACAGTTGCATTTTTACCAGAGGTTCTAGGCAAAACCCTTCTCCTTGTGTGGGGCTTCTTGCCAAAACTTCTATTACTGCCCTGAGAGGAGGATTCTCTTAAGAAGCGTGAGAGAGATGTGAGATAGAGAGTAAAGTAAGAGAGATGTATGAAGAGAGAAAATATCTCACATTATTAAAAACTACTACAGTATACAAATGGCTTTATATACATCAACGGTAAAAGCTAATTAACTAACTGTAACACTAACAAGCTAATTAATTAACTCTAACACAATGACACAATAATCATAACATAATACAGCATTCTTCACAGCCCCCCTCAAGGTGGGAACATAGTAAGACCCAACTTGGAAGATAACTGCAAGTGATAATTGTGACCAAGAGGCTTGGTCATGAGATCAGCTAGTTGCAGTTTGGAAGGAATATAGGCAGTTTGAAGAAAACCATCTTGAATTTTCTCTCGAGTGAAGTGACAATCAATGTCCAAATGTTTGGTTCGCTCATGAAAACAAGGATTAGCTGCAATTTGTTGAGCAGCCTTATTGTCACAAAACAAGGTAACCGGAACCTGAACTGGAATGGATAAATCCTGAAGCAAATAGGACAACCAAAGCAGCTCACTAGTGGTAGCAGCCATACTCCGATATTCAGCTTCAGCAGAAGACTTAGAAACAGTAGATTGCTTCTTTGTCTTCCAAGAAACTAACGCATGCCCCAAGAAAATGCAGTAACCAGTAAGCGAACGGCGGGACATCAAGCAAGATGCCCAATCTGCATCCGAAAATGCAGTCAACTTGAGCTGTGACTGCACAGGATAAAACAATCCCGCAGAAATAGAACCTTTCAAATATTTGAGGACATGAGTAACAGCCTGCATATGAGGAAGCTTAGGAGCAGACAAAAACTGACTCAAATGTTGCACTGCATAAGAAATATCCGGCCTAGTCATGGTCAAATACAACAACCTGCCAACAATTTTCCGATAAGCTTCTGGATGTTCTAGAGGTTCTCCCTCAGTAAGAGACAACTTGAGATGCTGAGGAAGAGGAGTAGAGCAAGGCTTAGCTCCAGTCAAACCAGCATCCGTTAAAATATCCAAAATAAACTTCCGCTGATGTAAAAATGTACCCTGCTCATTCCTATGCAACTCAATACCCAAGAAATACCGTGCAAGTCCCAAGTCCTTAATTGTGAACTTAGTATGTAAAGCTGTTTTCAAACTAGCAATGTCAGAATCATTATCACCAGTAATCAAAATATCGTCAACATATATGAGGACAACCGTAAAGAGATCTCCTGCCCTCTTAACAAACAAGGAATAATCATTAGTAGACTGAACATAACCCAAGTGTGTAAGAAACTTAGTAACCTCCTTATTCCACTGTCGTGAGGCTTGTTTAAGGCCATACAAAGACTTCTTCAAACGACAAACCTGACCAGGTTTGGCAGCATGATACCCATCAGGAGGGACCATATATATCTGCTCATCAAGATGACCATGCAAGAAAGCATTATTAATGTCAACTTGATGTAAAGGCCAATTCCTAGCAGTAGCCAAGGCAATGACAACTCTAACAGTAGCAAGTTTAGCCACAGGAGAAAAAGTATGTTTATAATCCTTACCCTCCTTCTGATCAAAACCTCTAATAACCAACCTGGCCTTGTACCTCTCGACGGTTCCATCTGGATTATATTTGATCTTATAAACCCATTTGGAAGAAATAGCTTTATGGCCTGCAGGTAAAGTGGTTAGTTCCCAAGTATTATTCCTCTCTAAAGCATTAAGCTCCAACTCCATGGCCTCCACCCATAGCTTATCCTGACTAGCATCATGAAAGTTAGCAGGTTCATGAGTTGTAAACACATTAGCCAAGGAAACCACATAATCATGAGGGAGGTGTTGAAAATCAGCAGAAGAAAAGAGATGATGATATGTAGAAAAACTGTGGGAAGAGGAAGAAGAAAGCGCATTGTTGGCATTGGCATGTAGAACAAAATCTTGTAACCAATGAGGTTGTTGTTTTTGTCTTTGAGATTTACGCAAAATTGGAGAAGGAGCACAGGAAGAATCAGTTGTGGGAGGTAAAGAAGTAGAATGGACAGCAACAGGAGGAGAAGAATGAATAGGAGAAGGAGAGACATGTTCAGGCAGAAAAGTATCGACAGAATCAGTGGAAGAACCAATTAAAGAAGGAGATATAGTATGGATAGGTGAAGAAACATGAACTGAAGGACTTTCAGAACAAGGCAGATGATGAAAAGATGAAGAAGATTTAAAAGGAAACACAGTCTCACAAAAAATAACATCTCTGCTTAACAAAACACATTGTCTCTCAAGATCAAAGAGCTTATAACCCTTTTGGGCAGGAGGATATCCTATAAGTACACATTTATGAGCTCTAGGTTCGAATTTATCACCTTTTGGACCCACCTTAGCAGCATAGCAAAGACAACCTATGGTTCTCAAATGAGTATAATCGGGTTTAGAGTGAAATAATATTTCATGAGGACTTTTCCAATGCAAAATGGGTGTTGGCATTTTGTTAATGAGGTAGGTGGCTGACAAAAGACACTCTCCCCAAAAATGATTAGGCAAATTGGCATGTAGTTTGAGAGATCTAGCGGTGTCAAGTAAGTGTCTGTGCTTTCTCTCAACAATGCCATTTTGTTGTGGGGTATAGGTCATTGATTTCTGATGAATAATTCCTGTATCGCTCATAAACTGGCGACATTGTGAGTTAATAAACTCAGAACCATTGTCAGTCCTCACATACTTAGGTGTGGTGGAAAAATGATTTTGTATGTATTTCACAAAAGAAACAAAGGTACTACTAACTTGCTGCTTACTTTGCAAAAGATAGGTCCAAGTAGCACGAGAAAAATCATCCACTATAGTAAGAAAATATCTTGAACCATCAAGATTACAAGCTCTATACGGTCCCCAAAGATCCATATGAATAAGCTCAAAAATAATGGAAGAGGAATGTGTGCTTCTTGGAAAAGGAATTCGATGAGATTTAGCCAATTTGCAAGTATCACAAAACAATTTATTGATATCAAACTGTTTACAATCAGCCACATGAGAAAGTTTAGAAGCTGAAGAATGCCCCAATCTTGCATGAAAAGTATGCAAGTCTACATTATTTGGAGTGACAAGACATGAATGCCTAACATCATCTAAAGAATTCTCCATATGTGATGAATTCTGTAAGAATTGGACAGAAGGGTCTACAAAAGTATCATGAGGATCAGCCACAAGGTAGTATAATCCTTTTATGCCTTTGCCAACAGCAACAACTTTGCTAGTGATAGGATCTCGAAAGGTACAACAAGAAATATGAAAATGTGCCTCCAGTTTTTCAGATTTAAGTAACTTTCCAACAGAAAGAAGATTGTACCTAAACTCAGGAACATATAGCACATTATGCAGAGTCAAAGTGGAAGTGATGGGTATGGATCCAACCAGTGTAACATTTTTGGTTGAACCGTCTGGTAAAGTAATGAATATAGGCTGAGAAAGGGATTTGGTGCAAGAGAAAAGATGAATAGATGGGGTCATATGGTCCGAGGCTCCTGTATCTACAATCCATTTATCATGCAAACTATCATTGTGCATATAAGAAAAAGCTGATTGGGTAGGAACAATACCTGCATAAGTCATACTTGCACCAAATGCCTCTTGTGGGATAGTAACTTTTCCTTTAAGTATTTTCATCATTTCCTGACATAGCTGGGTAATCATCTGCTGATTCACTTGATTCCCATTGTCATTGTGCAAATCTAGTGGATTATCTTCTTCAGTCTCACTACCAGGACCATCAATGCTGACTTGAGCAGCCATTCGACCAGGTTTCTTTCCTCATTTCCCTTTGTACCAATTAGGATATCCTATCCTTTCAAAGCAGCTCTCAAATAAATGTCCTTCCTGCTTACAATGAGTACAGAATCGTCTACCATTCTTCTTGTATCCTTTCGAAACCACACAAGAAATTTTAGTACCTTCATTACTGGTTGAAAATGCAACAAGATCTACAACTTGACTGGTAACTTCCTTTTGTTTTTCAATTTGTTGTATCAAATAATAAGCTCGATTAACCAAAAGTAAGGGATCCATTGACAACACCTAATTCCTTACTCCTTCATACTCATCATTGAGCTTTAGTAAAAATTGCATGAGCTTAGACCTACTGTCCATTTCAATAAACTTTTGAGCAACTCCATAACTACAACCATATTTACACATAGGAATATCAATCAGACTATTTAACTCATCCCAGCATCTCTTGAGTTTACTAAAATAAGCAGCCACAGACATGCTTCCCTGAGTTATTTGGTTTAATGTACGTTTAAGTTGATATATCAAAGGACCATTGCTTTGACCATACCTTTCATTAATTTCCTTCCACAATTGCTCAGTAGATTGAGCATATAAAAACGAATTTGAAAGCTCTGGAATCATCGAGTTCAAAATCTAGCAAGTGACCATATAATCACATCTAGTCCATCTTTGATAATCAGAATTATCAAAATCTGGTTTAACACAGGAGCCATCCACGAAACCTAATTTCATTTTAGCATCTAAAGCCATCTTTACGGTTCTACTCCAACCTAAAAATCGCACACCAGTAAATTGAACGGTAGTGAGTGACATACCAGGATAATCTCCACTCGATAAAGTCAGAGGATCTATCACACCAGGAAATGATGCTCCAGATCCAACACTGCCATGGACATGGTCGGTTGAACTTGCCATCTTCAATCAGTGAACATCCTTGAACAAAACCAACTTAGAATAGGCAAATGAGCCACGAGAATCTGTTACAATCTTCAAGGCAATCAAAAAATCACAGAAGCAATGAGCAAGATCTGAAGAAAACGAAGCTCTCTAATACCATCTTAAGAAGTGTGAGAGAGATGTGAGATAAGAGAGTAAAGCAAGAGAGATGAGGTTGGAGAGAGAAAAAAATATCTTAATTGATTTAAAAAAAATAGTATACAGACAAAGGTCTTTATATACATCATCAGTAATAAGCTAATTAACTAACTCTAATCAGTAAGAAGCAAATTAACTAAGTCTAATACAATTACACAATAACATAACAACACAGTATTCTTCACACACCACGAAGATGTTAGCCATTGCAATAAGCCAGACAGGCTTTTCGAGTGATATAAGGATGTTATCTTGGACTGCATTACCATACATCTAGTAGCCAATAAGAGCAACAGGGAATAGCACAAGGCCACAACTATGTAGGCTACAATGACTCCTATCCACATAGGTCCTTTTGATGGCTTCTTAGGTGTAGATGGTGAAGTAAATCATACGTTAGTATAGACTTAATATTCGATATACAAAACGCACAAGAAGGGGGGGTTGAATTGTGTATCCTTTTCTTGAATACAATCCCCTTTTTCAAAACTTCTTTTGAAAACTTGCTTTTTCAGAACTATTGAATAACAGTATCACGAAGTATCGTAGTTTACTTAGAAGTACTTGTATAAAACAATAGAAGTTAAATGTAGAGAGTTAAGAGTAAGAATCGACACAGTAAATTTATACTAGTTCACCCCAAATCGTGGGCTACGTCCAGTCCTCATAATCCTTTCTGAGATTTCACTATACTTCTCAAAAATACAAGTACTCTTTTCACCGAGCCTCTTCAGGTCTCTTACAACAAGTATTCTTTTCACTTAGCCTCTTCAGGCTTTCAGATTTTCTTCTTTCTACCGAAAGATGTTTCGAGCTTTGTTATAAACAATATAGCTCTAGAGTTTAGCACAATAAATACAATGATTCACAATCTCTTTGAATTCGCTAACTTTTTTAAAATCTCTAACTTCTTCAGTCTTCGACTCCGACTCATATTTATAACCTTCGTCTTCAACTGCTTCTTGATAACGGCTTCTTTCTTCTTATTTCTTGATCTTTAAAGAAACAATTATTCAGTTGAGTTCTATAACTAACTCAGACTGATTAACCATCCGACATGGTATCGGGGCTTCGTCTTATTTTCTATCGTCTTATTTTCGGCTTCGCTTCGTCTTAGTTTTTTACGTCTTACTTTTCGCTTCATCTTTCGTCTTATATTTGGCTTCGTCTTAGTTTCTTCGCTTCGTCTTAGTTTCTCTCGTATCCGCGCTTCATCTTATTTTCTGTCTCCGCGCTTCGTCTTATTTTCTTTCTCTGCGCTTCGTCTTATTTTCGCTTCTTGCGTCTTAGTTTTCTGCTTCGCAACTTCGTCTTGCTTTCTTCTATTATTATTTGGTCATCATCAAAATTATTAATCATAAAGTCATTTTGACTTAACACAAGTCTCATCTGGATGTCATCAAAATATTAAACCAACATCGACATCATCCAGACGACTTCCTTCTAATGCAGTAGTTGTAGACACTCGTCTTCTTATTCTAGTATCCGACAATGATATGAAATGGAACTTGCGTATGAGTTTCAAGTTAATTAAGCAACTATTGAATTCTAGAATTCAACAAATTGTTAAATCCATAAATTGAGCACATGCTACCAGAACTCCTAACAACACCAATGCCAGAATCAATCATGGTCTTTTGTGCCTTTTGAGGGTCCTGAAAACCTTTTTTACTTGTTAGAAAAAGTTAGGTTCTAAATCCCTTGTTTACATGTTTCGATATGTTGTTTAACTCTTTAAATAATTATTGTTCTTCATTTAACAAACCTAATTTTTTCTAAATAATTAAGGTGGAAGATATAATATGGAAATTTCAAATTTAAAGAATGTTTCATCATATCCAAATCTGATTATAGGATTAGGGTTTTAACTTTAATTTTAGAAGTCTTTAATAATCATAAACAATTTAGTTAAGTTAAAATAATTAAAGTATGCTCACATTTTACTATTTAAAATCATAGTGATATTTGATCTTATGATTAGAATAATTACTAAACATATTTTGAATTTGATTTTCTAAATTTAAAATCATTTAAATTATATAGCATGATTAACACATGAAGCATAATCAATTATAAATCTTAATTTATACCTTATTATGAAGTTTGATCTTTTTTTGTTGTTTTATCTAATCGTTTATGAAATTGTCTCATCTCAATTACCATAGCCGTATAAATATTCGACCTTTAATGATATTCATAGAATGAGTTAAGAGAACTCTATAACTCTTGTACAAGGGTTAGGCAAGAAGTGTTAGCACTGCTTAAGTTTATCTATAATAGATTTTAGATAATTACTTCTAATTAAATATCAATTTGGTCCAAATAAGATCCAATATGTCATATTGATACTTATTCATTAAATATATCATATTTAATTGAAAATTTTTCCAACTTGATTAAAATATCTTTTTTCTCTTCAACATATTCTTTGAGTGTAACTCATTATGTTCTCAAATATGTTGGTAGTAGATATAAATTACAACCTTAAATCATATTTAAGATTATATAAATTAAAACTGCTTTAATTTATCTGTAATTCTCTAATTAAACATTTTACATATATAGATCAAGATTGGTGTTGTTAACACATCATAACCTCCTCAATATTTAAGAATGTCAAAGTGGTTTTGAATAATATTTTTGTACATGATTTTTCCATATAATTTAATCATTTCATCATGTAATGTTCCAATTAGACATAGGGTATGAAATTAATGTCTACTCTAATTTAGTCTAATCATATTAGTTATTTACAATCAGTGATTGATTAAATTAATGACATTTGAAAATTATTTTCGAAGTGTTATTCTACCTTAAACAAGTATGTTTCAAATCAATACTAATTGGAAATAACCGAGCATTCTTCATACTTACTTTAAGATGATGAATCCTATATTGATCATTTAAGTAGATCCATATAGTTTATATCCAATAACTACTAATAGGTGTAAATTGCATTGTCTTTTTATAGGTAATTTGATAAGTGTTTGGTGGTTAAGTTGATTGTTTAGTGTATGTTTAGCTTAAGAATTGTGTTAGTTCATAAACATTTGTGTTTTAAGTGTTCTTTGGGTGAGAACATGTTTTTGAGCTTAAATTATATATATATGAGGTTCTGTGATGAATTTGTTAATGTTTCAGGACATTCAGAAGAGTTTTGGAAGAGACCCAAACCAAAACACAAGGCCACGATCATGAGGGACCTGCCACGATCGTGACAGAAGCACCAACATAGGGCCACGATCGTGGCAAATATGTCACGATCGTGATAGAAGCTCAAGCATAGGGCCACGATCGTGGGGGATCTGCCATGATCATGACAGAGAGCAGATGAACCGGCCACGATCGTGCACCAAGGGCCACGATTATGGCCTGCATATAGATAGACAGGGACTCACTTTCAGATTCGAGTTTTCGAGGGACATTTCAGACATTCAGACCTCAGAAAGACACCAAGGTTACCTTAATTAGTAAAGACTATAAAAGGATTAGGATGGAACCCTAGAAGGGAGTCTAGTTTTCTGCCTACAATTAGAAACCCAAAAAGAGAGAGAGAAAAGAAGAAGAGGGTTCTGAAGTCGAAGCTTCCTGAAATAGGTGATCTCCCGAGGTTGCTGCTTTCCCGAATCATCCAACCTGAGTTTTATTTCCTCCATATTTACCTTTTTATTAATTTAAATGTGTAAGATTGAGATAAGTCGTATGGTTATAGATTTTGAGTTGTTGATGATGTTCTAACTTTAACTTTGGGATTTTGCTTGTCTTTAATGTTAATCTAGTTGATTTGTGTTTACTTGAGTTGGGTGTTGTGATTGATTGATATATTTGCATATTTTGGTAACAAATCAAGAGGGTGAACCGGATAAAAATGATTAGATTGGATTAATGAGAGTTAGGCGATCTAATTGACCACTTAATCAATCTAGTCGGTAATTTTATGGAGAGAGATCCTGTGCAAGACCCGATTGATTACAAGTTTCATAATTCGATTAGGGTTTACAATTTAGGGAATGATTATAACTCGAGAGAGAGTGATTAACCCTACGATCGTCTAGAACCGACATCCCATAAACACATAAAAGGTTATATTAGTATTAATGATAGGTAAAATCACCTCTCCCGTATCTTGATTAATTCTCTTTACGGATTTCCATTATTGCATTATTTGTTTGTTGTTAGTTTGTTTGCTTTAGTTTACTTTTCAGTTTAATCTCCAAAATTGAGTCTTAAACAACGCTTAAGTGATGCTTAAACACAATCTTTGTGGGATGATATTTGCTTTTTACTATAAGTAACGACTCGTTTACTTGTGGTTTTTAGCGTAAAACTAGTAATTAGTTTTGCAATCAACAACTACTGACTGAATTACCCTTGACTATAATAGGTCATTAATACTATCAAAATATAGCAATCCTTGTATGAGATACTTTGAAGATCTTAAGTTAAAGCATCACTTATACAATTATCACAATGAGAATTTTCATTAAAAAAATACAAGTAAATGTTCTAAATTGATTTTTGATATGGAGTCAGTTCAGTGAACTTGTTTTCTAACAAGTACCTACACGTTTGTTTAAGTATCTCTATAATTAAATCCATGAGTTTAACTACTACTTTTATTAAGAGTAACAATACCTTGTGCTAATCTATTTATGCTATATTAATCTCCAACATTAATAAAACAATTTAAGGATAATACATGAATGCAATATAAATTTCATAATTACAATCCAATTACAATTACAATATGGAATTTATATTTATTCTATGAACTTCATTATGTATATTCAAATATGTATAAGATAAAGAACGTCTTTAAATAACTGTCACTAAACTTCAACACCTCATTGATTGTAGGGTATAAACCAACACATTTTTCATTATTAATATATAGGGAAAGACCTTATTTGGAAATTTATAATTATTTATATTGGGTGAATTTATAAAAATAAAATGAACAAATTTTTGGTGTGAGTTTGATGTCTTGTGACAAATAATAAACAATGAAAGCATGAAAGGACCTGTGTTGCCAGTGCTTGGCTGACCTTTCTTGAGATAATTTGCAATGGCAAGAAACCAATTGTGTGGAAGCAAGGGTTTGAAAACTGGACCGGACCAGCCAGTCCGACCGGAAATAGTCTGAACCAGCCATGTGTCCGGTTCGGTTTTAGTTAATAACCCTTGAATATAAAAACCGGCCGGTTTATCAGAGAACCAGCTAGTTTTTTGACGAACCGGTTATTTGATAACCATATTAAAACTAGATTAAAATCTCATCTTCTCTCCTCTCTTCTCTCTTCTCACAGTTCTCAGAATGCCTCCATCGCACCACTTCTCTTTTCTCTCTTCTCTCTTCTCAGATGCCCCCATCGCACCAAAATCAGCTCTCTTTTTTCCATCTTCTCCAGATCTGGCTGTCATCTTTCATTTAAGAGCTTCAAAAAGGGTGTTTGTTAGCGAGAGCTGTTGCCGGAGAAGCGGGAGTGCCGTTCTTTTCTTATGCGGCTTCAGAGTTATGGAGCTATTTGTTGGTGTTGGAGCGTCGAGAGTGAGGGACTTGTTTGAGAAGGCAAAGTCAAAAGCGTCATGCATTGTGTTCATCGATGAGAAATTAATTATAAAATTTTAATTAATACATCGATGATGTTTTCAGGTTAGGCAATTATTTTATAAAATTTTATTTTAGTAATCATGTAATCTCTCTGTCCTTCAATTTTTCACTGCCTGCTGAGATTTTACCTTGATATTTGGTCAAACTTTTTCTTTTGATTTTTATTAGATGCTATCTTTTATCTCTCAGGGGAACTGTGCGTTATGCTAGTGTGCATGCTCATTTAGGGAGAACTTGTAGCAGAAGAGATGATTTAGAATCTCTTGCTTACACGCTAATTTTCCTTCTCCGAGGTCGTTTGCCTTGGCAAGGATACCAGGTTAGTTTCTTTGAAACATTGGCACATACTTCCAGATTCTGTCATCTCGTTAGTGAGAATTTTCTTACAGGTCTTACATCTGAAAGAGCTTAAAGAGTTGAAGATTGTGCTTTGTCTTTTATTGCTTTCTAACAGTGTGGTTCTTTTAGGGAGAAAACAAAGGATTCCTTGTGTGCAAGAAGAAGATGGCCACATCCCCAGAGGCCCTTTGTTGCTTTTGCCCTCAGCCGTTTAAACAATTTGTTGAGTATGTTGTGAATTTGAAGTTTGATGAAGAACCCAACTATGCAAAATGCATATCCCTTTTTGATGGGATTGTTGGTCCCAGTACAGAAATTAGGGCAATCAACACAGAAGGTGCCCAGAAGGTATTGAAGAGTTGGAGTTCTGATGCCGGGAAAGTTTTCTTTTCCACTGTAACATAGATTTTACCCATGAATTAAGATTTAGTGTCAAAAGATTCAGTAAACTTATAATTAATTTGTTTAAATGAGATATATATCTAATCTACGATCTGCATCCTGTGAAGCTTATTTATCAGGTTGGCCAGAAGAGAGGCCTGTTGGCTATTGATGATGATGATGATGAACAACCAAAGAAGAAGGTCCGCCTGGGCATGCCAGCAACACAATGGATTAGTGTGTACAATGCTCGTAAACCGATGAAGCAAAGGTATGATTAGCCTGCAGATATTAGTCTTTTTAAGATATTCAGTAGCCCTGTCAGTACAATCTTATGCATTTTTCTGTTAAGATCAGATGGATCAAATCTCTTAAAAATTAAGATAAGCCAATTGAGAAAGCGTTGTCATTTATTTGTAGGTATCACTATAATGTGTCTGATGGAAGGCTAGCACAGCATATTGAAAAAGGAAATGAAGATGGCTTGTATATTAGCAGTGTTGCTTCTTGTCAAAATTTATGGGCCCTAATTATGGATGCTGGAACTGGTTACAGTGCGCAAGTCTATGAACTCTCTCCATGTTTCCTTCACAAGGTATATTCTTGTATTACTTGTCTCACTGAAACTTTTGTCATGTGTTACCTTTAAATGTCTAGCACATAACTGATATATATTATGTGGCTTGTGAAGGAATGGATAATGGAGCACTGGGAAAAGAATTATTACATTAGTTCCATAGCTGGAGCAACTAATGGGAGCTCATTAGTTGTAATGTCCAAGGGTTGGTCAAAGATGCTCAGTGTTCTTTTTAAAAAAATGCTTTTTATGCAATGTTTTCTTGGTTAACTTTGCTTTCGTTGGCTCCAGGTACATTATATTTGCAGCAGTCTTACAAAGTGAGCGATTCATTTCCTTTTAAATGGATTAACAAAAAATGGAAGGAGGGCTTCCATGTTACATCGATGGCCACCTCAGGGAGTAGATGGGCCGTTGTCATGTCTCGGGGTGCGGGATATACTCAGCAGGTCAACTTCTATCAAAATATGGTGAAGCTACAACACCCTTCTAGATGCTAATTCCTAGATTTTGACTTCAGGTAGTTGAACTTGACTTCCTTTACCCCAGTGAAGGCATACATAGGCGATGGGATTCAGGATTTCGTATTACAGCAACTGCAGCTACTTGGGACCAGGCAGCTTTTGTCCTGAGTGTACCAAAAAGGAAACCTCCTGATGAAACACAAGAGACACTTAGGACTTCTGCATTTCCAAGTACACATGTAAAGGTGAATATATACTATATGTTAATGGGTTTCGAGCTTTTCTTTGTAATTTGTTTTTGTGCTTCATAGGCCTGAAAAATATTGATATGGGTGACGCAGGATAAGTGGGCAAAGAATCTGTACATTGCATCCGTTTGTTATGGAAGGACAGTCTCGTAGGTTGCAGATCTTTGCTCGACTTCCATTGTTAATCAATCCCGCCCTCCCTGTAGATAGCCATCTGGTTGTGGGGTTCATGTAGGCAGGCAGGCAGGCAGGCTTAGAAAATTTTTCATGAGCACAGGTATTAATCAATTGTAAGAAAAATATAGAAGGCCTTACGGTTGTGTGAGATATATATATATATATACACCTTGGACCTCCCTAAGCAACCAAATACCGTAGGGATGATCTTCCCTTTGTATAGTTTGAAAAATGAAGACATCACATTAGGGGTATTGTAAATGTCAAATAATGTTTATCATGGTTCAGTTTCCATGTTTGATAATGCTAATAACATTAGCAATTACTTGTTTTGGATCGAATGAGAGCTGAAGTGGATAAAAACACGAACCATTGCAATTTTCATCACACTGTTCAACAAAAGAAAAAGAAAAAAAGCCGTGATCAGACTGTTTCCTTTTCATTTCTCAGATGCTCCTTTTCATGCACTTCTTAGGAACTAGAAGTAATGCTTGAGACTTTTTTTGTTGGCCTGCGACACAACCTGTGCAAATGAACCTTTTCCTGGTATGATTAGGAGATCAGTAACATGTACATGTGCGTAGCTTAAAATTCTTTGTATCATTGCGCAAAGTAGGCAATAGCTTGGAGAGGAGAGTATAAATGTCTTCAACTTACCTCAAATATATTATGCGCATAGCTAACTACAAAAATGCAACTGCACATACTTGCATCATGTGGTTGCCTTTCAATTTGTAGTATACGTGCATCATAATAAACTGCATGCTCTTTTCTTTCCTGCAAAGATGAGTGTTCCAAGAAGGCAAAATGAGGACCCTTCTAACCACTCTGCAGGCATTGCCTGAAACTGTATGAAAGGGGTTGGGGGAAGGGGTGAAATTTCTGGTACAAAACTTGTTCCAAAGTCAAATGTTCCATGTATACTCTCTTCAACCCTATCTGCATGATTGTGACCTGTATTCAACTTTTGGAGAGTCTCAAATTTAGCTTCTAAAAACGGTGAAAAGAGTAAGTAAGCTACCTGAAAGCATAGGACAAGATCTCCAACTTGGATAATCTCACATTCTGATGGTTCTAAAGGAATAGATCTTTCTCGCACTGCCCTCTTCAGATTTACCCATTCATCGTGGATATTACTGTACCCAGCAAATCGAACACGCACTTCCTGGATTACAGTTAAAGAATCCCAAATTTTATAAGGTCAGTGCAAAGTATGATCCTTTTAGAAGTATTTTCCTACCCATCTACCATCAAACTATAAAACTTAAATGTAACAACAATTTATCCCATTACAATCTGAAGAAATTGCTATCTTAAAAACATATACAAATACAATGATCTTACAAGTTCCCCTGTACAAAGGACTCTGTAGTTGTGGAAAGAAGCAATGTCATACCTGGAATGGAAAGAAATGCTAATTACAGTTTCCTAGCTTTGCATTAAAATATATGAAACTTAGTGTACAAAAAAGTAATTTCCTCAATTTTATGATGATCACAATTAGGGAGATTATAATAGTATTCTCGTGTTGCAAATTCCCAAATATCATCCAATGAAATGGAAAGGATGTCAAAGTGTATAGTTTCCAAAAATATAACATTATGTCAAGCAGCAATTTCTACATCACCAAGAGAAGAATTCTAACCAAGCATTATCTTTTGAAGATTTAGCTTCAAATGTCAACTCTGACAAGTCTGCTGCGCTACTACCTGTGTGGAATCACAGTAACATTGGCTTGTCACTAATGGAAATGCAGAAGCAGGGTCTTTAGTCCATAGCTTTAGTTCATGACTCCCATGGATGTTTTGGTCTGAGCTCACTGATGAATCAAGCTTGTACTCCTTGTTTTTCATATTTTCTACTAGTTCGATTATGTTTTGCATAGTGAGGATGGTAATGTTCTAAACATGTCAAAAAAATTAACAACACAAAAAGACTATTTTACAAAATATATCCCTATTGCAATTCTGCAAATGATGATTAAAAGGCGAACCTTTAGACTTGGGCGAACTTTGAGGACTATCATCTGGAAAGCTAGCATCACAAAGATCAACAAGCAATTTGGAAGACACTGGTGGTGAAGTGACTTTAGATTGCAACGGGTTTTGTTTTTCCAGGAACCAACTCAGCACCTAAAACATAGGAAGAGAAAGCCAAGAGTTAGATGTGGGCTCAACTATTAAAAACGAAAAACAGATAATGTATCTGCAAGATAAATGGAAAAGAAAGACCTGTTCACATGTTATGGCTGGCTTCCCAGCACGATTTACCGAGAAGCTGCAGAAAAGAAAGCAATCTTTACACAAAACTTCCTCTCTAAAACCAGATACTATGCATAAGAGTTATTTAATTCTCTTTTTTAAATTTAGGACAATATATACTCCACCTAAAGCTGGTTGCAAGCCTTTGGCAAAACTCTGGATCTAGCGATGCTTCTCCTATATCCTTGTATATACTCTGTAATTCCATCATCTTCCATAGAAAGCAGACCGATTATCTCACAGAAAATAAAACTAATTTAACAGGAACACCTACATACTATGTTCAACTCTAATATAACAATGTCGTGGCGGCAAAATAGCAAATTAAATGGAATAATCGTTTATTCAAACTGATAGGCCTACATAATGATTCCAAAGTTCAATACTTTATCCATATCTTGATCTAATTAAGTCGAACAACATTGCCCATCAAGTGGTTAACGCAAAATCTCGCTAACCCAAGTAAAGATACAACCACAAACACGATGTTGGAGGGAAACCCATTATCGGAACTCAATGAGAAATAGCCATACGAACTACAAGAAGACGCAGAAACAGGGTAAAACCAGGTGATTGAAACTAACGTTTAGAAATTGCATGTTTAACAAGCGAAATACAGGACTAGGCTAAATGTTGCAGGCAAAGAACAAAGGGAAATAAGGGAGAAATATTACCTCAGCAAGTGTGAACTCGGAGGGAAAGTCCATCCCTCTCTTGAGATGAACTGAAAGTTAAAAAGTTAAGATGAGTTTTGTTGTTCAGGGTCTCTAGCCACGAGCCAGATGATCTTACAAATACTACGTTTTGACTAAAGGTCTGTTTGGTCGAAGGGTTTGGGATAAAAGGAGACGGAACATAATACACTTCTATCGTTTGTTTGAGGGTTTAATAATATAATGGAATGAGATAGAAGCGGATGGTTTCATATTACGTTCCATTTCATCCTAAATAATAAAAATAAGAAACCTTTGATTCAGAGGGTTTAGGATATAACGTAAACTAATAAATATATACTATCTAATATACCCTCAATAATTCTTAACATAAACTAATAAATACATACTACCTAATATACCCTCAATAATTCTTCTTACCAATTATTTCTTCTAACCCTACCTAAACTCATTTATTACTGTATATAAGCTTATCATTTCCAGACTTCTTTTTCCGTTCTCCGTGTTCTACCACTTCTCGTTCTTCTCGTGTTGTTTATTGGCAGAGAAGCAGAAGAGGAGCTGGAAGACTTGGTCACTGGTGAGTCTTCCTGTTTGTCAAAACCTTCTTTTTATCCTATTTGTGTTCACTGTCGAAATTTTTTTGAACAATATATGTTCGTTGCTTTTATTATTAGATGCGTTTTGTTTTGGATGAAGAGATTGTACTCTGTTTTGGTTCACTTTACATATGGGTTCACACATATGAGTTTACCCATTGTTCACTTTACACCGAAGTGAACCTATTTGTTACGGGTTGAGCTGCTAAAAATATCAATTATTTAATTTGAATTGCACATGCATATAGGTTAATGTTGTTGTATACTCTTGCAATCCACTCATTTTACCGTATATGACTCATTTTATTTGTTATATTGTCTGAATTTGGGATATTATTCAATCGTTGTTGTCTTCTTTGTCTTTGTTTTCCTATTTCTTTACTTGAAATTTCAATGGGGGAATGATTCAGATGAAGCTTCCCTTTTACGTTGCTTATTGTTGCTTTTATAACACCACATATACATGGACATATCTATGTCATATTTGTTATATTTTGATTTTCATAATCTAAAAACTACTCCTAATTTTATTTTTATACATGAACAGTAAAGGTAATCAAATGAATAATCAAAAAGGAAAATTGATTCGTATACATCAATTAGCGCTTGTTCATGTTGCTTGTCTTGTGATCTATTAGTGAACAACAAACTTCAAATGCTTACACTATCGAAGAGATTGCAATCAAGGGAGAGTATCATGCGAAGAATTTTATTTCATTCCAATGGGAAAAATATAATTAGAATGCAGCCTAAACCGTTTGGTGAATTATGTGATTTATTAGCTGGAAAAGGAGTGCTTCAACCTACTGTATATACAACTGTTGAAGAACAAATAGCGAAGTTTCTATACATATTAGGGCATAACGTTACCAAGGGCAAGATTGTGTTCTTTTGGAGTGGATTAGGGGAAACTGTAAGCCGTCATTTTCATAGCGTTTTGAAAGCAGTTATACAACTAGAGGATATGTTTCTAAGACAACCTGACGTATTAGAAACCCCATTGGAAATATTGAACAGTAGTATATTCTTTTCTTAACTTAGTATAATTATATTAAACACACATAATATTTAAGAATAATATACTTCAATGTCAGGATTGTGTTTTTTTTGGTAAATCAGTAGAAAATTTTATAAAAAAGAAGAAAATAAAAGGTTTAGTACAAAACTGAGGGGACCTACAAACTATCCTTGGCTACCAAAAGCCACACAAAGCCGAAGGACCAA
>JAOTBA010000001.1:9589422-9608059 GCA_025629845.1 Erythroxylum squamatum | reverse complement strand
AAGAGGCGAGCATGTGGAAGCTATAAAACCTTGAGGTCATGGGTTCGAGTCGTAGCCTCACCAATGACCAAAGAGGACAGTACCTTTGACAGGTTGTGATCTCGGGGCCCTCGGCACCAGGCCGTTGCAAGCCTGAGTCCAACGATTGTGATCCCGGGGCCCTCGGCACCAGGCCGTTGCAAGCCCGGGTCCAACAAAGACTATGTTCATTCTATAACTTTTTATTGTTATATTAGACTAGTTGAACTTTTGCACAATCCAACTTCTATATACATTTCTAAGTCATAATTTTTCTACACTTCATTTCTTCAAAAGCATTAAAACACCCTATTTAAATATAAACTTGATTCAAAACTATTTTAAAAGTTCACAAAATTTTGTTTTGAAATCAAGAGATTTGTTTAAAATTTAAAATAAAAATTTCTTAATTATGATGTAATATTGTGCAATGACTAAGCTTATAAAACATCAAAACGATCAAAATAAAGTTTAAAAAATTTACAATAATTTGTTACAAATGAAATGACTTAATTCTTTCTTATTTTCAATCTACTTAAATTGAGTTGTTTTGAATCTCTTTTGAATCGTTATTTAGTGCTACACTATACTTATGCTAATCCTTTGTACACTTTTTCCTTCCATTGAAATTAAGTTATGACTTTTTGCTTAAATTAATAGTAAATCAACTTACTTACCGAAAAAAATATTAAATCAACTTACTGATATCTTCAAAAATATTAAAAACAAAATATTTTATTATTATCAAAATTATTTGTTAAAACCTCAATTAGTTTAATATATAAATAATTGATTATAATAAAATTTTAAAGTAATTACACTTAACTCTCTCATGATTTATACCTTCTTAATTTTTAAATACTATCATATATCCTCCTAAATTTTGTTTTTCGTTTCAATTATATCCCCTAGTGTCATTCACTATCAAAAAACCTAAGGAAGAATAGACAAACAATGTCAAATGACTCGATTAGATATTAGATGATATAACATCTATCATGGATGTACCATATAACACATGAGATTAGTTATTGTCATCTCCCAATGTCATGATACTATCTATATATGGAAAAACTCAATCAAATGTTATATTTCTCAAATCACAAAACATTGTTTATGTGATATAAACATGATTGGTGTTGCGTTACATAACACCTAAGCAAGCCACATAATATTATTTGCTCATTTTTTGTTAAAAACCTAATAGAGAATAATGCTAGACGTTGCAAATGAAGAAAAAAAATAAAACTTTAAAGAGGTGTATAATAGCTTTTCACTACAACAGAACAGACCATTGCCTATGTTTTTTTGTGACGAATTGAAAATTGTCACCAAAAGTCTACATTTGGCAACGATTTAAGCATTCAACACCCAAAGTTGTGGTTTTGGTGATGTTAAATAAAATCATCGCTAAAGTAGTTTATTTAGCGGCGATTTTCTAGAGATGTCGCAAAAAGTTCCTAATTTTGTGATGGTTTACGAATGTCATCACTCAGGTGATGCTCTTGAATTTTTTTTTGGTTACAAAGAGGAAATTACAACACTAAATCAAAGCTCTAGGGTACACCGCGCCTAATGCATCCCGACGGAGGAGCTCCTGGACGCCAAAAGGGGGCTCATGTAGAATATGAAGGCCCAGACTTAAAATGCCAGCAAGACGAGCGAGACTGTCTGTGCATTGGTTCCCTTCTCGGAGAATATGCTGAAGTTGAATCGTCCACTCCCGGTTCAGCAACTGCTGGATTCCTGTTACCAAAAAAGAGACCTTTGTTAGAACTAAGGGTGGATCAGAGAGAAGATTAATAACCTTGAGGGAGTTGGTTTCGACCACCACACGTCTAAAGCCCAGGTCCCATGCCAGTGTGAGGCCTGAGAGCACTCCCTAGAGCTCGGCAGTGAGAGGCGAACCCTTCTCGAGGCGTTGCTGGAACCCCCTTGCCAGACCCCAATCCAACCACGAATAATCCCCCTAGAGGAAGCTGTTATGGAGCCCTGGGTCTCTACTCCATCAGAATTGACCTTCACCCAACCCGGTGCAGGCTTAGCCCAGCCCACGAAGGATCCCATTGGAAAGCTGTGCGTGAGAAACACGCAAGTTTCCATCGCCCTAGCTCGTGCAATCCACCCCACATAATCCATGATAATGGTGTGGCCCTCTTCCGGCAAGACAAAGCCCAGCTCAAACAGGCTACTGTTCCGCCATTTCCAAAGGAACCAGCAAGTAATGCCAAAGACTGTGGCCCATGCTTCCTGCTAGACCTGCGTTTGCTGTGTAAGGTTAGAGGTCAACCACGGCTCCTCCTCCTGCTGGAAGAAACCCCGACCGACCATGGTCTGAAGAAATTTGCCCCAGAGTGCATGAACTCGCGAACAGTCTTGCAACACGTGGGCGATAGTCTCTTCCTGCCCACAGAACTGGCAAAGGCTGTGGAGGGCAATATGGCGAGCCACGCGTTGTTGATTGATCAGTAGTTTTCGTTTAGCTACAAGCTAGAGAAATGACCTGATACGCTGTGGGCCCGCCCATTTCCAGATAATCCCCCACAGCGGGCACCTGGTGCCTGTGGGTCGACCCTCAAATAATTCGTAAGCAGACGTCACCGTGAAATCGTTGTGAGGTGTAGGTTCTACCGCAGGCTGTCTGCTGCCATATTCTCGACAATAGGGCCAAAATTTGCTAGGGCCAGGCAAACTGTGACCTGGAGGTACTGCTGGAACTCCTACCAGAGCCAACTGCCACTATCCAACGTGAGGTATGTGACTGTAGCCAACTACAGGTGATCTGGCACTGTCGAGGAAGCCATATGGATAAGTGATCCCCACTCGTCCAACCAGTTGTCCAACCAAAATAACACTCGCCACCCGTTTCCCACTGTCCATTTGATCCCTTGACGGATCCATTCCCAGGATGTCGAAATCCCTTTCTAGACAGGCGAAGCCCCTGACCTGGAGATCGTGAGGGGGAGAGGCGTAGTCTCAAAACTATACTTGACTCGAAGAATCTGTACCCAAAGTGCAGTGGGTTTAGTGATCAGGCCCTAGCCCAATTTAGCTAGTAAAGCGTCATTTATTGACCGAATGCATTTTAGTCCCATCCCTCCTTTCACTTTAGGTTTACACACCAACTCCCAGTTAACCAGATGCATGTAGCGGTGTTTAGACGAGGACCCCCATATAAAATCCTGCATGATTTTTTCCATATCATCGCACAAGCGACGTGGGAGGCACACCATTTGTACAGTGTACAGTGGCAACGCCGCGAGGACTGCCTGGGTTAAAGTAACCCTGCCCACTAGGGACAACAGCCTGACGCTCCACCCCGTAAGCTTCTTCTGAGCATTATCCAGGATATGCTGATAGGTGTGCCTGGTAGTTCGCTCGTGGATCAAACGGACTCCTAAATACCGGCCCAAATTATTCATGCTGGTAACTTATAGCCCGTGGCTTAGTCGCCTCGCGGTTTCTCTAGAAACGTTCTTAGAGGAAAAAAATTTGAGTTTTAGCGGTACTAACTTGTTTGCCGGAAGCCTTGCAGAAAGTCTCCAAAGTTTGGCCGATAACCTGCATCTGTCAATCCTCAGCTTCTGCAAAAAGCACGAGATCATCTGCCCATTGGTAATAAATTGAATTCATAAATTGTATTAAAAATTGTTAATTAGATTAAGGTTAAGCATATAAATTTCATTTTAAGCCCTATCACATAGTTATAAGCATTTTCTACATTTTAAGTCCTAATACCCAACTCTATGAACAAGTGTGTTATATTAAATAAGAAATTGTCATTTTTCGTAAACCATATTTTGTGTTGAAAAGCGTCGATAATCATCTAACCTTGTCCTTTTTGATTGTAGTCTGCAATCCTCCATCCGTCCAGGTAATTCACCTACAATTACGAACAATCCTTCGCGTAATAAACCCCTAGGATGGTATATAGGCTGAAAATATCTGATGCAACTCCTATGAGGCTTATCAATGAAATATTTCACTAGCATAGGAGTCATAACAAGAACTTATTTTCTAGATTCATGTGGCGTAACAATGTCACGTACCATATTGTTTATTTAATTTCAAACTTAATATATGAACTTGCATTGATTAATGGAGAAGTACTAACATTAGAAATTCACCTACAATTATGGACAATCCTTTGGATAATAAACCCTTAAGATAATATATAGGCTGAAAACCTGTAATCCAACTTCCATGAGGCTTATCGGTGAAATATTCCATGAGCTTAGAAGTCACAGCGAGAACTTGCTTTCTCAATTCATGTGATGTAACAATGCCACATACTATAGTACTTGTTTGAATTCAAAATTTGAAAACGAACTTGTAGTGATTAACGATTATGTTATATAGAACGAGGATTGTATTTAGTAATTAAGTCATTTAGTTTTAATTGTATAGCTAGATGGACAAAAGTTGGATGTCTCATTCGAAATGGTCCACTAAATACTTAGAAGGAGTTAAGAGCTTTATGCAAATCGTAAAAGATCAAATGGGTGATGAATGTCGTATTCATTGTCCATGCGTAGATTGCTTAAATGTCGACATTCAAAGTCAAGATATGGTATATAATCACTTGCTAATCCGAGGCATAGATAAATTCTAGATTCCATGGCTTTATAGTGGCGAACATAAGGAAACAAGTTGTAGTAGAAGCGTTGGTACAAGTGTTGATGATAGTAACAATAATGATGGTGATGATGGTGGTGATGATGATGAGATTGGCGAGATATTAAAGGATTATAGGAATTATATAGAGACTATGAATGAAACTGGTTTGTTTAACATAATTGGAAGTATTACAAAAGATAATTTTGGGAAGTTATTGAAAGTTTTTCAAGAAGAATTATATGCAGGGTGCTCGAATTTCTCATAACTATCTTTTGTTATCAATTTGTTGCATTTGAAGGTCTATAATAAATGAGTAACAAGTCTTTTGACATGTTAATTGACTTGCTCATTGATGCATTACCTATTGGACAAAAATTTCCCAAATCTTACTATGATTCAAGAAAATTGTTAAGGGACCTTGGATTAGGATATATATTAATACATGCTTGTAAGTATGATTGCGTTATATTTTGGAAGGACAATAAAGATCATGAAGATTGTCCTATTTGTGGTACATCAAGATGGCGAGTGGATGATGGGAGAGGGAAAAAGATACTGCATAAAGTCTTGAAATACTTTCCTATTAAACCACGACTACAAAGGCTTTTATGTCAACAAAAACAACCATAGATATGAGGTGGCATAAAGAGAAATGCATTGATGATAACATTATGCATCATCCAGCAGATTCAATGGCATGAAAAGACTTTGATGGAAAATTTCCATGGTTTGCAAAGGATTGTTGTAATGTTTGACTTAGTTTAGCCTCATATGGATTTAATCCTTTCGGTAATATGATTACTTCTTACAACATGTTGCCAGTAATATGGCCAAGCAGTTGAAGCAAGACAACTTATTACAGAATTCTTTAGACAAAGTTTCGGTAATTTTTTAATTTATTTAATTATATACATTTTTATTTTACTTCTTAAAAGATTAATTTAACTTTTACTTGTTGTTCATAGATGTAGCTCAATATCGTCGATATCGACAACCTTGAAGTTTCAATCTGTGTGAGTTCACAATTGAAACAAAGGGTCAAGGACTATTGTTATCGATTACATAAATGCTACAAATTTTTTCCTTCGGATGATGAGGCGAGGAAACATGTTCTCGAATGGGTGACTATAGAAAATTGGAGCCAAATGTGTGATTATTGGGTCTTTGCCAATATTAAGGTTTGTCTTATTTCTCTTCACATTAATTTGCTTCCATTAATCTTGTTACACAATTTCATTACTATTTCTTTTCTTTATTTAGGAAAAGTGTGAGAAAGCCAAGGTTAGCAGGGGAAAAATAAAAACTCCTCACAATCAAGCCTCTAAATCATTATTGTCGTACGAAATAAATTTGTAAGTTCTTAGTTTACAAGTTATAATTATGTCAATAAATACAATATTATTTATTGTGGATGCAATTCTTTTTTTCATAAAATAGACTAAGAAGAAACTACATGGACAAGAGTGTGATAGGATCACACTATACAAATCCACTCACTATAAGGAAGGTCAATGATAAATGTCAGAAGAAACGCAAAATAACTATGTAAGTATAAAAATTTGTTTAAATTTTAAGTTTATTTATTTATGTAGTACTAAATAATAATATTTGAATTAAATATTGATTTTGTTTTTTAAATTTTAGAATAAGATGTGGGAGTTGTTGCAAAGATCATTATCTGAGGGAAATGAGCCAAATGTAGATGACATTTGTAATAATGTGCTTCGTACAAGATCTGGCTACATCAAAGGTCTTGAGTATGACCTTAATTCAACTTTTTCATCCTCATCAAGAACAACATATATAACCCATCTTCAAGAGAAGAATTAGTCGCTTAAGGCTAAATTACATTGTAATGAAGAAAAGTTAGAATGAAATGAACAAAAGTTAGTAAGTAAAGAGCAAAAGTTGGCTAAACTTGAAAAGATAGTCAAAGAAATACTTGGCCCAAATTATGTAGATAGTGGTGACGCTGAAAACGAATCTTAGTTTGTACATAAGTATATTTGTTAATGTTTGTGATTAATATTTAATAATATTTAATTGTTTATATAAAATGCTTCTAATTTCTAATTATTTTTAATTTTATTTTCGTATAATAAATTATAAAACAAAAAATCTAAATATTACAAACAATAAAATGGATTAAAAATTTGACCAATAATAACAATTAACATGATAAAATTTTTAGTAATAATGTTTATTAAAAAATTAAAAATCGTCATCAAAATTTTTTAACTATGTTTTGAAAAATGTCACCAATATGTTTCGGCTACGTTTTACAAAACGTAACTAAATTTTTTTTGCTATGAATATTGAATCATCGCAAATAATGTTGGGCGACGATTATTAATTCATGGTCAATGTTATAATCTACGTTTACTATATCATAGCTAATAACATTTAGCCACGAAAAAAATGTAACAAAATATCATTGGCGGTGATTTTGTCTATTGTCGCATATTTCTTTTGGTTACGTATTTTACTCGTTGCAAAACATAATTTGTGACGATTTAGTAAAAACATCACCTATAGTGTTTTGCTACGGAGATTTTATGACGATTTATTTCGTCGCTACATATTATCAGTGATGAATTCTATACTTTTAGAGACGAAAAGTTGTAGTGGTCTAAAACTAAGGGTAAATTGAAAAAGGTTTAAACTACAAGAAGATTGAGTGTAATTAATGTATTTTAAAAATATGACTATATTATAACTTGTTTTTCTCTAAAATTTTAGAATTTATTAGATCTTATTTCTAATTTTGTTACATTTAGAAGTTCTTAGTTATATTGAAATTAAAAATTAGAAATTTTGTTGAGGACTTTGTGCTTGTTTATATAAATATTATTTTAATCTAGTTTCTTAAATATATTAATTAAATTAATGCAATTTCAATAAATTTATTTTTAATTAATTTAATATATGTAAATAAAATTCACACGTAACTTATTAGATTGGAAAAATATAATCAATATTTAGTTAAGTAAATATGTATTATTGAATTGTGAACACGCATTATAAGTTAATAAATTATTAATTAGTCAACTAATTAATGCTCCTTGTAGCTAATATATTTTATGTAATTTAAGTATTATTAATTTATATTTGGTGTGTAGTGGGGAGCTGGCAAGAATTGTACTTGCTTGTTTTGTTACTTTTGGTGGTGGGAAGATGAAAAGTATAATACTTTTAAGTTTATCCTCAGGAATCCAAACCACAAAGCTACAGCGGTTCATGGAAATGGAGAGGAAAGTGGTCACGGCCTATCGTGTTTGAATACATAAGTAATTGAACAAATCATAAGACTTTCACCTACTCCCTCTGTACATATTTTGGGTTACTGTTATAATATTTTTCCAATAGTCTTTGTCCTATTTTAGAATCCAGATCTCTTATATAATATTACGGTGTTTTGTTGTGTCCAATAAATTTATAAAACAGAGTAAAACTGAACAGATAATCTGATTTTCCTATTTTATGACTGTTTCTTTGAACGTTCTGTTTTTGCCAGCCTCTTTCGGCAACTCCAAATGCCTCTGAAGTGCACGTATATATACACGCTCTGTATCTCATGAACTCTCATCACTAGTCCTCTCTCTCCTCTCTCTCTCTGTTTTTAAAAAGTTGAGAAGCTAAACAGAGAGATCGAGAACAATCCTTAGGATTTCTTGGGTGTGTGTGACTCCACCACCCCATCTTAACTTCTGTTTTTCTCTTCCAATATATTCCTGTTCTGTTAACTATCCAGAGAGACTCAACTCTGTGTAAGTGGTTTTTTGTTGTTTGCCTTATTTCATTCTCTAAGCTTTGTTACTGCAGGAACGTATTAGCAATGTTGTTTCATTGATCCAACATGTGTAATATTGCTTTAAATGATCTGAGGTTCTTCGTTTTGTGCAAATTCTGTCCCAAACAGGTGACGCCATAGCGATGGAAGGTCCTGAGAGATTAAGAGCTTCTGGGAGGAGACAAAACCTCCAACATAGCTTAAGTAGGAGCATAAGCAGAACACTGAGCAGAGCCAGTTGGAACATGGAAGATATGTTCTCTGGAGGCAGGCAGTCTTCGAGACGTAGCTCTTTCAATGAAGACGAGGAAGCTCTGAAATGGGCAGCCATAGAAAAACTTCCTACGTATGATAGGTTGAGAACAACTATCATGAACACCTACATAGAAGATAACAGTGAGGGAAGTAAGAGTGGTGTCCCCAAACCAGTCGATGTTAGAAAGCTCGACATGAACGAGAGACAGAGTTTCATTGACAACCTTTTCAGGGTTGCTGAGGAAGATAACGAAAAGTTTTTGAAAAAGTTCAGACAAAGAATCGATAGGTAATTGGTTCTTATCTTCCATTACTTGCTGTGAAGTGCGAACTCTAGCTTCCTTCATATCGCTGGATTTTGTCCGATTAGCTTCACAGTAACTTTCGGTAGTTATCATGATCACGTATACTTGGAACAAAGTTGGCAACGGAATTAAGCCAACAAGTCCCAGTGGTCCAAGTTTAACTGAGTGATAGTTGAACAAACCACTACTTAATTCTCGTCCAGTAATGCTGGCAGCTTTCAAGTCCTTGTCAAGTGCTTCTCAATATTTTTAGATTGTTAGCTTGACTACTGGTTCTTATCCTATGGTTACCATTACCTTAGATTTTTATCTATGGAGGTTATGGAAATATTTGTCCTGCCTATTGGTTACATCGAAGACGTAAATTATACACATTACTGATGATACATTATCAGTTTCACTGTGCTTAATCCGTATTAAAGAATTCTGGTACTACTAGGAAACAATAGAAAAAGGAAACATGCTTTTCTCTTTTCTGATGAATAATACGTTATGGAGATCTTGTTCATGCAACCTTGAGGGGATTAAGTAGCTATACCTATCAAATAAGAACCCGTCAACATTGTGAGGTAGTAAGGAGTTGAGCAATTTACAAAGTAAGTTAGCACCAACTTTACACGAGCAGAATTGGACCATGTCAGCTTAGCAGATGTTAGATAAAAACAAGTAGTCAAACTTATCTACCACAGCATAAAAATAAAAATAAAAAGATTTATGTGTTTGATATTTTTTATTATATGATCATGTAGGGTTGGAGTCAGATTGCCTACAGTCGAAGTGAGGTTCGAAAATTTGACAGTAGAAGCCGATTGTTACGTGGGAGACAGGGCACTTCCAACCCTGCCAAATGCAGCCAGAAACGCAGCAGAATCGGCTCTTGGTTTGCTTGGGATTGGGTTAGCTAAGAGAACAAAACTTACTATCCTTAAAGACGCGTCAGGAATCATAAAACCATCAAGGTAAATAAATATAGGATTGTTTTTTGGCCGTCCCAATAGAATATTCTAATGCATAACATGGTAGGACCTCACTGCTTTTGTCTTTTACGCAGAATGGCACTACTACTTGGTCCACCATCTTCAGGGAAAACAACCCTTTTGCTAGCACTTGCAGGAAAGTTGGATCCGGGTCTAAAGGTCGGTAACTAACCAATTTCACATCATTTCTTTTTCCTTTTCTTTCATTTTCAAAAGGAAATAATTATTTTCTTTTCTTTTTGGGTTGGTTTAACAGGTTAAAGGTGACATCACGTATAATGGGTATAAACTCAAGGAGTTCGTTCCACAAAAGACGTCTGCCTACATTAGCCAAAATGATGTTCATGTGGGAGAAATGACGGTGAAAGAGACCTTGGATTTTTCCGCAAGGTGTCAAGGGATTGGGACTCGATATGGTAATTAAATAGATTGTGTATATCCTAAAGTTTCAAAGACCGAGTCTTGTGTAGATTTGAATTAAAAAAGCTTACGGAGACATTAAAAAACAAAAAACTATGCTCTTCATGCAGACCTTCTCAGCGAATTGGCAAGAAGAGAAAAGGATGCTGGCATATTCCCAGAGGCAGACGTAGATCTTTTCATGAAGGTAGTATTAGTAATACTAAATTATCACTTGTATAGTATTTCTCTTGATCAGATTGTATTAAAAAATAGTTAATTAATTGCCTGGACTCCTTTTTGTATTAAACGAAGACCAAGTAGTGTATCGTAAACCAAAGGGTTCGCGTAAATATACAAATTCCTATATAATCTTTGATATTAATATTTTTCGATCTCTTGCAATTTTCAGGCAACTGCTCTGAAAGGAGTTGAAAGTAGCTTGATAACCGATTACACCCTCAAAGTAAGTTGAAACATTCCCATTACCTCATCAACTATTACTTATTAAATTATATATATACATACAGTAAGGATGGGAACAAATGAAACCCAACATGGTTGTAGGTGAACTGGATTATATTTCTTTTTTGCTTCTTTCCAATCCTATCTTTGATTTTCATTTCTCTTTTGTCAAACATCACTGCTCACCTAACTCTGTGGACTTAGTTTTACAAAATGTTTCGGGATGCCTTCGTGTACTAACTTTGGTTGGTGGCTCATATTTGGTATAGTGTGGACATGATGGCCCAGCCACCAAAGTGGCCTTTGCCACTTGCTTTGATTATCCTATCCTTAATTGACCGAGTTGCTTCTAACATTTCCAATCTTTGTAATTTGGACAGTTGTTGGGACTTGACGTATGCAAGGACACCATTGTAGGAGATGAAATGATTCGAGGGATCTCCGGTGGACAGAAAAAGCGAGTTACAACAGGTTAATTATCTATATACATAAATTGATTATATGAATTCTTTTCATTCATCCTATATATTTATAATCCTTTCTAAGTAATATAAGAATAAATATATCTATACATAGCTAAGTTGAAGGTTGAAGAATTCCCATACGTGCATTTGCTGACCAAATCTCTTCACCAACTACTTTGTCTTCGGAAGTAATTTAAAATGTTTCCCACAAGCTCAGAAAGCTTAGTTCTAATTACTTCTCATTTGTCTACATGTTCACATTACAAGCGAATGCTTTACCCAGTAAGATTAAACCAGTCACTTTATAAGAACCAAATCAGGACCCACCTATTATTTGTGTACTGTCTGTGATTACTCAATAACAAGACCTTATAGTCAACTATTCCCCTGGGAGCCAAAATAAAAGAGAAAATGAAAGGGCCTGGTTATGTGGTCACAACTACGAGGATGGTCCATCATACTTACCTAAGTTGTTGATCATGACAGGAGAAATGATCGTTGGACCTACAAAAACACTATTCATGGATGAGATATCAACCGGTTTGGATAGCTCCACAACATATCAAATTGTCAAGTGTTTGCAGCAGATTGTACACCTCACTGAGGCCACAATCTTCGTGTCCCTACTCCAACCTGCTCCTGAGACGTTTGATCTCTTTGATGACATTTATCTTTTATCGGAGGGTCAAATAATATATCAGGGCCCAAGAGAGCACATCGTTGAATTCTTTGAGGGCTGTGGGTTCAAACGCCCTGAAAGAAAGGGTACTGCTGATTTCTTGCAAGAGGTTAGATGAGTTATTGCCAAATGATTTCATCAAACCCATTATCCTTTATTCATGGGCCTGTTTTAATTTGTGTTATTCTTGTAACAGGTCACTTCAAGAAAAGACCAAGAACAATATTGGGCTGACAGGACTAAACCATACAGATACATATCAGTCCCTGAATTTGCGCAAAAGTTCAAGAGATTCCATGCAGGGATGAGGCTAGAAAACGAGCTCTCTGTGCCATTTGACAAGTCTCAAGGCCACAGAGCGGCTCTAGTATTTGACAAATACTCGGTTCCAACCATGGAACTACTCAAGGCTTGTTGGGACAAAGAATGGCTACTGATTAAGAGAAATTCAGTTGTTTATGTCTCCAAGACAATACAGATTATCATATTTGCTGTCATAGCGTCCACGGTGTTTATAAGGTCCAAAATGCATACCAGGAATGAGGACGATGGTGCACTTTATATTGGTGCAATTTTGTTCACCATAATCATTAACACGTTCAATGGTTTTGCTGAGCTCTCATTAATGATTGAAAGGCTTCCTGTGTTTTACAAGCAAAGAGACCTTATGTTCCATCCTCCATGGACTTTCTCTCTCCCAACTTTCCTGTTAAGAGTTCCCATTTCAATCGTGGAGGCTATTGCTTGGGTGGCTGTGACATATTACTCCATCGGATTTGCTCCTGCAGCTAGCACGTAAATACTCTATCGGAGTTTCATCAGCTTTCATTCCAAATGAGATATTAACCACTTATTTCTGTTCTTGTTACCGTTTGCAGGTTCTTCAAGCAATTGTTACTGGTATTCCTAATACAACAAATGGCTGCCGGGCTCTTTAGGCTCACTGCTGCTGCTTGCAGGACCATGATAATTGCAAACACTGGAGGGGCTCTTACTCTGCTACTCGTATTTTTGCTGGGAGGTTTCATCCTACATAAAGGTAAACTGAAGCTTTAAACTTTAAACTAAATTCAGGTAGCTCAATATTAGCCAGTTTCTATCTCCAAAACTTGATGGAATATGCAAATTGATAAGATGGTGCGCTCGCGCTCGCGTGTAGCTATATTTTCACATGTCAAGATGTTTGAGCATTAACAAAAGAGTTTCTCTACATTTGTGACAGATCAAATTCCAAAATGGTGGGAGTGGGCTTACTGGATTTCACCCTTGTCTTATGCTTACAATGCTATGTCTGTGAACGAAATGTTTGCTCCAAGGTGGATAAACAAACCGGTACGTTTTGCAGAATGATGAGCATTCAACTTTCAATAAAATTTTATGTTTGTAACTTGTCTTTCATGAATCAGTATGGTAATGCGATGCCACTGTGATTGAATATTACAGGGTTCAGACAATGTTACTCCACTAGGTAAAGCAATTCTCACAAACTTCGACATTTTTCCCAACAAGGACTGGTACTGGATCGGTGCGGCTGGTCTGTTCGGATTTGCAATCCTCTTCAACGTCTTGTTCACCTTGGCTCTAACGTACTTTAGCCGTAAGTTACAGTACTCCCTGGTCATTGACATTACCATCAGTTTCTTAATTGAATTTGCACTCCTAATTCTATGTGCCTATTGCTGATCAACAGCTCCGGGAAAGCCACAAGCAATAATCTCCGAGGAAACAGCGATGGAAATGGATGACCAGGAAGACTCAAAGGGCAATCCAAGGCTGCATAGGCCAAAGCAACAGGCAGAGACATTTCCTCGTTCATTATCTACTTCAGACGGCAACAACTCAAGTAAGATACACGAAAACATTGAATGGAAAATAAATCAATAACTTAAAAAGACGATGGTGTTTCTTATTAAACGCCTTACACAAGTTTTTTAAATTTTCAGAGGAAATGGCAATGCAGAGGATGAGCAGTCGGTCCAATAGCAATGGCGTTGGAGATTCTTCTATAGAGAGAGAAGCCAACGGAGTTGCTCCAAAGAGAGGAATGGTTCTTCCTTTCACCCCCCTCGCTATGTCCTTCGACTCTGTGAATTACTATGTTGACATGCCTCCTGTAAGTTTCTTGACACAAAGAACCTGCACATCTTTCACAATGCTTCAGGTTTGGTCTCCTCTAAAACAAGCATTAATGACAATAACAGGAGATGAAAGAACAAGGAGTTGCTGAGGACAGGCTTCAGCTGCTTCGCGAAATAACAAGCGCATTTAGACCTGGAGTACTCACAGCACTAATGGGAGTCAGCGGAGCTGGTAAGACAACATTGATGGACGTTTTGGCTGGAAGAAAAACAGGTGGATACGTGGAAGGAGACATTAGAATTTCTGGTTTTCCTAAGAAACAAGAAACCTTCGCAAGAATCTCTGGATATTGTGAACAGACAGATATACACTCACCACAAGTGACAGTCAGAGAATCCTTGATGTTCTCCGCATTCCTTCGACTCCCTAAAGAAGTTAGCAAAGAAGAAAAGATTGTAAGCTTTTCCTTCAGCTCCTTATATAGAAAGGGAAAGGAAAACTTGTTTCTCTATATGACTTTGTTGTCCTTATGCAAAACAGGCGTTCGTTGATGAAGTGATGGAATTGGTGGAGTTGGATAATCTTAAGGATGCTATAGTTGGACTTCCAGGAGTTACAGGGTTGTCTACAGAACAGAGGAAGAGATTGACAATAGCCGTGGAGCTTGTTGCCAATCCCTCGATCATTTTCATGGACGAGCCAACCTCTGGTCTTGATGCAAGGGCAGCAGCCATTGTTATGAGAACGGTAAGAAACACTGTGGATACTGGAAGAACAGTCGTATGCACAATCCATCAACCAAGCATTGATATCTTTGAAGCCTTTGATGAGTTACTCCTGATGAAAAGAGGAGGACAGGTGATCTACTCAGGACCATTGGGTAGAAACTCTCACAAGGTCATTGAGTACTTTGAGGTAAACAATATAAACTGATTCATCTACAAGTTAAAGCAGAAATTATTGGTAATCTCATTTCACGTAAAAATTACCTTCAACAGTCAGTTCCTGGGGTCCCAAAGATCAAAGAGAAGTATAATCCAGCAACATGGATGCTAGAAGTGAGCTCAGTAGCAGCTGAAGTCAGACTTGGAATTGACTTTGCTGAACACTACAAAGCATCATCCTTGTACAAGTACGTCAAGACATAAATATAGGTGTGCCAATCTCAAAGCTTCTTTAAACTTGCGTTTCGTAACTCATGTTTTGTTACAAGCAGGAGAAACAAGGCTTTGGTTCAGGAGCTAAGTACACCACCACCAGGAGCAAAAGACCTATATTTTGCTACTCAGTATTCTCAGTCTACATGGGGACAACTCAAATCTTGCTTTTGGAAACAGAAGTGGACTTACTGGAGAAGTCCTGATTATAATCTCGTCAGATACTTCTTCACATTGGTTGCTGCACTTATGGTTGGTACTATATTCTGGAAGGTTGGCAAGAAAAGGTTCGTTTCGATTTTACAACATTCCTATATGGATATTCATCATATCCGAAGCCAAACAAAAAGAATATTTTAACTATATTCATGTTCTCTGAATTCAGGGACAGCGCAGGTGATCTTACAACAATTATCGGTGCCATGTACTCTTCCGTTTTGTTTGTGGGTATTAACAACTGCTCAACAGTACAGCCAGTTGTAGCAATTGAAAGAACGGTCTTTTATAGAGAGAGAGCTGCTGGAATGTACTCGGCACTACCCTATGCCATTGCGCAAGTGAGTTATTCATTCTAACGTATCCATCGATTGGGTTTTAAACTCTACCGATCACATGACTCATGGATTATAATAATCACCTGATTTGCAGGTTCTTTCTGAAATTCCCTACGTACTCGTCCAAGCTATTTACTACACACTTATTGTGTATGCCATGATAGCCTTTGAATGGACAGCAGCGAAATTCTTCTGGTTCTTCTTTATCACCTTCTTCTCATTCCTCTACTTCACATACTATGGAATGATGACTGTTTCAGTCACTCCAAACCACCAAGTAGCAGCTATATTTGCAGCATCATTCTATTCCCTCTTCAATCTTTTCTCTGGCTTCTTCATTCCAAGACCGGTATGTTTGCATTCAACATTTTTCACTTCCATTTCATCTATCAAACACTAACAATCCTTTTGCTCCTCAAATTTCAGAGAATTCCCAAGTGGTGGATTTGGTACTACTGGATTTGCCCGGAGGCATGGACTGTTTATGGGCTGATTATGGCTCAATATGGTGATGTTGAAGACACAATTAGAGTTCCTGGTATAAGACCAGATCCTACAATTAAGTGGTGCATACAAAACCATTTTGGTTGCGGAACAAACTTTATGGCATCAGTTGCTGTAGTATTGGTCGGCTTTGCGGTTTTCTTCACCTTCATGTTTGCTTTCTGCATAAAGAAACTCAACTTCCAAACAAGATAGGAACTTGTTCTTTTGGGCCTTTGTACATACAGAAAAATGTATTGGTTTAGCAAATGGAGTCAACTGTGCAAGACCTGTACTGCAAAGTTTTGGATACTTGTCTAGATGTTACTTTTTGGTTCTCCTTCTGTATGTACAAAGTTTGTGTTACTTGGTAAAGATGGTGACGAGAACTTAAATTTATAACATTTATTTATTTGAAAAATGCCCAAATAAGCATGTTAAAGATAAATTATGAACTAATTTTTGATGATTAAAGTACTTTAAATTGCTATTTGTAGTGTTTTTTCTTTAAGCATATGTTTATTATTGATTTTTTTTCTATTAAATTGTATTTGTGTTAGTGGGCTATTAATTTTATTTAGTTATTAAAAAACTTTTTCAGATTTTAATGGGACATGTTACCCACTATTCCTTATTTTTAGCTCATGCTTATCTCTACTTTGTTGCACTGTTATGAATGTTGTTTAATGAGTAAAATGCAATCTATAGTTTTTTGATTTCCAACAATTTTCTATCAGAGTACCAGGAGTTTCATGGGCTTATGAGGATAGAGTAACTGTTTTTTAAGTTTTCAACCTTTAGTGTAATGACATCAAATAATTTTTTTCTTCTTATTCGTATGTTTAATAGTGAAAATTATCACTCATAGGTCATCAAAATGAAATCTTATTTAAAAGCCTTGAGTTTGTGGGAGGTCCAAAACATCCCAAACTAAATCAAATAAAAAAATATGAGCAAGAAATACTAAGATATGTAATATTTATACCCTTATAATTTTTTTTAAAGTCATATCCTTATAAGTCATTTTACACATAAACAACTAATACTAAACAGCTAATTTTACCAAATATCTCTAACAAACAGCTAATGCAATCTACTGGTCAAATCAACTGATAGAATCAACTATCAGTTAGTAGCTGATAGAATCAATTAACAGCTAATGCAATTAGCTGTTTACCAAACAGGGCCATTATTTTTCTATACAAAAAAGTGAACACCCTTCATTGTTGTATTAAATTCTTTCAAATAAAATTTTGTCTATGTAAATGTTAAAACCAATCAAAAAGATGCTCTAAAGCACTATCATTGATCTCCAATGAAAACATTTCACACTTTTTTTAATTCCATTTTCCTTTAAAATAACCTATTTATAAATTCAATACTTCTCTGAGTAAATTTCTTGACATTTTAAATAAAATAACTACATTTGTTCTTACTCTATAAACACATCATAGTAAAATGTCTTAATTAATGCACAGTAATTCAAAATCTACTCATAATACAATGATGGATCATAGTAAAATTGGTTAATTAAAGCAAAGTAATATAGAATATACTCATAATACAATGATGGATACAAACCTTACCTTATATTTCCAATATCCACGTAACCTCTTTCCAGAATTGGACTTGATCCATAAAGTTCTAAGTGGTGTTTGGAAGTCATAATGGCAATAATGTAACTCAAAATTGTTATAATTTAAACTTGAAAGCATGTTTTCTTTAAACCTTCTTCTTATATTTGACCAATAAATATAAAAATAAATAACAATTAATATTTTATTTCATTCATACCATATATAAAAATATAAATTATTACTGAAAGCAATATAAGTTAGTGATAGACATTATATATCTTATAAGTTATAGGAAGGATATTAATACTTGATGTAAAAAGAATAGAAGAGATATCAAACTAGTAATTAAAACTTATTAAAAAATGTAAAATATGGCAGTAAGAAATGTAAATAATTTATTTCCACACTTATTTTTAAATTATACAATAATGATGAAATATTTATTAATTTGCTACAAAATATCAGAAGATTAAGAAGTATGATTTGCAGACACCAATTACTAATGATTTGCAGACACCAATTACTAAGTAGAAGTTTTTTTTGAGAAATTACTAATTAGAAGTTGATGAAGCTAAATTTATTATAAAAATATTATCATTTCATTACCAAGACGATCTCTAAGATCAACCCATAAAACTGAGATAAGGAATTATTCTATTACATGGTATATAAAAATAGTTTGTGAACTTTCCATTCAATACGAAGGAGTGAAATGTAACATCCCACCCCCTACTGGAAGGATAGAATAGTAAATTTGGCATAGGATGAGATGGATTGGAATGACTTAGGACTGTTCATGCATAATAGGAGTGGTACAC
>JAOTBA010000001.1:9569381-9585169 GCA_025629845.1 Erythroxylum squamatum | reverse complement strand
GTCAGCTGGGCTTTCTTTTGGAGACTTCTAGTTAGCACTGTTATTTGTGTCTTACTGTATAGTACCTTATGTAAAGTATTTTGAAGGATTGTACAGACTGAAAACACTGACAGTTTGTAAATTACTGAGTGTGAGTAAATGAAATGAAATACAGTTTGGTTTTAAAAAGTTTCAATTTCTTATTACTGTTTTATTATTGTGATGCCATGGGGAGTTTAGTGGTGTTCGTCGGTAGTGTTCTTTTATCGTAGGATATGTACCAGAATGACCTACGGGTGTTCCGGTGAGTACTCTACGGTAAGGGGGCGCTACAATCTTTCTATTTTAGCAAGGAAAGGATATAATTCTTAAACAACAAAGCATACACGGAGAAAACCATGGTAATGAAGTTAGAAACATCTTGAGCTTAAAATTATTAAATTTTTTAATTGGATAATTCTCAACATTTTATGGTGAATCAAGCAACGTGCTCAATGATCAATAACCATCTTCACCAAAAGTAAGTTAAATTCAGGATTTTAACCATGAGGATAAAGATTCTTATGATCAACCTATTTCGAGTAAGGTTTGTGGAATTCTATGCGACCAAGCTATCTTAAACCAAGCTCATATAATTCTTGAATAACTTCTCTCATGACTTCCATATCGACTTGTAATCTTATTTGAAGTGGAGGAATAATAGAATTGCACTTTGCAGTTGCAATGTTACTCCCTAAATTATATTGTAGTTTGTTAACTTCAACCTCCATACCAAAACCTTGTCAACCAAAATTTGGTCCTGACCACCTATTGGCCATTTCTAGGATTAATGTGTAGAGGTGCCCTAGGAATATCTTCTCTTTTGTGAGGAGGGATGTAACTTTTGTCTACAAAGGTAGTAGTTGGTAAGCAATTGCACTCTACAACTTTCATCGCAATCAGAGTAGGATGCCCCCTGAGTCCTAATATATGCTGCACTAAAGTAGAAGAATTATGCCCAATGATTTGTACCAGAATGGCTAACAGTCTATCAACTTTCTTCGTTAATATTTTGATTGCCTCAATTGAAAAGTCTATGTTGGACATTAATTCTAGAATTTTGTTTAACGTCATTCTATTGTGGTGATTTTGGATTCTCAGCAGTAGCAGAGTTAACTAAAGGCAAGGCTGCCTTCTTGAGATTCTCTACCATTTGGGAAACAAAACTTTCATTCTCTACTACTATTGGGACTTCTTCCTTTAGGGCTGGAGACACAATAACTTCTGTTCTATTCCTTGTATGTGGCATTTGTTATTCCACTAAGCATGCCAATTGTTGGTATTAATCTAGAATTTGGGTTTTTTTATAGAGAAATTCTTCTAGAATTTGTACATGATTTTTTATTGACAATATAAGTAGGTTTCAAAAAACTTAAAAATATAAAATTTTAAGCTACTAAAATGCTAAGACGTGTCGGAAGAAGAAATGAATTGATTTAGGCAATACCTAAAATGTAAACCATATAGGGAATTGGAGGTCATAAAATGAACACACAATGTGAACAAAGTTGGAAAAATAATAACAAAGTGTTTTTGAAATAAGTTGATTGTTCTCTCCAAAGATTAGGTTTGAGTTTGTCTTAAGATTGAATATTTGTGTGTGTGTGTGTGTATGTTTGTGTGTGTTGTGTATTTTGGTGCTGGTGAATTTATAATCTTCTCATTCTTGAGTTTTTTTTTTTAAGTATAACTATCCACTTCCTTATATTTAAGCTAATTACCTATAACTATTTCCTTAATTTCCATGTTCTAGACTTCAGCTTCAACCAACTGCTCTACTTCTAATCCATTTGGCAATGTTCATGTTAACTATTTTCTATTATTTTCTCAAATTTTACATTCTAGACTTTCACGAATTCAACATATTTTTACCTCATCCATGGTTTTTCATTGCCATTGAATTCTCTAACTAAACATATATTGACTTTTATTTTTGGGCTTCTTCCATTTGTTAGCTAAATTGCTTCTTGGACCAATTGAGCTAAATTGTTTTTAATTTTAAGCTGTCAACATTGGTACAATATGGTATTAATATTGGTCAATGCTGAATATCATATCGGATAATTTTTTAAGATTATAAAATAGTTATTTAATTTTATATATTTAAAGTTAATATTTTATGATGATTAAAATAGAAAAATATTTTAACAGTTATATTTATTAAAATTAATATAGAATATTTTAGACGTAATAACTATTTTTAAAATATTTTTAAGCTAGAAAATATTTTAAAATATTTATTTATTTAGAATTAACTTTTCAATTTTTAAAATTTTATTTATTTTTTGGTATTTCAATATACCTACGGGTAAAATCCGAAGTTCTCTAACACAATTAAATACACTAAGTCACTACGATAGAAAATAGTTTTGTATTATTTTTAGTTAATACAGTGCATAACAATTTGATACAATATTTATAATCTTGCGTTTTACCTCTCAAATTTTAATGTTTACCAAATAAATTATTAAATTATATTTTAACAACCTTTTGATGAGAATATGCTTTTTAGAGAGCTAATTAGACTTTTGCTCGATAATGTTTTGGCTAAACGGTTTCGTATTTTTACATTTGATTCTAACACAAGAACTGAACATGAATAGTATTAAATATGAGAAACCCTTGGCAAAATCTCTTATGTTTTGAACTACGTTAAAGAGTTAGGACAAGAAATCTCTTGATTTCTTAAATTATACGAATCTTGGGCGAGGGAATCCTGGAGATAAGATAAAAATAGTTTGTTTAGTTATCTGTTCTCATGGAAAGAATAAAAGGTGGCGTGGCTCTAGCCTCTATGTTTATCTTCTTCTTGTTGGGGAATGGGGACAAAAAGTGAAAACAAAAGCCAGCCGAAGCTTGACTTTGGTTCGGTCTCCTTTTATCCGCAAAAGGCACGTGACGCCACATGGCAACTTCACGGTAAATGCCACTTGGACACGAGGCCGTACAGATCGATGTCATTCTTTTCTTTTGTCCGTCTTAAGATAAGGTTTTTGATGATTAGCGTGTCTTGGTGAACAGCTTAAGCTAAATATATATTTCTTCCCCAAGTGGGCTTTGAGAGAAAAATGTAAAAGGAATAATCAACAGTAAAAGGGGAAAAGGACTTCTAACAACACTATTTAGATAGAACATTTGGTCTCTTTGTCTTGTTGCTTTCCTTCTTTTTTCTCATTTTCTTCTTGACGATAATAGGATGAGGATGACAAAAAGAAGATAATGAGCCATGATTAAGAAGATAAGCTTGCTTGTGTTAGGGTTAGGTAGGTGAAATTTCAATTACTGGTTTTCCCTCCAGAATACAAATATAAAATGTGGTTATTGTTTGGTAAGCATAGCTAAATCTCTTTTTTTCAAAGGCATAAGCATGTGTATAAGCTGGACATGTGTCTTGAAATTAAAGCATTAGTCACTATTAAATACCTTCATAGACAAGCTGGACTTGTATTTTGAAATTAAACCATTACTTGTATTTTCATTTATTTTCTATTTTTAATAAATTGTTTCTATATCCTGCATCATTATTTTATTATCTCATTTGTATGTGGGTTTACCGAAAACAGCCTCTCTATTATGTAAGAATAAGGCTGCGTACTATCGGATCTTCCCAGACCTTGTTTTATTGTAAAATTTCGAACTGAGTAATAATAACTACGATAGACAAGCTGAAAATATAATATATACTAGTTTAAGAAGCATGGTAAATGGATAGTTGCTCTAAGGGGGAGCTTGTTTGGGGTAATGGAAAAAAAGGTACAAGTATCAACAAAGGTAACATTTTGATTCCCCCATTTTCAACAATACTTCATTCCTTTAAATTAAATGAAATTCATTTTTGGATTCATTCTATTTTTATTTCTTATTATATTCATTCTTATAGATTAAATGAGATTCATTGTCAGATACATTCTATTATTATTTTTTACTATATTCGTTCTTATTTTTTCCCCCGTTATCCTCCGTAACCGTAACCCAGGCGCCTTTAGATCTTTAACTGTCAATTGACAATTTCTGCTTGCAGTTTTTAAATTCTTCGATTTTTAACTGTTGTAAGAAAGGGGCAAAACGGTCAAACCGTACGGACTCATCCTACGATTCCCCGCTTTCATCTAATCTAATCCCGTCCTACTCCTCACCTTAACTTTTTTTTTTAAACCAAAATATATGCCAGTGGATTGATCCCTCCATTTCTATGCTTGACCTCTTCCTATATCTCCCTCTTTCTATCTCCCACTCGGTGAGTCCCTCCATTTCTATGCTTGACCTCTTCCTATATCTCCCTCTTTCTATCTCCCACTCGGTGCTGCTCACTCCGCCAGCTCATGACTCGACGGTGCTCGCACTGTTGCAACAATGGCCACAACTCGCGGACCTGTCCGACGCGCTCCACTGGCGCGTCCTCCCCCATCGCAGGGGTGAAGCTGTTCGGTGTGAGGCTAACGGACGGGTCCATTATAAAGAAGAGTGCGAGTACCAGCAACTTGTCGACGGCTCACTATCATTGCTCCTCATCCACCGCCGCTTCCCCCAATCCCGACTCTTCTCCGTTATCCGATCGCAACCGTCATTCTAGCGACGGTTATTTGTCGGACGATCCCACCCACGGTAACGGCCCCGTTACTCGACGCGGTGAGAGGAAGAAAGGTAATATCCTTTTTACCCTATTGCTCAGAAATTGTATGTTTCAGGTAGATACGTTATGTGGAAAATATCCGTACTTATACGCTTATAGTTTATAAATATATCTTGTGCGCATTTAGAAGTCTTTTAATGGTCAGGTTTTTCTATATTAGTTTATACTTATGTTAGTTGATTCTTTTATTACTTGCGTTGTTTTAGAAAAATACAAAAAGGCTGTTAATATTATGCTAATTTGCAATTGTGTTCAAATCTTAATATTAGTCAAAACAATCCTTTGCTGAAGTACTGCCTTGGTTAGGCTAAGTTATAGCTGGTAAATTGTCATGCAGAGTTATGTATTGCTGTCAGAAGGGTGTAAGGATAAACATGGATTGAGTGGCTTTATGTAGTTCAGAAATGGTGATTCTGAGAATTCTAGTATACCCTTTTTGCTTCCTATTAAACAAAAGCAACCGAAAACTGGATTGTGGAATGATGGCTGGAAGTGGTGATTTCTCCTCAAATGCCATGTTATAGGGAAACCAAAAAAATAATTAAAAAAAATAAAAGGAACATCTTTCCACTCTTTTCTTTGCCTGTTTTATTAAATGATACTCCAGTAGTTATACATTAAATGTTTTTATTCCATACATTTTCTCGGAGACATCAATGTCAGTTAATGTTATGGTTTCTGCTCTTTGGCATGCTTAACTTCAAATAGTTGAGACTTTAAGACTTTATTATGAAACTTAGAAGGTGATATGCTGAAGACTCGTTGATGTTTGTTTTAATGGTAATCAGGAATAGTTTGGCAGAGTCATCTGCCTTTGGTATTTTACTGTTGGAGATAGATAGAATAGGAAGTTATTATTTCTGTTTCTAGACAGCTTATTGGCCATTTCATGTGCAACTTAGACGTCTGTGGAAATCGAAGCCACAATTTTTTATTTATTATTTTCTTGAGGGTGCTTTAGATTTTTGCATTTGAAGAAATTGAGGAAACTCCAAGTCCAGACAACAATTAAAAGTTTTCCTGTATTTAATTTTTGTGTGAAATTAGCATTTTTATTATGACCAAAATGTGCCCAAAAAACATTATCTTCTGTTTATTAACTTATGATGGTTGTCACAGGATATAAGATTGATTAATGGCTTATTATAGCAAGTTTTGTGCTGTATATGGATTTCAGGTGTTCCATGGACAGAAGAGGAGCATCGGATGTTCCTAATTGGTCTTCAGAAATTAGGGAAAGGAGATTGGCGTGGAATTGCTCGAAATTATGTAGTTTCTAGGACTCCTACTCAGGTGGCAAGTCATGCTCAAAAGTACTTCATTCGCCAAACCAATGAGAATCGAAGAAAGAGGCGCTCCAGTCTGTTTGACATGGTTCATGATATGGTATGCGCATATATACTCTTTCATTTTCATGTCTACTGTCAATCACCTGTTTGTTATGCATGGAACAGGATAGACTAGTGTAACTTGGCTCAGCCTGGCATGCCATTTTACCTTTAGCTTACGTCTCAATTATTGAGGACATACTGAACACCAAATCCGTTGTTAATCTGAAACTAGTATAGTTTTGAATAAGGTGTTGCGCTGTTCATCTTAGATGAGCAGCCAACAAATTGATATAATGGAGGGAGATGATCCCCTATTTTCTTTTGTTGATATTTCCTATAAGAAAATGGAATTTCTGTTGCTCCACCCGTGTACTGCACTATAATTCTACTTTACTAGTAAATGATGTGCTGTTTTACACACTTCTAGGGGCAAGTGTGATGAGTGATGCTTTGAGAAAGGTTGACTTACTCCATTTCGATGATATACTCATTTCAGGGAATAGAACCGGAAACAGTGCCTGAAGGAAGGGAGTTGCCAACCTCTCACGCAAAAGAAATAGATGACGGAAATGCTCTACCTTCATTTAATCTCATAGTCAATACAGATTATGAGCCTATGGAAACTGCAGATCAAGAAGTTAATGGATTTGATGGAACAGCTCTATGGTCAACTGAAAGCAAGCCGACTGTTCCCAGGCCTAGTGAATTTCCAATTGTTTCTGGTTCAAGTGAGTTCATGCCATTTGTTCCCGGATTCATTCCAGCGTATATACCGGTCCCTTATCCGAATTGGTCGCAACATACTGCTACTCCAGATGAAGGAAATGCAGCAGAGACATGTCGTCATGAAGTCCTAAAGCCTGTTCCAGTTGCACGAAAGGAGCCAGTCAATATCAATGAATTACTCGGCATTTCACATCTCAGCCTAGGTGAGATTGAGAAAGGTTGTAAAGAGCCTTCACCTTTGTCGCTTAAACTGACAGGAGAGTCATCGAGACAGTCGGCTTTTCGTGCAAGTGCTCCCGTCAGCGAGTCAGGTATAAGAAAGGGCAAAGAGTGCCCCATCCAGGCAGTTTGAACTATTGTGAATAAGACAATGTTTACTAATTTAACCAGGGTTCTTATTCCTCAGCCCCCTTGTACAATCAGATTTTCTGCAAGTCATCTCATTTGTTTTCTTTTGCTAGTACCAATTTCTTGCACTTTTGACATAGGATTACGATCGTCTGGTATCAATTGTTGTTTCTAACTGTAAACAGCTAGAATTATAATAATTCATTGGGCACAGGCAATATCTTCCCATTTGTTATCTCTGTCCATCAAACAGTAGTTTTGGTATGCTCCATATGATACCTACAAACTTTCGGGATATTTGTGGATTGCCCAAGTTGATAAACTTGCTTTTGGTTCCTATTTTCCTGCGGTTGAGGTATCAAGTATTCCATTAACTAAACAGGTCCAAGAGGCACCCAATTTGTTCCACAGTACGAGTTTACCTCCTAAGAGCACCCCTCGTAACGAATTGAATGACACATAATTACTAGTTTAACGTGTTCAACGAGTGTTCTGTAAAACCATTTTGCAGTATATCATTAATACTGCTGAGTTCGCCTTCAATTATTGCATGATATTGCTTTTGTCCGTCAATCAATAAGACGCAAATTGGAATCCAAATCAAATAGTATAACCCTGCTAAGAAACTTCAATTGAAAAGCGATTGCAATTCAGTGTATAAATGAAAGCAAACATCCATATAAAGAATCCAAAAGCACAGAGAGAGCTTAGGACGCGATGCTAATCTTTCTCGAACGATGAAGTTTGAACACTTCTCTGGCTTTGATTACATAAAATCTGTCAACTTCTACTTGGAAATAAAAAATTTCAGGAACTTGTTTGTATAACATTGAAATCAATGTCTAAATGCCACAATAATCTATCCAAATTTATGGGGACAACCTCTATATATTGACCATTTCGTTATATGATTTTGTTTTCTATTTTTACACAATACAAAATAAAGGGTAGTTATTAAGAAAGAAGGAAGTATAAACTAAAGTTAACTAAGGTGATTATGCAGAAAGATAGAAATCGAAAATAAATTTTTTTCCTATTAATACATGTTGTCTTTTAGGAATATTAGGGCTAATTCCTTTAATTTAAGTTAATACATATGTAGTATTAAAACCTACTTGTTTTTGGGACTCTAAGCAATAACAAATATATTCGATAAGATCACTAACCAATAGCATACAACTTAAATGATATAGATGATTATAATAAATTGGACACAGGATTTAACGTAAAAAACTCTCGAGTGTAGAGATAAAAATCATGAGATAAACTGACAATAAATCAACTAATTCAAATAGCAAGATACAAATGATAAAAGTTTCGAGTTATCCCACTTAAGAATACCTCATGGTTTCAATGACTTACATTGTCGTGTCTGCCACTTACACGATTGTGTTTAACCCCATATGCACGGGTCTAACTTCAAACGTTGTCTTTCAACTCATCTATGGTTATAGAAGCTTACATGTTTATTCATATAGTTGTGTCCATCATTGACACAAGCGTGTGTAACATATATACGGGCATATCCTCGAGAAACATCTTCAACTCATCGATTTCTACCTAAAGTAGTCTGCCCAAACTTCATCCCATTTGGGTCCATGAAGACATCTAACACTTTCATAGCCCGTATTTAGTATAATTAGATGAACAAACATCTACAAAATAGGGCCATACCCACAACAATCTTCCCCTCTAGTCCATATCGGAGGAGAAATCGATCACCTTATTGATCACTTGAAAGTCATTTCGGTGAGATCACTATAAAGCTTAGGCTAACTTTTGAGAATCGCCTTTGTCAACATATCAACACCATTCTTGTTGGTGTTAATCTTCTTCAATATGATTAGTTGCTCCTTAATAATAAAACACAACCAATAATATTTAACATTAATATACTTAGTGCAAGAATGATACATAGAATTCTTGCCAAATCCATAGCACTTGGCTATCACAGAAAACTATGTACTCATCATGTTCCATGTCTAATTTTTAGAGAAATCGCTTCAACTAAAGCATCTGCTCACTAGCTTCCATGGTTGCAATATATTCTATCTCAATACTAGTAAATCTACACACTTCTGAAACTTGGATTGCCAAAAAATAGCCCCCTTAGCAAATTTGAACAAGTATCCTAAGGTCCACTTTCTGTTATTAAGATCACCAACCATGTTCGCATCTGCTCACCCTTCTACAATTGGTTCACCGCCTTTATAGCACAAACATAATTTGAAAGTGCTCGTCAAATACTTAAAGATTTACTTAACTGCTTCCCAGTGTACCTTTCTTGGAATTCGATAAAAATATGCTTACTAACCCAATAACGTGTGCAATGTCTAATCTAGTGTACACTATGACATACATTAAGGAGCCAAAAACAAAGGAATATAGAGTAGAAGATATAGGCCCTGTTTGACAATCAGCAGATTTCATTAGCTGTTAGCTGACAGTGGATTAATATAGCTGATTTAACTAGTAGATAATATCAACTATTTATCTAAAGATGTTTAGTAAAATTAACTGTATGGTATTAATTGTTTACGTGTAAAATGAATTATAAGGGCGTGACTTAAAAAAAGAATTTATAAGGACATGCCTTTTTTACTGTATAAAACCATACACCTTAGCCCTGTTGCTTTTGTGACTATATTCTATGTAACATAGAATGGTGAGAGATACTAATGTAAAATCAACATAAACCAATATAGACAATACCTACCTATTGGGCGTTCCTCAATTCTGCGTCCATGAAATTTTCAGTTGTCTTTATGTCTACTTTCAAAGTTAAAAGAAGACGTATATAATGAAATGATAACTTTTTGTATATTCTGACTCAAATTTGATATTAATTCAACTTCAAAAATAAAAATAAAAAAATTAAATTTAAATAATAAACTCACTATCTCTATCTCTATCTCTTTGAATAGTTTGTGAATAAAATTTGGATATAATAGTCTTTTAGTCCTTTAATTTCTTAGCCGCTGAAGGAAAACACTCCTCATAGGAGCATTTTCAAAATTAGTAGATTGGGTTCAATCTGCCAACCCAATCAGTTGATTACCAAATATAATTATTAGCGGTTTGACATGGTCAAACAACTAAAACCTTTTACTTTGCCATAAAAAGGTTGATAAGTCATTTACCAAACAAGGTCATATTCTCTTTTCCTTTTTAGTGGCTATCAAAGCTTGGTTGCTGAAATTGAAATGAACTGCTAATTGCATACTAACTAACTTAAAATTCTTCATATTGAACCTTTTGAGCACTTGTTCAATATCCTTTTCTTATTGTAACCAAAACTCTGGCTTTCCTGTCATGAATAATCTTCATGCTCAAAATGTAGTTTACAAGACCCAAATATTTCATGTGAAAGGATTTGTACAAGTCCTCCTTCAACCTGCAAAGTATGCTAGCATCTTGTCCCACTATCAACATATCATCCACATATAAGACAAGGATAATGAAGTTATCACCAAGAAACTTTCTGAAGTATATACAAGGATCAACCAATGTCTGTATATAACCATTGCTAGTCATAAATGAATTGAACTTCTTGTACAACTGCCTCAGTGCTTATTTAAGTCCATAAAGACTCTTCTTCAACTTGCACACTAAGTCCTCTTTCCTTTTAACTTTGAACCATTTCAGATGCTCCATGTATATCTCTTCATCTAAGTTGTCATATAAGAAGGTTGTTTTAACATCAAGTTGCTTGAGTTTAAGATCTATACTTGCAATTAAGCCCAATACAATGCGCATAGATGTCATTTTAATCACTGGTAAGAAAATCTTGTCATAAATTGATACCTTTTTCTAATTGCATCCCTTTACCACTAGTCTCGCCTTACATTTCACTGCTTGTCACCATTTTTCTTGATCTTGAACACCCATCTATTCTTTAACGCCTTCTTGCTTTTGGGAAGCTTCACTAACCTTTAGGTCCCATTCTTCTTCAATGAGTCCATCTCTTTTTGCATTATTTTGAGCCATGAGTCTTTGTCTTCAAGTAACTGAACTTTTTTAAAATTCTCCATCTCCTCCTCAGCGAGGACTAGGAGTTATTCCAAACTTGGGTATCTAGTTAAAGGCTTCTTTACTCTAGATGACCTTCAAAGTTGAACATTTTCCACAACATTTAAGCAGGATGCTCCCTTTGCTCATAATGCTCATGGACCTCTTCTACATCATCTACAGGATGTGGCTCATACAACTCATCTCTATTAGATTACACTTGATCATCACCATCCTGCGCCAACTCATGTCTTTTACCTTCTTCACCTATAGGTTGATCAATGGTAGTAGAAACAGGAAAGTATCCGTAGTACCGAAAAAAACTATTAGTTTTAGCCTTGTCATTTTTTATGAGATTTACATCCATCTCATGCTTATATAATACTATGTCCCTACTTTAGACTACCTTCTACTTCTCCAAATCATAGATCTTATAGCTAAAATCCTCATCACCATATCCAACGATTAAACAAGTGGTAGTCTTCGAATCCAACTTCGATTTTTGCTCTTTTGCCACATGCTTAAACGCTTTGCATCTGAACACCTTTAGATGCTTATAGGTCAAATCTTTTTCTTTCCACACTCTTTTAGGAATATCAAGATCTAATGGTACTAAAGGATTTCTATTATTCACATATGCTATAGTTTGGATTGCCTCACCCTAAAAGGACTTCGATAGGTTGGGCATCCAAAGTATATATTGAACCTTCTCAATAATAGTTATATTCATTCTCTTAGTAACACTATTGTGTTATGTGGTACCAAGTTCTATGTTCTCATGTCTTGTGTTATATCTCACATAATATTCCTTGAAATCAATGGAGGTTTACTTGCATTCGTTTTCAGCTTAGAGACGCTTCAACTTTTCTTTTTGTCTCCTTTTCTACTATATTATGAAATCTTTAGAAGTTCTCAAACACATGCCTTTTTATTTTCAACATTAAGACCCAAGTCTTATGTGTCATCGATAAAGTAACAAAGTATTTGTTACCACTCAAGGACTCCACCTCTATAGAACCACAAACATCAAAGTGCACCAGGTCTAACTTAACCTTCCTTTTGGTAGACCTTTTTATAAAACAAAACTAGATGTTGTGATTTGACAGCTTTATAGGGATAAGTGATTTGACAGCTAGCAATTTGATCCCTTCTCACAAACATGTCCAAATCTTTGGTTCCATAAATATGAAGAATTGTTCCCTTCAATAGCATATAGTTCTCCAACACACATCTTCAAGTGTGTCTTGTATAAAGTGCAGCACAATTCACCATAAGCAATTGTCAATGCTCTTTTAAACAGTTTCCACTTGTTATCCCCAAATATGTGTTGATATCCTTCTTAGTCAAACACATTTGTAGGTAATAAATTAAGGTGCAAGTCTAGAATGTGCCATACTCCCCTCAAGATTAACATGCACCCAACGTCGGTATGAACTCAAATGTCACTTATACTAATGATGTCAGCAAAGCTCTAATTTTTCATCTTTAGACTTCCAAAATCACCATTCTTGTAATTAGTGAAATATTCCCTCTTTAGAATATAGTGATAGGAAGCCCTATATCGACAGGCCACTTTAAATTTGAGTAACTAATATGGAGACACTTTATGATCGCACAAATCAACTACACCTCTTCATCTGTGCTTGAGGCTTTTAATGTAGTGCTATTATCGTTTGCATCTTTCAAATTGGCTTACTTCTTTTAGGCTCTCTTACATTTATAGCAAAAAACCAAGTTTGGCATAGAAGCAACACATCCTGGTCTCCTTGCTATCTCTAAACTTCAACCTATTCTTAGTACTCTCACTTCTTCTTCTATTTTCTACCACAAAAATCCTCTATATTGTAAACATCGATCTCCTTCCTCTTAATCTCTTTGTTGAACATGCTCTCTTTGATTGCATTAAAAGAAAGAACACCAACTAGAGCAAAGTTACTAATAATCACAACCAAAGTTTCCTAACTATCTGATAATGAACTAAATAGGACTAAATAGGAATAAGGTTTTAGCTCATCATTAAGGATGATTTTATAGTGCTCAACTTATTGATGATATCTTGAAAATCCCTGAGATTCCCCGACACTAATTCCCCAACTTTCACCTTTAAGTTCACAAGCCTTTTAATAAAAAAGGTCATGTTATGATAGATCTTCCTCTTATAAAGACCCTCTAATTTCTTTGAAAGCTTGAAAGGATCCATCTCTTGAGATATGTGGTTGAATATATTGATATCATTCCACTGTCTAATAGTTCATAAGGTTTTCCTTTCATCTTTTCCTACCCTTTGTCTATCATGTTCTCTAACTTAGTCAGAACATTGTCTTTTATACTTTTGTCTATGTTGATTAAATCATAGAGTTCTTTGCATTACATAAGATCTTCAATTATAGGTCTTTATATTAAGTAGTTGGTCAACGTCAACTTCACTATAAAGCTATTGCCACTCTCCGTACTTAAGGTTTTGATATCAGTTGTTAGGAATCCAGTCAATAACACCCATAAGATCGATAAGATCATTCAACCAATAACAAATCACTTAAATGATATAGATTTCTAAAGAAAATTTGGACATATAATTTAACGTGAAAAACCCTCTAGTATAGGGGAATAAAACTATGGAACAAACCAATAATAAATTACTAAATCAAATATCAAGATACAAGCGATAAAGGTTTTGAGCTATCTCATTTAAAAACACCTCATAAGATAACTACAACTAATCTCTTTAACTTTCTCTTTAGATAGCTCTTTTGAAGAACTCTCAAAAACTCTTCTTCCATTAAATATTTTTGTCCCATGCAATTTCTATCTCTTAACAGACTTTCAAAATAAAAAAGATAATATTTTTAAACCTTATATGGTCTCCCACATGACTGTATGTGGTCATCATGTCTTTTAAACTCAACATCGCTCTAATATACGATTCTACTGACTTATATGGTTAGCGGACACAACCATGCCTACCACTTACATGATTGTTTCAAACTCCACATGAGTGTGTTTAACTTCAAACGACGTCTTTCAACTTGTACATGATTACAAAATATTACACATACACTATTAACACGAGCCTATACAACCCGTACATGAGCATATCCTTTAGAAACAACATCAACTCTTTAGTTTCTGCCACAAATCTGCTCGAACTTCATTCCTTTTGATCCATGAAAAGGGTTAACACATCTAAAGCCTATATTTAGTAGATCTAGATGAACAAACATCTACAAAATAGGCTAGACCCATAACATTACTAAATTAGGAATTGAAATTCAAGTATCAAATAAAAAAATTTCATTTCAACATTGACATGATATTTAACTGACATGAGTTAGCTCCGTCAAATTTTTCATTCACTTAGGGTCTATTATGAACATTTTGAAAATGTTATATTCAATTTGAGTGCTTCAAAATATTAGAACTTTTGACCTTTGTATTTATTTTTATTTTTTAAAAGAACAGTGATTTATATAGCTCGACCTTTTGGTCTCTAAATATACATAGGAGATCATTTTTCCATTTTATGAAAGTTACAAGAATGATTAATGTGACTATGTCTACCACAGTAGAAACATAAAATGGATGAATGAGAATTGCTATAATTTTTACCATATATCAAGTTCTTGCTGTTTTGATTATAACTATTGCTGTATTTAACAAAGAAATTCTTGTATGGCCTAATATTATTGTTTTCATTATAACCTATTCCAGCCTTATCAAAAACGCATTTACCACTACCAAGTAATGCATCCAGGTTCTTCCTTCCATCAACGAAATTTGTAAGATCTTTTTCAGAGATAAGATCTTTCCAGCATATTTCTCTTTTTCAAGTTCTAATGCAACAACTTTTTCTTCTATCTGTTTCATTTTATCAAAATCATTCTCAAGCAAAGTATTTGCCAACTTTGCTACTCTTTCTTCCAAAGCTTCCTTTTCAGAGACCTTCTACTTATAATCAACTTTAAGAGACATATTTTTGGTCGCCAAACTCTCATTCACATATTCTAATGATTTAATCTTACTCTTCATAGATGCATCATTATTCTTGGACTTTTCAATTTCTTTGAAATACTTCATTGTCAACTTTTTGTACTGATCATACAATTCATGATATGCATTTTTCAATTCATCAACTTCATTATCAGAGTCAGAATAATATACCTCATCGTCCCCTGATTAGCTATGAAGCAAATGTTTCTGACTTCTTCTGGCTCTTCTTCTTCAAAGTTTTCAGAATCCTCATTTGACCAGGCTGCAGTCATCACTTGTTTTCTAGGTTTTCTATTCTCTGACTTGTCCTTTTGAAGAATAGGAAATTCAGGTCTTGTGTGTCCATGCTTCTTGTAGTGATAGCATATGATTTGAATGTTTTGTGTATTGCTATTGCTGCTGTTGCCTTTTGATAGGAACTTGTTGCTCCCAACTTTCTTTTTTCATTCTCTTTTCTTCATCAGCTTTTTTTTTTATAAAAGCGGGTATATTTTTTGACCATGAAGCTGAACTTGTCATCTCTATCTATTTGCAACTCAGTGTCACTTTCATCACCGCTTGATTCATCAGTTGCTTTTAGTGTCATTCCATTTATGTAGGAGGATCCTTCATCTCCCTTAAGCTGGGTTTCATGGATCATCAGATTTCCTTGTAGCTAGTTGATTGAGCCCAAGTTTACATTATTAATTGGCTGCATTTTCATAACTGTTGATGTACTTTTTGACTCCTAACTGCGA